>JAVGWX010000012.1:52950046-53260046 GCA_036924085.1 Ariolimax columbianus
AGTCTATTAAGATTGACTCGTGCATCAGTTAGCCACCCTCTGCAGCACTTGTTCCAATGAAACAGAATAATAAGCTGCCCAAGCCTAGCGCACTAAGCAGACAATCCTTCTCCCAACTACATCCAGCTTATACCAGAGCAGGCACCTGCACAGGGACATCTGCATCTGTCTCCGTAGAAGTGCAGGCCGACTAAGACTTGGTCCAAGAAATGACGAATTCCCACAGAATACACTTGGAGATTTCACGAATGATAACAGCAGGACGGTTTAGCTAAATCACATCAGGCTCATACTTCAACAAATGAAAAGCAGGGAAGTGAGAGTTCATACTTTCAACAGCATGGTCATTCAAGTCATGATTTATGGCTGCGAGGTGTGGTACCTACGAAGAATAGATATTGTGCGGCTGCAAGCTACTCTACGGGCGATTGCGCGTAGAACATTGCCAATCTCACTACAGGACCACGTTTACAACACCCCTGTGATAAGTCAAACTTACTAGAATAACATCGTCGATACAGCATTTCAAAGAGAGCACAAGTGGGCCGGCAACATGATACGCTTGCCTGACTATAAATTGACACATAAAGTGATGTCATGGTGGCCCACACAATGAATCGTCAACCTTGGCATCCATCAATGAGGTGGAGGGGGGGGGGGGTGTGGCTTGTTACAAGACCTCAGTCTGGCAAGGCAAAAGACAGATGAGTTTAGACGACATAGGGCACATAATGTTCCTGAATGAATATCAGGATTACAGTTTAATTGTGGCTTCACGTAAAACAAATAATCGATCAAGGACAACCACTATTTATCTGCTTTATCGATTATGACAAAGCCTTTGATCGAGTTTACTGGAACAAACATGTTTAGATGTTGCAACAAAGGTATAGAGACCAATCATTAGGTTAATCTAGAACCTATATGAAAATCAAGAGGCATTTATTTAAATCATAGAAGAACTAACACATCCAGTTCCAATAAGACAATGGGTGCCATCAAATTTGCTGATGACCAAGCCATAGTGGGAGGATCAGCAGTAGCGTTGCAAACAAAGGCTCATTGAAAAAATTAACAGCACAGCCAAAGAGTTTGACATGAAAATAAACACAATGAAGACAAAGACTATGGTAATAGCCCAGCAATATAAGCAAGTGAATATGCTCACCAATGGAGAAATAATTATTTCATTATATAATTGAACAAGTACATAAGTTTACATATTTAGGGCAAACCATCACAGAAGATATTCACACCATCACAGAAGATGTTCACACCATCACAGAAGATGTTCACACCATCACAGAAGATGTTCACAATGAAATGGAAATTAAGACAAGGATTGCAATAGCAAAAAAAGACCTTTTGCTAAACTCAAAAAACATCAGGATGGAACTGAGGAAAAGAGTAATCACTACTCATGTGTGGCCAATTGTGCTATACGGGTCTGAAACATGGAATCCAGCAAAGAAAGATTTTTAAAACTTGAAAGCATTTGAAATGTTTTGTTATCATAGAATGGAAACAGTGAGTTGGACAGAAAGAATATCCAGTGACGGTGTCCTCACTGAGATAGGTACACAAAGGCAAATATTGAAAATCATTTTTAAAAAGAGACGATTAAGGTGGCAAGGACACCATATGCGATATGAAAGTCTTCTACAGAAGATACAAGAAGGCACGATAAAGGGGATGGAGTCAACCAAGTCTCAGCTTTATATCTCAGGCATGCAGAGACGTCAATATACGAGCCTATGTGAAATGAAAAAAGCTGCAGAGGATAGGGTCAAATGGAGAGACATGCTTAGATTACTGGCTTTGAAGATTTGAACATGAAGGTCAGAAAAGTTGACAGATCTGATGAGACAATGTCGGAACTGGAGAAAGAAGAACAGCCTGATCTATGTGGCGAGGGTGCAAGAGACACATAAAAAATGGTAAGTCACTTATGACTTGACTTAATTTAATTTAACGTCTTTATACTGGTTTAGAAGACTTTGAAAAGGCTGTATACAACCAGTTTCATTTAAATTTACTTGCTCTAAAAGCTATGCGCATCCAATCTATTCTTAAATGTATTAATTGTCCCTGCCTGTACTACTTCCTTTGGCCATGCATTCCAAGCATTCACCACTCTCTGACTAAAAAAATATATAATCTGCACCTTTCTTTAGTCAATTTGTAGCTATGCTCTCTTGTTCTTGTAGGTGGTTGTATTTGAAAAACTGGTTATAGTCTAATTTATTTGTTAATTTGATTATCTATCCAACCTGTATTAGGTCACCTCGAATTCTTCTTATTTCTAGAAACTGTAGCCCGGTTTTTCTGAGTCTAACCTCATAACTGTAATTCTGGAATCACACTATCAGCTTTGTCGCTCTTTTTTTGTACCCTTTCCAGTATGTTTATATCTCCTCTCTGATAAGAACTCCACACCTGTACGCAGTACTCCAATCTCGGTCTAACTAATGCTTCATATAGCCTTACTATAACTTCATTGCTCCTATGTTTAATATTTCTTTTTATCATACCTAACATTGCATTTGCTTTTCTTACTGCTACCTGGACTTTCTCACTCACTTGCAACTTTTTTTATTAGTAGGCCTATAGATATCATTGTGATGTGTGTAGAGACATAAATGAGTAAAGAACTTGTTGGTGTTATTGTTTTTGTTGTGTATGTGTTAGTTACTGAAATAAAAGAAGATGAAGCTGAAAATTTATCAAAAGAAAGCACAAACTTTTAGACTTACCGATTGGGGAACGTTGCTTTTCATATAATCCATCGGAATCACAACAAAGTATTGATACTTACTTACTTACTTAGTCGCTCCTCTTCTACCGTGAGGTGTAGAGGTTTGCCAAAGAGAACGCCACACTGCTCTATCTGCCGTCTTTTTCCTGGCCTCTTTCCAATCCAGACCTCTATCACTTAGGGACTGTCGTATGTTGTCTTCCCAGCGTACTTTGGGACGTCCTCTGGGTCTGCGTCCTTGACTTTTGATCTCCCATGACCGCTTTGGTATCCGATCTTCTTCCATTCTACAGACATGGCCAAACCACTGTAGTTGGGACTGCTCCACTCGTGTCTGCAGGGGTTGAACTTCAAGATTGCTACGTATTGTCTGGTTACGGATCTTGTCCCTTTTCGTCACCTGAACCGCCTTTCTTAGGTACCTCATTTCTGAAGTTTGTAATTGCCTTTCTTGGGCTGTAGTCATTGCCCATGACTCACATCCATATGTCAGGACAGGCACATAGGTCGAGCAGTATACATCCATCTTTGTTTTCCTGCTTATTTCTCTTCTACTGAGGAAACCTCTGTTTATTGCATGGAACAGTCTACCTGCTGCTGCCCTTCGTGCAGTTAACTCCTCTTTGATTCCTCCTCTGCTGTCTATTACCACTCCTAGATATTTAAAGTTGCTGACCTGCTCTAGTGCTTGTGTTCCTAAGGTTATCTGATGTCTCTTTTCATCTCTGGCGATCACCATGGTTTTTGTTTTGGAGTTGCTGATGTGCATTCCTCTCTTCTTCAACTCTTCTTCCCAGACCTGTAAGTTGATCTGGAGATGTGCTTCAGTTTTCGTGATCAGGGCCACATTGTCTGCAAATGCTAGTTCCGATATGTAACTTGGTCTCATCTTCCAGTACCCTACTTCATACTTTTTTGTCCATTCCTTGCAGGCTTTGATGACTTCATCCATGAGGAGTATGAAAAGGTACGGAGATATAATGTCCCCCCTGTCTTACTCCGCTAGTGGTCCTGAACTCTCCTGACTTTTGATTTGATGTCCGCACATAATTTCTGCATGTTTTATAGAAACTCTGTATGGCAGAGATCATGGGTCCTGGGATGTTTTTCCTTGTCAGGCACTCCCAGAGTTTGTCCCAAAGAACTTTATCAAATGCTTTCTCCAAATCCAAAAAGCAGAGATGCATCTCTTTATCATATTCAAGAGCCTTTTCACTTAGCTGTCTGAGTGTAAAGATAAGGTCTTGAGTACTTCTGTTTGCCCTAAACCCACATTGAGTTTCATCCATATTTGGCTCTGCTAGACCTCTTAATCGCCGTTCTAGAATCCTAGAATAGACTTTCCCGGGGACACTGAGAAGGGAAATACCTCTGTGATTTTCACATTGTCGCCCTTTTTAAGTATTGGTATTATTATTGCAACCTCCCAGTCTCTTGGTATCTTCTTGTGGCGCCAAGCTGCCTTGAGAATCTTCATGAATAGCATCTCTCCTGCCGCTCCCATGTATTTAACCATTTCTGGTGTTATACCATCATGTCCTGCTGCTTTACCAATCTTAATTTTCTCCAATGCTGCATTTAGTTCTTCCATTGTGATATTATCGTTTCCCTCCATGGCTCCCTCTTCTTGAATTGGGACTGTTACTTCCAGAGCTTGGTTTTCCTCCACTCCAAGGAGATCTGAGAAATATTCTTTCCATCTGTTCATTACCTCTTCTGGGGCAGTCAACAGCGCACCTTGTTTATCTTTAACAAATTTCAGGGGGCATTCCATTTCCTTCCCCATGTTCTTTAAGGTCCTGTAGAACAGTTTCTGGTTTTCTCCAGCATTATTTTCCAGTTTCTCTCCAAATTCTTCCCAGGATTTCTGTTTGGCCTTGAGCACAGTCTTCTTCGCTTCTGTTCTAAAATTTACATATTCTTTATATTTCTTTGTTTGTTCTTCTGTATTCCTAGCCCCTAGGTATTGCTTCCATGCCTTTTTCTTTTCTCGTATTATTGTTTTCACTTCTTCTGTCCACCATGGTGTACTCTTTCTCTTCCACCCTTCTTTGGTTTGGCCGCATGCCTCTGCTGCAGCCTCTTTGAGGATGTCTTTGAATTTTACCCAATGCATTTCCATATCCTTTCTATTGCTGTTGTTATGAGCCCTTGGTATCTCCTCTTAACATCTGGTTCTCGTAGTTTGTAAGACTTAATTTTATTTTCTCCTCGTGTATTATGTTTCATGCTTGCTGATGGGTGTTGCCTAGCTGGATAGTGTTTTTCAATTTCTCTCTTTATTTTAACTAGGTAGTGGTCGCTTCCTATCTCTGGTCCTCTGAACACTCCAGCATCCTTTACATACTTGAAATCAGTTTTCCTCACTATTGCATAGTCAATTATGGATCTTTCATTTCTTGCCGGCTCACATCTTGTGTAGGTATGGATACGCTTGTGTGGAAACCTTGTATTTGTAATAACAAGGTTTTGTTCTCTGCAGAATCTGAGCAGTCGTTTTCCATTGTCATTTAAGACATCTTCTCCATACCTACCGATCACTCCATCCCATCTAGAATAGTCGTTTCCAACTCTTGCGTTGAAGTCTCGTATTTCATTATGGCAATCGTCAATGGTCCTTTGAAGGAGCTCATAAAATTATTCTTTTATGTCAGTGCTCTCATCTTCGTTTGATGCGTACACAGTGACGATATCCATTTGACTATCCTCCTCTTGTAGACTTAGAACCATCAGTCGTTCTGAAATGGACTTCCAGCCTTTAATGTTTGCTTTGCTGTTACCATTCACTATACAACCAACCCCTGCCCTGGCTCGTTCACTCATGGGAACTCCGCTGTAGTATAGCATGTTGCCATCATGGTCCAGAACGCCCTATCCCTTTTTCTTTGTTTCTGTAAGTGCCAGGACTGTCAGTTTTGCTCTCTTCATCTCCTCTTTTAGTTCTTGTTCTTTTTCGTTTATACTTCGTACATTCCATGTTCCGTAAATCGTGGTCCTTATTTCTCGCCTGTTCGTCGCTGTTGAGGTCAGTCTGGTTTTCTCTATGTTTTGATCTGTAATCGTTTTTTAAGACAAACAGGTGATTAGCCTGTTGTGTCTTTGCATGGTGGAGGGGCTGCCTCCTTACAGCCTCCATGCCTGCCGACCCGCTTTTGTCCACGGCTGCTTATTTATTCGCAGCTAACCTCCAAATTAGGAGGCCTTTCAGCAATCTGCAACCCTGCTGACGCGCCTGGTAGGAGGTAGGTGCCTCCCCCAGGAACAAAGTATTGATTCTGTGTTTATAATATCGGCACAACTGTTAGTTTACACTAAAAACGTATTTATTACATCTTTGTGAATGAATTAAACTGAACAACTTCACAAAGATCTTCTATAAAAACTTGCTTCACCATCCCCAATAATGGACAGAGTCCACACCGATTAAAAAAGAAGAATATAACCTTGCAAAACTGTTTTATCAGAGTCAATCTAGACTCATGCAAGTAAAGTTAGTAGTGAAGGAAGCTACGATTGAGTACTATCAAATTTATGTTCAAATATTGTTCCAGATTTTCACACAGTGTTGTCACCCACAAGTGACATATGCACTAAGATTAGTCCGCTTTTCTGAGACACACAGGAAGCAAATTAGAAATTCCAGCCAAATTGTGAAGATGTGGGAGAAGCAAAGTTACAAAACACGAGATTTTGCCAATGCCATCCATGATGAATTGCTGGAAAAGCTCATAGGACCGAGCTGTTGATAAATCAGAAATACTCATCAACTGATAAAAATATGTTTTTAGCCATCCAACACACCAATAGTCAGCATCCACAGTCTCAATTTAAGCATGAAACATAGAGCTGTATCCAGTACATAAATCAGTACATTTGACACACTGAACGAGAAATCATAAAGACGAAGATAAATATGGAGAACTCTGATTCTCAATCCCTGCTTTGGAAATTGTAGACGGACTGGCTGCTATGAGTGGAAATGAGCTTTGAACCTCCAGGAACTTGTGTGGATCAGCTGTCCTGGCCATGCTGGAGTTTGCAAGAGGAAAAGAAAAGGTGACATTCTGGGCTCATGAGCACCCAAAGTCGGACAATGAATAAAAGCCACATTTTGAAGTTGATCAACAATCACCATCCGAATGAAGACACTGCAGTCGATGCACAGATTGCAAAATTTTGAAATCATTCATTGATCGAGCAGAGAAGAGCTCTTGAGAGGACAGAGTACTATTTGTAAAAGACATACGTTTTTTTAAACATGTAAACCACATTTGTTTTCCTTGTGAACAGATTACATACGTTGTTGCAACTATGTACTATACATAGCCAGACTGTTGTACACTGATGAAACTTTATTTCAGCTGTATAATAACTGAAAACATTGAAGTGAACTATAAAAGCTGTACCTTATATACTATTTATCAAAATGGTACATACTTTTAACCACAGCATACATTGTTTGGCAGCAGTGTCTAGAGAATGGGGGGAAAAAAACACACGTTAAAAATGAGGGATAGTCATTAAGTAACAGCAATTTTATTATAAAGTGCATGGAAAAGTATGTACAGTGGAAAATCTTCTTACAGGACACAAAATGGTTTTTAGAAATACTCCTTGTGGGGATTGTGATGATCGAGCAGTATGCGCAATACAAAATGCCAAATTGCACCATAGAAGAACAACAAGGTGTTATTCATTTTATATTCTCAGAGGTGTGAAACCTTCTTAAATCTACAGAAGGATGAAGGTTCATTATGGGGGCAGTTGTTTGAGTCAAGAGGAGAGTGTACAAATGGGTAGAAAGATTTTAAAACGAAAGACAAAACATCATTTATGAGGCGCTGGAGACTAGCAAGCGCGGCAACTGACACAATGAAACAGCAGATTGGCCAGCTAGTTCGTGGCAATAGGCGAGTCGCTATGTATGAAATAGTCGTAGATTTCACCAAGTCACTGCGCTGCGCATAAAATTGTCTGAGATGACCTTGGTTATTGAAAAGTGTGTCGCAGATGGGTCCCAAGACAGCTGACAACGAGGTAATGGAGGCGGTGCAAAATTGGTTCACGGTCACACCGAAAGACTATTTTCTAGAAGGCATATCCCCAAGCTAGGGAACTGGTAGACAAAGTGTGCTGACAAAGACACTGAGGATTATTTTGAAAAATGTGACACAACAAATTTCTGGTTACCACTTGTTAAAATGTCATTAATAAAATTTCTGTTACTTAATAGACTGTCTTTCATATTACAAATGTGATGTTTATGATAAACTAAATTCAAAATAACAATAATGCACACCAAATAGTAAGTGTACGAACGATCATTTAAAATTGTGATATTTTATGCAACAATTTTCCCACTTCTGTATATTGACGAAATGCAGATAAACATTTGTCTGAGAAACTGTACAGCTGCCTTATGTTCTTAGTTTTTAGTTAACCTGCACTTCTATGGGGGCAGATGCCCCTGTGCAGGTCCCAGCTCTGGTATGAGCTGGATGTAGCTGAAAAGAGGATTTGCTGCTTAACGGGCTAGACTTGAGCGGCTTATTACTCTGCTACGTTGGGACAAGTGCCGTGAAGGGTGGTTAATCGATGTGCGAGTCCATCTTTAAAGACTCAAACACTAGAGCAAAGTAGACCCACATCCTGTTAGGCGTCATCTATGCTGCTCTTAACAAACCACCTAACTGTGACCAGTGTTATGCCATGTGACACATGTTTTCTGTGGGGCAGTCGTGCTATTCTTGTCTTGTCATACACAAAAGACCCCGTCCTCGTGTTATTGATTGAAATACCGGTAGACATGTTCGTTGATATGAAGGACAGCACGGTCAAAGAATTAACAAACTCTCTGTGGATCTACTGGGTTGCATTTTTATTTGACATGATTCAACACAGATGGCGGTTCAGTGTGTTGTCAACAAAGACACTTCCAGAAGCGGACTGCGACACGGACCATGAATTGCTGGTTGCCGTACTTACAATAAGACTATGAAAGGTGAACACAGGTGCACGACCAAAACGTTTTGGTGTGCAAGCAATACCATATGAATATAACGTCGTTATACAAAACAAGTTTGAGGCACTAATGGCAATGCAAGAAAGCATGTCTACTGAAGAATTGGTGTCACAAGTGAGAGAAGCACCCATCTCAACATCACAGGACATTATTCCTAAGAAAATGTGTAAGAAACAGAACTATATATGAGTTACAGTTAGAGTATTACAGTTATGAGGAAAGACTAAGAAAAACCGACCCACAGTGTCTAGAAGAGAGAAGAATTCGTGGTGACTTAATACAGGTTTATAAGATGATCAGATGAATAGATAAATTAGACTATAACAAGTTTTTTTTAAAATACAGCCACCCACAATAACAAGAGGGCATAGCTGCTACAATTTGACTAAAGAGAGGTCCAGATTAGATATTAGGAAATATTTTTTTTGGTCAAAGAGTGGTGAATGCTTGGAATGCATTGCCACGGAGGTAGTGGAGGCAGGGACAGTTAATACATTTAAGAATACATTGGATGCACATAGCTTTTAGAGCAAGGTAATGTAAATGAAACTGGTTGTATACAGACTCTGCAGAGTATTCTAAACCAGTATAAAGGCGTTAAGTTATATTACGGATCAACACTGCGTGTCGTAGAAGCAAGAAGGAAACTGAGACGTGTAGGAACATAACAAAACACGGACAAATACAGAAATTGCACAAGAAAAAGATTAGACAAGATAGGAAACAGTAATAGAAACATGAAACAAAATAGAGCAACTCCAGGGACAGGAACGTGAAGCATTAAAGTAGATTAGATCTCTGGCTGGAGAATTCTTGTCATCTCTACAGGCAATAAATGACAGAAACGGAGCAACTATGACAGAAAGCAAAGACATTCTAGAAAGATGGGTGGAATACTGCAGAGAGATGTAAGGGGACAAAACAAAAAACGAAGACATGCTAACAAACAACGAAGAGGAAGAACCAGAACCCACATTGAGCGAAGTTCGAGCAGCGATAAAGGTGCTGAAAAAATGGAAAACTCCAGGCTGTGATGATATACCCGCTTAACTGATACAATCGGGAGGAAATGCAAGCATCCATATATACCATGCAGTCTGTAATAAGATCTGGCGCAACACAGAATGGCCTAAAGCATGGAAACGATCTGTGTACATCCCCATACCTAAGAAAGGGAATCTAAAGTTAAGAACAAACTATCGCCTTGATAGGCCACGCCGGCAAGATCTTATTGCGTATCATTACGAAAAGAATAGAAAAAAAGCTGGAATATTAAATAAATTAAGCGCAAGCAGGGTTCAGGCCAGAAAGAGGCACGAGAGACTATATCTTCAACATGAGAAACATCATCGAGAAAAGCAGAGAATTTAGTACGGACCTGTATGCCTGTTTTATAGACTACACAAAAGCCTTTGACTGCGTAAAACATCAGCAAATGTGGAACATTATGAAAGATGTGCGTTTCCCAACACATTTGGTTCAACTAATAGAAACCTTTTACAGCGGCAGCAAGCAGCGGTCAGAATACATGGTGAAACCTTAGATTGGTTGGAGATACACACGTGATCAGATAGGACTGCATTCTTTCACCATACCTGTTCAACATATATGCTGAAAACATCATCAGGAATGTAAAGACAGATCCAATTTTTACAGATCCCTTAACAATAAGAGGAAAGGAGATACCGGAAATACGATATGCCGACGTCAGTTTTGCTCTCGAACAGCGCCAAGGGCCTAGAACTAATAATGACATCAGTCAAGAAACACAGCGAAGCCCAGAATCTTTACCCGAATACAAAGAAAACAAAGATAATGACAACTGGCAAGACAAAACTCCAAACCAAAATTGAAATAGCTGGCGAAGAGATTGAAAACGTTGCACATTTTGAATATCTGGGATCGATATTAAACACCAGTGTAGACTGTACAAAGGAAGTAAGAAGCCGACTGACTATGGCAATACAGAAGCTAAGGAGTATGCAGAACCTGTCATAAAATAATCAAGCTAAAACTAAAGATCCTAAGGACAGGCATTTTATTGTGGCAACCTATGGACGTGAAACATGGACGATTACAAAGGTAATACGAGCGAAGATCGGGGCTTTTGAAATACAGTGCTACAGAAGAGTTCTGAAAATCGTGCGGACAAACAAAAAAATCCATTTGGTAAGACCTGAATGTAGAGCGGAATTGGCTCATAAATAACGTAATGACCCGAGAACTTAGATTTCTTTTGGACACGACACAACAGACTGGAGGGAGTGGTCATGGAGGGAAAGTGAGGCAGTTGCCGACCAAGAAGATGATGGACTCAGGATATTAAGGAGACGCTGGGTTTGACCTTGGAGCAGGCCGGAAGACTGGCAAAAGATGGAGTTTCCTACAGACAGGATGTCATGAGGCATGCTACATCAAAGGACATGCTACATCATGCCGATGATTCAATATTTGAATTACCAGACGTGTTCAACTGAAACGGACCTAACTGCACCAAGTGAACATACGTACAAGACTGACAGACCATCCAATGCATCAGAGACTAAATAGATTTGGAAAAGGGAAATTAAAGCGGAGAAACTTTGCAGAAATAGCCAAAGCAAAAATGAGCGAAGACCCTATGAACACCATAACAACACCAAAGCCTACTGTACGCAAACCCACCTGGAAGCAGCATATCATTCCAGAGGTAGTAGAAAATATACCAGGTATTGGAAACAAGAATAGCCAGACTAAAAAAGAAAGAAGAGACATAACCCTGAGGTACATAGCAGAAAACTACCCAAGCATGGATTGGACCCATGCATACACCGACGGTTCTGTAACAAACACAACACAGAATGGAGGGGCAGGAGCATTTCTGAGCCTAACAAATGGTAGAAAAATAATACTCCGCGAAGTTGTCGATTACGTATCTGGGGAAGACGCGGGCTGAAACCAAGGTCACGCCGATCCCTGTGTGGATCATAAGCGCCAGGCGCCATACTGAGCGTGTGGATCAAATGACAATTAAAAAGGAAAACAGCGCCACTTTTCGCGTGAAAAGGGACGTAGTATACTACTAGCGATATCACGCTAACGTCGCTAGGCTGGAGACTGAGGAAGCGGCGATTTCACGCTAACATCGGTAGCCTGGACATTGAGGAAGCAGCGATATCACGCCAATATCGCTAGACTGGACATTGAGGAAGCAGTGGTATCAAGCAAACATCGCTAGGCTGGACATGGGGCACAACCTGACAACAGATGGCCACGTAGAACAACGCTTTGGTCGCCATATGCACGCACACGTCCACGGGGTCGCCTGCCCTTGCGGTTGCGAGATGGACTGACCAAAGACGTATCCCCGCATAGGTACAGCATTGAATAAGATGGGGACGCTTACAGAATACAGTTGGCTTCCCTGTATACGGCATATCTGACGGACTGACACCGAGGATAATGTGAATGTAATCCACAAGGAAGAAGAATCGATATCTTTATTATCTTAGGGGGCGCTATTCCGTCAGCGCAAAACGAATGGAATCGTGAACCAAGATTCTTCCGGTAGGATGGCGACCAAGCAACAGCTGCTCTCATGGTCTGCGATATTCGTGTGGTTTGTTCGTTCCACTTCATGTGTGGGGGGCGGTGTTGTGTGACGATCATTTTCTAGCACGTCCTACGCTATTCATATGAAGCCTATGTGTGTAAATGTCATCGGAATTCGGAGATACGCGATCTGTTATTCATGTGTAATAGAATACGCGTTGTTGGATAGGACGTCACTACGGATTGCGCACCGTCCTTGGCTGGTGTGCACGACCTGCTTGGAAATTGCGTGCCATGACCGTAAGGTGTGCTCATGCTTGGCGCCGCATTCCAGTGGCGCTGAGGTTGGCTAGCTCTTCCCTGGAAGAGTGAAAAGTGAAATTAGTGGCCTGCCGATTAAAGTGAGCTCACAAGCCAACCTCACCTCCTCGGGGTACACACTGGGCAACTAGAACCGTGAAGCTCTAGGCTAACAAGGCAATGGCTCGCCTGGGGGGGGGGGGGGGGATGGGCTCCTTCAGGTTACTTGCAGATGTTGGCCCACCTCAGCTTGGAGAGGAGATGGGCACCGCCAGGTGATTTCAAGCCTAAGAATCACACATGAGGACAAAAACGAAATCTATTATACCGGATCGGTCGCAGCCCGGGTCAGAGAGGGTTGGCGTGGGATTTTCATGTCTTCATGTGTACCCCAACGACCTGATGGGTTACGGGATGAACTGAACTGAATAAAGATTGGTGTGTAAGGTGTGCTCATGCTCGGGACCACATTCCAGTGGCGCTGAGGTCAGTTAGCTCTCCCATGGAAGAGTGAAAAGTGAAATTAGCAGCCTGCCGATTAAGTGAGCTCACAAGCCAACCTCACCTCCTCGGGGTACACACTGGGCAATTAGAAACGTGAGGCTCTAGGCTAATGAGGCAATGGCTCGCCTGGGGGGGGGGGGGGGACGGGCTCCTTCAGGTTACTTGCAGATGTTGGCCCACCTCAGCTTGGAGAGGAGATGGGCGCCGCCAGGTGATTTCAAGCCTAAGAATCACACATGAGGACAAAAACGAAATCTATTATACCGGATCGGTCGCAGCCCGGGTCAACAAGGACCGCGTCTGCCGTCCCACACCAGGGCGGAGGTGTTAAGTGTGCAACTGGTGAAAACTCAGAAGAGAGAATTTCATTCTGAGCACTTGGAATGTTAGAACTCTAAGTGCAAGTGGGAAAATAAAAAAACTGACCCATGAGAGGGATAAATTCCATTGAAATGTGCTTGGCATATGCGAAGCACGTTGGAAAAAATTTGGAGAACACACCACAGAAGAAGGTCACAAGTTCTATTACAGTGGAAGACCTGACAAACACCTTCATGGAGTCGGAATGCTGGTCCACAAAGACACAGCATGTTGTGTATTGGGTTGCCGACCAGTATCAAGCCGATTGCTTAGTATACGACTAAATGCAAAGCCCTTCAATATCACGGTGATACAATGCTATGCACCTTCCTCAGATTACGAGGACAGCGATGTTGAGAGCTTCTACGAGGACTTGCAGGCTTTGGTGAACGAGGTACCGAAGAAGGATATATTGGTGGTACAGGGAGATTGGAATGCCAAAATTGGCGAAGACATGGTACGTGACTGGAAAGGCACACGTGGAGCATATGGAAATGTGACCACGAACGATAGAGGACTGAGACTCCTGGAATTTCCGTATTATAATAAGCTAGTAGTAGCGAATACGCTAGGGCCACATAAAATGTCGAGACGGTGGACGTGGCACAGTCCAAATGGTACGCTTCATAGTCAAATAGACTATATTCTGGTCCAAATCAGATTCAGATCTAGCGTCAATAGCGCCAGGACAAGAAATTTCCCAGGGGCCGATATAGGGAGCTATTGAATAATCATCATACAGAATGTATAGGGCAAATTGCTCAAGAAGGTAGTGTCATGAAAATCATGTTCTGTCTTTAACGGGAGCACATCCTACCCGATACGCTGGACAGCTACAGACCAGCGAAGGAGACTTGTGGTAACGCTGGAACTTTTGCGTATAATCTATATGGAGGTTTCCAGCCAAAATAAGAAACAATCGCTGTGATACTCGACCTGGAAGACGCATATTACTGTGTCGATTTTGGAACCTTAATGATATGTCTGAAGCAGTGTGGTATAAACCCGTGGCTGGTTAGTTGGATATCAGCTGCCCTGATGGACTGATCAGCTGCACTCCGCATGGGATCGTGGACATCAGAAACGAGGCGAATAGGTCCAGAGCTGCCTCAAGGGTCTCCGCTTTCATCGGTACTGTTCAACATCTACACAGTAAAAGTGGCCAACATTCAACCCACAGGAACAGGGAAAACTTTAACATTTGCAGATCATATCCTAACGTACAGAACTAGCTCAGACAGGCATGATTTAGTCAAAGACATCCAAGAAATATTACAGGCTATCTCACAGTGGTGTGAGGACTCCAGCTCTCAGATCAATCCGAACAAAACATATTTGATGTGGTGCTCTATAGTAACGGCATGACATGTAATATTGACAGCAGCGACAGATTGAAATACCACGGAGTGACGTTTGATCGCAGTCTCTCATATAATTGCCATGTTGACCAAACCGTACAAAGGTTTAAGCGATGACTAGCAGACTGTTGTTAACTTGAAACAGTTCATTCTATTTCGTCAGGTTGGGCTATCGGCTATCGATTACAGACTTAGCATCCTCACACTATCGAGAATACAGTGTTTATGGTTGGAAAGCATGCAGGACGACGGTATGCGGTTGTTCTGGGTTGCACTAGAGATACCTAGATTGTGAAAATGCGGTACATGCTGGGATTGTTATCGGTGACTTCCAGACATAAACTGATGAAGGCCAAAGCCTATATGCATGTCACAACAGATACGCGGCAACCTCTGCACAGTAGGATAATTTGTGACGATAGCGGGGGGGGGGGGGGGGGGTTCCACAGTGGTGATAGCATGATAGAGTACCAAAGTGTCATCATAACCTAAGATGAGTATGCATGGAATGGGACAACGTTATAGAAGGATTCGAAGTGAATCAGCTGATAACTGAGAACACACAAGATAGTGATGCTGTCATTTACACTGACGGATCGGTGCTGACCAGCGGGACATCAGGCTGAGGCTGAGTGGAACATGAGGCTGAGTCTTCTCGGCTAGATTGAGAGGTCAGGGTGTTGCTGAGTGGAACATCAGGCTGAGGCTTCTCAGCTAGAGTGAGAGGTCAGGGTGTTGCTGAGTGGAACATCAGGCTGGGGCTTCTCGGCTAGAGTGAGAGGTCAGGGTGTTGCTGAGTGGGACATCAGGCTGGGGCTTCTCGGCTAGGGTGAGAGGTCAGGGTATTGCTGAGTGGAACATCAGGCTGAGGCTTCTCAGCTAGAGTGAGAGGTCAGGGTGTTGCTGAGTGGGACATCAGGCTGGGGCTTCTCGGCTAGAGTGAGCGGTCAGGGTATTGCTGAGTGGAACATCAGGCTGAGGCTTCTCAGCTAGAGAGAGAGAGAGAGGTCAGGGTGTTGCTGAGTGGGACATCAGGCTGAGGCTTCTCATCTAGAGAGAGAGGTCAGGTCGCTGCTGAGTGACGCGTAGCATGCACGTCAGTAACCTCTAGTTTGAGAATGGAGATGGAAGCAATGACCTCAGCGTTAAGATTTAGCAAGAGCAATCATTGTTACAGACATACAATTCGTACTTCAGAAGGTACAGAAAAGATAGCTGAGGTACGAGTCGTTAGCAGCTGTTAAAGTCTCAAACCTCCAGGGATTAACATGGGTCTACTGTCTTGTTCGTGCTGGGGTTCAGGACAACGAAAGAGCTGACATCTTGACATCACAAGATCCCATCAAGGACACGTTAGTAATGGTAGAAATGTCATATTGAAATTGGCTTGGCTTCGTTCGTTCTCAATCTCCCGCTACCAAACCCTAAAAGAGCTTAAGTAGCAGAATTTAATCCAGAGAACGGAATGCGTTGTGCCGCAGTTTACAGCTTGACTGCGATATTTGCACCTTTAAGTCCAACACATCCGACTTCAGCAAGCATTTTTTTAGTACCGGGTTAGCATTCCCTCTTCGATCCCTTCTCCTTAGCCAGTCTGCCTTGCTGCAGCCTGTTATCCAGGATCACCGCGTGGAGGTGTAGAAGGGTCTTGGCAGCTCTGGTTCGCTGGCCCTGACGATATCAGTCAGCTATGGGTCGCTGACCACTGCAGCTCATGCGCTATTCAGCATCTTGATCCCATATTGAAATTAACACTGCATCATTCAAGCGTGAGAAAGTCATAACATTTAATTAACTTTGATTATACCATAAATCATAGAATGTATCTCAACAATAAAGCATCAGGATTCAAAAGAATTTATACACATTTTACCACTTAGCGATACCACAGTGTGGTGATGCATTGACAAAATGGCCATTAATGTTGAAAATAAACTGATATCTATCCTTAAAAACTTATAATTTTCTATACAGTTCTAAGAATCTACCATTGAAGATAATAATGCTTTGTTGGGGGCATATGTGCGGTATCTTGATGAAAATAATACCTTGCAAAAAGAAATTTGATATGATTACAGATACATGATTATCAATAGTTTGCCTTGTCTTGTGTTATCCACTTGTGCCGTAGGAAGCCGTAGTTATTTGTCTAGGACTAGACGCGCCACTGAAGTAGCCGTCATCCCATGACCGCAACATTTCCTATCTTCCTAGTTCTCGGTCTGCCACGGTTGCGAAAACCCTAACGCTTTGCGTTATATGCGCACATGCGTAGTTCTCTATCAACTATCCTCATGGGTGAGGATAAGATGCAGATCAGCAGACATTACACATATGTCCCTTTGTGACGATTTTCCAGGTGGTGGGGAATGCAGAACGTGCCGTCACTACAAATCCGCTGGCATGACTGACTGAAGAATGATGAGATGGCCGACTCAGATGGGTGTGCTACGTCCTGACAGGACGTAACGATCCTATGGACACAGACAAACTGGACGCTTTAGAGACACTCGAAAAATGTGTCCATATCTTCCCCTTCGATATCATGAAGCCTCTAAGACAACAGACTTTGTACGAACTCCAAACAAGGAAGACTTTTGTCAGTGATGCTTTGGGCTGCATGAACTACCAGCTCACTGCTGCTGTATCTTTTGAAGCCGGGATGTCGGCTCTTTCATTGCTCTAAACTATGCAGGAGAAACGGTTACAAGAAATGTTATCTCGACATAGATAACACACTGACTCTAACTTTCACAGCAGTCCACGGAAATCAAGCTAGAACCTACAAACGTCCACAGAAGTCCACACGCTTCCGGTTCGAGCGCCATTATAGGCTGCTGAATTGTGTTGCTCCCAATGTCGGAGTGATTTATATTTGTTTACTAGGATTATCCTGCGATATTCTCGTCATTCTTGGATATAATTGTGCATAATTTAGATGTGAAAATTAACTGGGCATGTGTTTCCGACCTGTGTTTCTACTGTTTAGGATCGTGGAAAGTGCATTTCTGATTTCCCAATTCACTTAAGGATCACAGCTACCCACGCAAGGGTCATGTTTACGGTCAGAAAATCACCGGTGCATGACGCGATAACGACCCTGCCATGAACCGACCAGCGGAAGAAAACGGTTTAACAGCAGCCGTGAAATCCGTAAAATATTCAAGAACCCATCTCTTAGGGCTACAACTCACAATATCATCATGCACAAACAAAATACTCAAACATCTGCGGGAACACAACATCCTACAAAAAAACAACTCGTCCGCACCAAAATAGAAGGACAAGGAAGCCAAAAAACAAAAGGGGAAAAAGAAGAGGAATAAGAAAATTTAGAAAAATCCACACGGTACTCGACACTACAAAGACAGCCACAAATATCACACCGACACATACGATAAGGAGTACTCGTCAAACTCTCCCTCCTCGCGAGGCAGCGGAGTATAGGGTTCCCTCTCTGGATCCCACATGGACCTTGGTCAACACACCCTCCGTCCAGGCAACACAGTTGCGCACAAAGTATGAGACTAAAGATAGGCCTAAAATAGGGTGCTATAGAGGATGTAGTCAAAGGGGAGAGTTTAGGTCAGAGAAGTGGGAATTAAGTAGTGGAAAACCAAACATTAAAATGATGCAGCAAAAACAAAAAGTGGAAAAACAACAAAATTGCAAACTAAAATGTTTTTATGCAAATGTGAGAAGCATTGTAAATAAAAGAGAAGAATTGGAACTGTATGTAGAGGAAGAAAAACCAGATAGAATAGGGTTAACAGAATCATGGGCAAATGAGGACATTGCAGATGGTGAATTTGAAATAGAGGGATATACAATGTTAAGGAAGGATAGGGTAGTTGGAGACAAGGCTAGGGGGGGGGGGGGTGTTTTATTATACTGTATAAATTCTGTTAATATAACTAGCAGAGAGGATTTATCATGTGGTAACAAAAATAAAAGTGTATGGGGTGAAATAGAAAGTGGGGGGTGAAAAAACAGTGATTGGAGTATGCTATAGATGTCCATCAAGTCAAAAGGAGGAAGATGAGGAGCTGATTAGTAGCATAGTAAAGGCAAGTGATGGGAAATTATTATTAATGGGGGATTTCAACTTTCCAGAAATAAAATGGGATATGGCAGAAGCACTTGTAGAGTCAAAACCTTTTGTTAAGTGCATAACTGAAAATTTTTTAATTCAACATGTAGTAGCAGCCACCAGAGGCAAAAACATACTCGACCTAGTTTTTAATACAGAGGAAAATATGATTGAAAACGTTACCGTAGGGGAACTGTTTGGCTCAAGTGACCATCAAATCATCCGATGGGATCTTATTGCAGGGAAAGAAGTGAACATAAACACGCGAACATATGACTACTCTAAGACAGATGTTAAGAGGATGAAAGAGGCAGCGAACCACATAATCTGGGAAGATATTGTCAGAGGAACAGATGTTGAACAGGAGTTGGTGAGTTTTAAAGCAGTTCTCGAAACGCTAAAAGAGGATTGTGTTCCATATAGGGAAGTAAATCCTAAGCGTAAAAAGTGGATCGAGCGCCATTATAGGCTGCTGAATTGTGTTGCTCCCAATGTCGGCGTGATTTATATTTGTTTACTAGGATTATCCTGCGATATTCTCGTCATTCGTGGATATAATTGTGCATAATTTAGATGTGAAAATTAACTGAGCCTGTGTTTCCGACCTGTGTTTCTACTGTTTAGGATCGTGGAAAGTGCATTTCTGATTTCCCAATTCACTTAAGGATCACAGCTACCCACGCAAGGGTCATGTTTACGGTCAGAAAATCACCGGTGCATGACGCGATAACGACCCTGCCATGAACCGACCAGCGGGAGAAAACGGTTTAACAGCAGTCGTGAAATCCGTAAAATATTAAAGAACCCATCTCTTAGGGCTACAACTCACAATATCATCATGCACAAACAAAATACTCAAACATCTGCGGGAACACAACATCCTCCAAAAAAACAACTCGTCCGCACCAAAATAGAAGGACAAGGAAGCCAAAAAACAAAAGGGGAAAAAGAGGAGGAATAAGAAAATATAGGGAAGTAAATCCTAAGCGTAAAAAGTGGATCACTAAAATTGTAGTTAAATGTAGAAGAGCTAAAAATAAAGCATGGAAAAAATATATAGAAGCAGGTAAATCAAAAGGAACATATTTAAAATATTTGGACAAGCAGAACATATCTCAGAAAGCTAATAAAACAGCAAAAATAGACTTTGAAAAAAAACTTGCTCAGAGGATCAAGACTGACAGTAAAAGCTTCTTCTCTTATGTTAGAAATAAACAAAGATCAAAGGACAAAGTAGGCCCTCTCATAGACAGCACAGGAAAAAAAATAAGTGAAAATAGGGAGGCAGCAAATCTACTCAATCACTACTTTGGCACAGTGTACACAAAAGAGGACTGCTCCAAGATCCCAGAGCCTGTAGATATTTTTCAGAGACATGGATACAGCAGGATTAAGATCAATCTGTATTACAGAGGAAATGGTTTTTTAGAAATTGGAGGTTGAAAGTGGATAAATGTCCAGGTCAAGATGGTATTCATCCAAAATTGCTGTTTGAAATTAGAGACCAATTAGCAAAACCATTGGCTATATTATGTTCTCAATCACTTGCACAAGGGATTGTTCCACAGGATTGGAAAGATGCGGGAGTGATCCCCTTATTCTTCTTCTTCTTCTTCTTCTTCTGCGTACACAGTCAGACAGTAACCATTATTTTCTCGAAAAAAGCGGCGGTCATCCTGAGACTCTCGCCACTACCATAGAGCTTGTCTTGCAGTTCCACTGGCAATGGCCACATCTGCTCTCTCTGATCCTCGTATGTCGGGCAGTTCTGCAGCAGATGTTCAGTGGTCATTTTACCAGTACCGCACGGGCATTCGTCGGTACACCCTATCTTCAATTTGTTGAAGAGGTGGTACCTCAGTCTGTTGTGGCCAGTGCGAAGTCTGAAGACAACGACCTGCTCTCTTCGGTTCAACTGGTAATAGGCATCGTTTTTGGTGTAACCAGTATGTTCGGTTTCCCATTTGGACATGTACCTGGCTTTGATAAGCCGTTTTGACTCTTCGTACGTCATACTGGTATCTATTTGTGGTAGCCTTGCACCTTCTTTTGCCAGTCTGTCTGCCTCCTCGTTGCCTTGGATGTTGCAGTGTGACGGAACCCACTGTACCACTACCCTTTTTGGTGCGGACTGTTGGCACAGTTTGCAGAGTGCTGCTCTTAAGTCATTAAGCTCAGTGTTTTTCTGGCTTTTTAGCGCTGTGACTACTTCGAGAGCATCTGTCAGCAGGACTATATGGCTCTCATTTTCACTGTGTGTTACCATTTCTTCCACTGCCGCCCTCAGTGCCTCTGCCTCTGCTCTGAAATTGCTCGTGTACTTACCAGTAGCGAATGACAGTGTTATTTTTCTGCCATTTGGTAGGTTCAGGAATGCTCCTGCCCCTCCGTTCTGTGTAGTGTTTGTTACAGAGCCGTCGGTGTATGCATGGGTCCAGTCCATGCTTGGGTAGCTTTTCGTTATGAAGCTTAGGGTAGTATCTCTCCTTTCTTTTTCGGTCTGGCAGTTTTTGTTTGCAATACCTGGTATATTTTCTACCACCTCTGGAAATATATCCTGCCTCCAAGTAGGTTTTCGTACAGTAGTGATGGGTTTTGGTGTTGTTAGTGCGTTTATGGGATCTTCGTGCATCTTTGCTTTGGCTATTTCTGCAAAGTTTCTCCGCTTTAGTTTTCCAGTTCCCAAATTGTTTAGCCTCTGGTACATTGGATGGTCCGTCAGTCTTCGGAGTTTCTCTGACTGCAGCTGGGCTCTGCAGTCTCTTCTGTCGGTCATGGATTGCAGTTTTGTAATCTTTTCAAGTTCTACAATTGGCGTTGACTTCATGCCACCAGTTATGATTCTCATAGCTTGGTTTTGAAGTTTGTTAACTTTATCGAAGTTCGCCTTCGCTGCTGTTGTCCAAGCCGCGATGCCATACTCGAGAACTGGTCTCACTCTTCCAGTGTACAGTTTCTTTAGTATGCCTTCGTCTGCTCCCCAGCTTGTGCCAGCAAGTTTCCTCATGATCGCCATTCTTTCTCTGGCTTTCATTCGGTTTCTCTCAATCTGACTTTTCCATGTCATGCGCCGATCAAATGTGACTCCCAGATAGGTTGGGTTGTCGTTTGGCTGCAGGATTTTGCCATTTAGGCTTAGTTTGATCCCCTTATTCAAAAAGGGCAAAAAGGTAGATCCAGCAAACTATAGACCTGTGAGCTTAACGAGCATAGTCTGTAAATTGTTAGAGTCAATAATCAAAGAAAACATTGTAATGCATTTAGACAAATTTAATCTAATTAGAAATAGTCAGCATGGGTTTACCAGAGGGAGATCATGCTTAACAAATCTTTTATAATTCATGGAGGAGGTTACCAAAATGTTAGATAAAGGGGAGCCAGTGGATGTTATTTATCTGGATTTTGCAAAGGCCTTTGATAGAGTACCTCATCAAAGATTATTTCGAAAATTAAAATCACATGGAATAGGTGGGGAAGTTGCCAAATGGATTGAAAATTGGTTAACGGAAAGAAGGCAAAGGGTGGGTATAAATAAGGAGTACTCTGAGTGGTGTGAAGTGAAAAGTGGAGTGCCACAGGGCTCGGTTTTAGGACCAATTTTATTCTTGATATATATAAATGATTTGGACATAGGTATGGGATCCATTATTGCAAAATTTGCTGATGACACAAAACTATGCAGTAGTGTCTCATCTAAAGCAGAAGTGGATATATTGAGGTCGGATTTAGATAAAATTCGAGAATGGTCTGTAATCTGGCAAATGGAGTTTAATGTAGATAAATGTACAGTCATCCACATGGGTAGATCCAATATGGAACATAATTACAGAATGGGAGAGAACAATATTAGAAAGATAGATAAAGAAAGGGACTTAGGGGTTATAATAGATCATACATGTAAGGTGAGGGAGCAAGTTCAGGTAGCAGTAAAAAAGGCAAATGCAATGTTAAGGATGATAAAAAGAAATATTAAACATAGGAGCAAGGAAGTGATAGTCAAACTGTATAAAGCATTAGTTAGACCTAGATTGGAGTACTGTGTACAGGTGTGGAGTCCTTATCAGAGAGGGGATATAGACATGCTGGAGAGAATACAAAAAAGAGCGACAAAGCTGATAGTGGGATTCCAGAATTACAGTTATGAAGACAGATTAAAAAGAACTGGCCTTCAGTGTCTAGAAGAGAGAAGAATTCGTGGTGACTTAATACAGGTGTATAAGATGATCAGAGGAATGGATAAAGTAGACTATAACAAGTTTTTTAAAGTACAACCACCAACAACGACAAGAGGGCACAGCTACAAGTTGACTAAGGAGAGGTCCAGATTAGATATTAGGAAGTATTTCTTTAGCCAGAGAGTAGTGAATGCTTGGAATGCATTGCCAAGTGAGGTGGTGGAGGCTGGGACGGTCAATGCATTTAAGAACAGATTGGATGCGTACAGCTTCTAGAGGAAGGTGATGTAAATGGAACTGGTTGTATACAGACTCTGCAGAGTCTTCTAAACCAGTATAAAGACGTTTAGTTAGTTAGTTACAAATCAAGCGACAATCTTCACAATTTGACAATAGTCCACATAAATCAGATTAGAACCTTCAAACTTTCCCAGTAGTCCACAGATATCAATAAACATTTTTGGGACATCATAAATTCCGACCACCCCCAGTAGAAGCAAGACTAAGAATGACCCTACAGATTTATCTGATTCAGGCATTTCATTACAAGCGAAAATCTGTCACATTGAACAATGGGATGGCGAGTTCTGTCCGGCTGATGACCCCGAGTCACGGTCTGGTGATCGTAAAAGTATATAGCAGATTAGGTATGTCAATGAGAAGATGTGATAAGTTTGCTAGCTTTTACCTCAACCTTTTTATTCGCCTTTTGCGACAATGATTTGATGGTCACATTAGTCCTTTTCTATCATCCCCTGGGTACCGGGGTTCACGGTTCGTCCTTTAGGCATTAGATGATGCCGGACATTGTAGACCTGATCTTGTCCAAGTATTGCCAGACGTTGACCAAATTATCACCTTCCATGTCATCAACATGGATATGCAGTACATCCATGGGCACTAAATACACCGGACAAGGCAGACAGACTAGCAAAAAAGGGATAAAGACAAGAACAGCCATACGCAGCAACATCTTGATAAACAGCCATACGCAACAACAGCTCTATAAACAGCCACACGCAACAACAGCTATATACACAGCCACACGCAACTACAGCTCTATAAACAGCCACACGCAACAACAGCTATATAAACAGCCACACTCACCTACAGCTCTATAAACAGCCACACGCAACAACAGCTCTATAAACAGCCACACGCAACAACATCTCAATAAACAGCCACATGCAGCAACATCTCTATAAACAGCCACGTGCATCAACAGCTCTATAAACAGATATACGCAACATCTCTATAAACAGCCACACACAGCAACAGCTCTATAAACAGCCACACGCAGCAACATCTCTATAAACAGCCAGACGCAACATCATCTCTATAAACAGCCACACGCAACAACATCTCTATAAACAGCCACGTGCATCAACATCTCTATAAACAGATACACGCAACATCTCTATAAACAGCCACACGCAGCAACATATATATGAACATCCACACGCAGCATCATCTCTATAAACAACCACGCGCATCAACAGCTCTATAAACAGATACACGCAACTTCTCTATAAACAGCCACACGCAACAACATCTCTATAAACAGCCACACACAACAATATCTTTATAAACAGCCACAAGCAGCAACATCTCTATAAACAGCCACACGCAACAACTTAATAAACAGCCACACGCAGCAACAACTATAAACAGCCACACGCAACAACATCTATATAAACAGCCACACGCAACATCTCTATAAACAACCACAAGCAGCAACAGCTCTATAAACAGACACACGCAACATCTGTATAAACAGCCACACGCAACATCTCTATAAACAGCCACATGCAACACCAGCTCTATAAACAGCTACAAGCAGCAACAGCTCTATAAACAGCCACACACAACAACATCTCTATAAACAGCCACACGCAACAACATCTCTATAAACAGCCACACACAGCGACAGCTCTATAAACAGCCACACGCAGCAACATCTCTATAAACAGCCACACGCAGCAACATCTCTATAAACAGCCACACGCAGCAACATCTCTATAAACAGCCACACACAGCGACAGCTCTATAAACAGCCAAACCGCTCAACAGAACAGCAAACAAAGAACTGGAGAAGAACAGATGGGCCATTAAACACGAGAATGGAGGTCTACAGAAATATGATCAGTCAAATCTAAAGTACTGTATCAATCAACTCACAAGGAAGTCCCAAAGCACTTTTTCCTGGCTGAGAGCCCAACACATCCCATGCAACAAGCACTTGAACATAATCCAACCACAACACACCAGAGTGCCAGTCGTTTACACACACAAACGAAACCGGTTGATCATCACATCTCTGAGTTTTCGGCGCTCAATTATTCTTCCTCCAATGCCAGATAACTGGCAGATAACGCTTCTCTGTTCAGGTTGGTCTAGATTTTTGGTCTTGAAGACAGAACAGGAATAGAAAATCGTTTGTGTGAGGTTGAAGGCGAGGAAAGAAGCGAGTCCTGGCAAGGTGATGTCTCACGAGCGCTCAACAAAGGCCTCAGATCGTATGAGTATGAGAGAATCCCTACCCAAAATAGTGATTAAAACCTGTAGGGACAAATTGGTATAATTAATCTCATAGCAAACACTTGTGTTCTAGTAGAAGTCAAGTCTTAAGTCATCTTCAGCAAGGTTGACTTCAGTTTCAAGTCATCC
Source organism: Ariolimax columbianus (assembly GCA_036924085.1). Lineage (NCBI taxonomy): Eukaryota > Metazoa > Mollusca > Gastropoda > Stylommatophora > Arionidae > Ariolimax > Ariolimax columbianus. The sequence goes on from JAVGWX010000012.1 coordinate 52,975,809, forward strand.
TAACAAAACTGAGGTCACGCGGCAAGTTAAGTATAAGTCTCAAGTCTTAGTTTATCGTGACAAATAACGACTTAAAGTCATGTCCATCTAAATCTTAATTCGAGTTCCAAGTTGTCGGTTTTCAAGTTGAGTCTCAAATTCAGTGCTTCTAGAGTCTTCTAAGTTTCAAAACAATTCCCAAGTCGGTACGACACCGATGATTCCATAGAATAGTATTCCTCACATCTCTCTTCCCAAATCCACAAATCTCATGGGCCCCACATGACTCTTCACAGACCCCCAGATATTGTGAATACCCATTTGACACCATTGTGATCATCGACCCCAAGCTGGTAAATACTATCGTAGCGATTTCAGAGAGTCTCCCTAAACAAATCACACGGTCATAACAGTGCACGTTTCTCCTTGTTGTTAAACAAACACAGATTGTGGGATCAAAATGCTGAGCAGCGCATGAGCTGCAGTGGTCAGCGACTCATAGCTGAATGCTAGCGTCAGGACCAGCGAACCAAAGCTGCCAAGACCCTTCTACACCTCCACGTGGTGATTCTGGATAACAGGCTGCAGCAGGGCAGACTGGCTAAGGAGAAGGGATCGAAGAGGGAATGCTAATCCGGTACTAAAAAATGCTTGCTGAAGTCGGATGTGTTGGACCGAAAGGTGCAAATATCGCAGTCAAGCTGTAAACTACGACACAACGGATTCCGTTCTCTAGACTACATTCTGCTACTTAAGCCATTTCAGGGTTTGGTAGCGGGAGATTGAGAATGAACAAAGCTAAGCCACTTCCTTGCTCCCATGTTTAATTTTTCTTGGTATCATACCTTACATTGCATTTGCCTTATTCACTGCTACCTGGACTTGCTCACTCACTCTACCCGTATGCTCTATTATAACCCCTAGTTCCCTTTCCTTATCTTTCATTCTAATATTGTTCTCGCCTATTCTGTAATTATGTTCCATATTGGATCTACCCATGTGGATGACTGTACATTTATCTATATTAAACTCCATTTGCCATCTCACAGACCAGTCTCCTCGAATTTTATCTAAATCCGACCTCAATATATCCACTTCTGCTATAGATGAGACAATACCACATAGTTTTGTGCCGTCCGACAATTTTTCAATCATGAATCCTATATCAATGTCCAAATCGTTTATATATTTATCAAGAACAATATTGGTACCAAAACCGATCCCTATTTCACTCCACTTTTTACTTCACACCACCCAGAGAGTACTCCTTATTTATGCTCACTATCTGTCTTCTTACGTTAACCAACTTTCAATCAATTCTGCAACTTCCCCACCTATTCCATGCGATTTTAACTTTTTAAATAATGTTCGATGAGGTACTCTATCAAAAGCCTTTGCAAAATCTAGATAAATAATATCCACTGGTTTCCCCTTATACATCATTTTAGTAATCTCCTCCATGAATTCCAATAGATTCGGCACGATCCCCCTCTAGTACACCCATGTTGACTATTTCTGATTAGATTAAACTTGTCTAGATGCATTACAATGTTTTCTTTGATTATTGATTCTAACAATTTACGGACTATACTCGTTAAACTCACAGGTCAATAATTTGCTGGATCTGATTTCTTTTCCTTTTTGAATAAGGGGATCACTGGTGCATCTTTCCAATCTCTTGGAACAATCCCTTTTACAAGTGCTTGAGAACATAATATAGCCAATGGTTTTGCTAGTTGGTCTCTAATTTCAAATATAAATTTTGGATAAATACCATTTTGACCTGAACATTTATCCACTTTTAATCCCTCAAATGTTTTTAAAACCATTTCCTCGGTATGCAGATTGAATTTAATCCCACTATATCCATTTCACGTTTGAAAATATTTATAGGCTCTGGGATCTTGGACCAGTCTCCTTTTGTGAAGACTGTACCAAAGTATTAATTCAGTCGATTAGTTTCCTCCCTATTTTTTCTTATTATTTGATGTGTGCTATCTATGAGAGGGCCTACCTTGTCTTTCGTTCTTTGTTTATTTCTAACAGAAGAAAAGAAGCTTGATCCTATAGGCAAGTTTTTAAAAGTATATTTTTGCTGCCTTATTCACTTTCTGAGCTTGTCCAAATATTTTTAATGTTTTTTTAAAAAATTAAAAAACAAAACATAGATCCCGTCACGCCATGCTGCTCATATTAGTGGATGATGTGGTCAGCATCACACCGGCCGCCTCTAATTCCCGAACTGAACCTGTAGCCATTTAAGATTGGGTCGATCCTGGAGCCGATGCGGTCTGAAGAAAAAAACCATTCACATTTCGCTAACCACTGCGCTATGCGGCTCCCTTTTCTTTTGATTTACCTGCCTCTATATATTTTTTTTCCATGCTTCATTTTTATCTTTTCTACATTTAACTACATTTCTAGTAATATACTTTTTACGCTTGGGGTTTACCTCCCTACACGGAACACCTAATCTTTTAGCTTTTCTAGAATTGTTTTGAAACTCTCCCACTCCTGCTCAACATCTTTTCCTTCGACAATATCTTTCAAGATTATGTGGCTCGCTGCCTCTTTCATCCTCTTAATATCTGTCTTAGAGTATTCGTATTCTCGGATGATCTGATGGTCACTTGAGTCAAACAGTTCACCAATTGTTTAGTTTTCAATCATATTTTCCGCTGTAGTAAATACTAGGTCGAGTGTGTTTTTGCCTCGTGTAGAATCGTGTACATGGTGAATAACAAAATTGTGTTACGAACCTAACAAAAGGTTTTGACTCGACAAGTGCTTCTGCCATTTCCATTTTATTTCTGAAATGTTGAAATCCCTCTCAAAATCCTGGTATTCAATCAGGCACGTGTGTATGATGCCAGGTAGCCAAATGTTGTGCGACATCTATGATGTCTGAGAAGAAAGTTCGACGTCTGGTTTCTGAGGTTTGCGGATTTGGTCTCGAATGAAAATCTTAAAATTCCCTCATTAATAATAATTTCCCTACACTTGCCTTTTCTATGCTACTAATCAGCTTCCTCTTTTTGACTTGATTGACATCTATAGCATACTACAACCACTGTTTTTTTTTATACCCCACTTTATATTTCTCCCCATACACTTTCATTTATGTTACCAGATGATAGATACTCTTTTATAGTTATATTAACTGAATTTGTACAGTATAATAAAACCCCACCTCCCTTCGTCTTGTCTCCAACTATCCTATCTTTCCTTAACTATTTGAAGTTCACTATCTGCAATGTCCTAATATGTTAATGATTCTGTTAACCATATTATATCTGGGGTTTTTTTTCTACTACATACAGTTCCAATTTTTATCTTTTATTTACTATGCTTCTCACATTTGCATACAAACATTTTAGTTTATTTTTCAAATTTTTTCTTTTGCTTTATCATTTATATTTTTGCTTTTCCACTACTGATTTCACACTTCCCTGACCCCAACTCTACCCTTTGACTACATCCTCTATATTTTAGGCCTATCTTTAGTCTCATACTCCATATACCTTACTATTTACAATTTTTAATACAGTGATAAAACATATACTTCACTACGCATGCTGTCATATCTCATTTATATGTAAACCTTTCCTGTCTAGCATTTTAATTTTGTCTATTCTCACATCAATAAATTATATTCCCCATGGCACTTGCAATCTGAGACTGATACCTATTTTCTTACTGTCTAGTCTGACCTATCTGCTATCTAAAAAACCCATCACCTTACGTAACGTTTAGAATCAAGCCTCGCTCATCATCACTGGAGCAATCAAGTCCATGCCCATAGGTGTACTAGAAACAATCAATCGAGGATAGACATGGCACGAAAGCGATGCAGCAGGCAGAGAAATACAAGAGACTCTTGAACCACCCAATGCACCAATAACAAGCAGTCATAGAAAGAGCAGATTTAAGAAAAGTAGCCGCTTCAACTGAAAGGAACTGGCAATTAGAGTAGAGACCAAGTGCTGTTACAAACACAACCAAGACCCATATAGCCAGTGGGCACTACCCTCCTTGGGTATGCACACTCCCAGAACTGAAGAAATAAAATGAAAAGAAAAAGGAGTGCAGACAGACATGGCGAAAGCAATCATTACAGAAGTGTGCGTAGACGCTAGTTATCCGTCAGACAAGTAGACACGTGCATTTACAGATGGTCCAGCTATAAGGGACAGAGGAGGAGGAGTGGTGATCAGACAGAAAAAACGGGGAAAATGTAGTCTGGAAAAAGGAAATAGGCAGCGGCAAGCTCTCGGGCAACTTCGGAGACGAAATAGTTCTTAAGGCCGCATCTAACACAAAAGTCCCATGCATGAGAAAATCGTAATACTGACTGACGCACAGGTAGCCAATCTGGCACTCAGATCCCACAAGAACACTGAATTTAGGGTGGCCTTGGAAAAAAAATATCTCTACAGAGGTTTAATAAAGCAGTGATTCAATGGATACCATCACACTGTGAATATCAAGGGAAACGACAGTTTGGCTAAAGAGGAAGTGAAACAGATACATAATCAACTTTGAAGAAAGAAAAAAAGCAATACAATGTAAATAAAGAATGCAGACCTTTGTGAAAAGAACCAACAACATCAACTGGAACAACAAATTAAGCGAAGAAAATGGAGATGGATAGGACAGACACTGCAGAAGGCACATGCCAGCATATTCAGATAGGCTCTTATATGGAATCCTCAAGGACAGATAGAGGTAGACCCAAAAATTACACGAAGAAGAGAATGTGAGAAGGAACTAAGATTAAATTATTACACCTGTAGAGAGGCAGAAAGAGCAGCCCAGTACCTTGTACGCTGGCGGGATGTTGTCAATGGCCAATGCACCGAGAAGAGCGACGGGCTTCGCCTGATTGATTGATTGATTGATTGAATACAATGTAAAGTGGCAGAAAGAACACACCAAACACCACACATTTGACGGGTGCTACCAGTTGAACAGAAATATACCGTATTTCGTCTCCAAACTGTCCATACCAGAATAAGACACCACATGTACATTAAATTCAAGATAAGTACCCCCAGTCTACATTTGTTCGTCCTAGAAAACATGACAGCTGCACATGCATTTCAAGAGTACCAACACCACGCAAATATGAAGGAGCATGTGGCCCACTATCCTCGAGGAGAAATTGTACGACGATAATGATGCCCAGAAAAAGTCATCAGACTTTATTGAAGAATCCGGAATTCCAGTCTAAAGGAGCAATGATCGCAGAAGAACAGATAGAAAAAGATAAGAATAAAAAGAAAACGAAGGAGAAAGTGAAGAAGAAAACGGTCAAGATAAAAAGATGAAAATGATGGTGATGAAGAAGAAGGCAACGACGATGACGAAGAACAAGAAGAAGAAAAAGAGGACGAAGAACAACTAATAAATAACTGACTTCTCCGCTATTAATATGTTTTACCAAAATGGTTGACTTTTGAATAAATCTGGTCACTTTGAAAAAAACATCCGGTCTTCCATTTTCGAGACCTTCAAGTTCACTTTCTTTCAGTTTCTACTTCGACTCCTTCGTTCGTCATTAGACATCCACACCAACTTCTCTAATTACAGTAGTAGTCTGTTCATGGCTGTTAACACAGCTCCTCATGCAGTCATACAGATTGTGGTCATTTGCTTCTCCTTTCACCAGATTTGAACTTATTGTGCAAAAAATTATTTCATTTATCATGAAAGTCGCTCATGTCCATTTATTTTCCAGGTGAAAATTCGACCGGGTAAGTTTCAGTTTGTCTTCTATATGCTTTGGAGTTTACTGACTTTTTCACTCTTGAGCAATTTCCTCTGTGGTAGCGGACTGTAGTCATCATTCAAGCAATGGTATGGACTGAGCACATCTGGAGACGTCCGTAAATGGAATGAAGACTTTAGTGGCCTGTGCCTGATTAAGTTGGGAGGGGGGGGGGAAGGGAGGTGAAACATTGATGTGGGGTGCGGAAGAGTAATCAGGGGCAAGTGAAACATACTGATTGAGTGGGGGCGGGTGAAGAATAATCAGGGGCAGGTGAAACATACTGATTGGGGGGGGGGGGAGATTAATCGGGGGCAGGTGAAACATACTGATTGAGTGGGGATGTGGGAAGAATAATCAGGGGCAAGTGAAACATACTGATCGAGTGGGGGAGGGGGGAAAGAATAATCAGGGGCAGGTGAAACATACTGATTGTGGGGAGGGGGGGGGAAGAGAATAATCAGGGGCAGGTGAAACACACTGATTGAGTAGGGGTGTGGGAAGAATAATTAGGGGCAGGTAAAATATACTGATTGTGGGGAAGGGGGGAGAGAATAATCAGGGGCAGGTGAAACATACTGATTGTGGGGGGGGGGGAGAATAATCAGGGGCATGTGAAACATACTGATTGTGGGGGGGGGGGGGAGAGAATAATCAGGGGCAGGTGAAATATACTGATTGAGTGAGGGCGGGGGAGAGAATAATCAGGGGCAGGTGAAACATACTGATTGTGGGGGGGGGGGGGAGAGAATAATCAGGGGCAGGTGAAACATACTGATTGTGGGGGGGGGGGGGGAGAGAATAATCAGGGGCAGGTGAAATATACTGATTGAGTGGGGGCGGGGGAGAGAATAATCAGGGGCAGGTGAAACATACTGATTGTGGGGGGGGGAGAATAATCAGGGGCAGGTGAAACATACTGATTGGTGGGGGGGGTGGGGGGGGGGAGAATAATCAGGGGCAGGTGAAACATACTGATTGAATGGGGGTGTGGGAAGAATAATTAGGGGCAGGTGAAACATACTGATTGTGGGGGAGGGGGGAGAGAATAATCAGGGGCAGGTGAAACATACTGATTGTGGGGGGGGGGGAAGAATAATCAGGGGCAGGTGAAACATACTGATTGAGTGTGGGTGTGGGAAGCGTAATCAGGGGCAGGTGAAACATACTGATTGAGTGTGGGTGTGGGAAGAGTAATCAGGGGCAGGTGAAACATACTGATTGAGTGGGGGTGTGGGAAGAGTAATCAGGGGCAGGTGAAACATACTGATTGAGTGGGGGTGTGGAAGAGTAATCAGGGGCAAGTGAAACATACTGATTGAGTGGGGGAGGGGGGGGGGAGAATAATCAGGGGCAGATGAAACATACTGATTGAGTGGGGGTGTGGAAGAGTAATCAGAGGCAAGTGAAACATACTGATTGAGTGGGGGAGGGGGGGGGGAGAATAATCAGGGGCAGGATAAATATATACTTATCAAGGTGGGGGCGAAGTGCAACTTCGGTATCAGGTGAACATACTGACCAAGGTGGGAGCAAAGAGTAAACAGGATAACGTAAAGAATCATCAGCGTCAGATAAAAATTACTGACCAAGGTGGAAGCGAAGGGAGTAATAAGGGTCAGGTGAAACATACTGATCAAGGTGGGAGTGATGAGTAATCAGGGTCAGGTGAAACATACTGATCAAGGTGGAAGTGATGAGTAATCAGGGTCAGGTAAAACATATTGATCAAGGTCGAAGTGATGAGTAATCAGGGTCAGGTAAAACATATTGATCAAGACCGCACTTCACGTTCATGCTCCTGGTAGCCAACGAGGTTGAGATCGATACAGTGACCTCAATAGTGGAGAACTACCTGAAGAGTCTTGCATTGCACTACTCAGGAGGGCTCTGGTCCATCGTCTGAAGTACACCTTGGGATTTAAGCCACTGTAACCCGCTACCAAAGAAACTTCAAATGCTAACTCAACTCAGCATGGGTAGCTTAGAACAACAACTGACCCAGCAGTATCTGCTATGGTACTACACTAACCATTTTTGTGTGTCATCCCACCCAGAATCTCGCCTCTCTCGAATAGCAAGGCACAACTGTGATGGTAAAATGTAGCAGCTTGTAACATGGACTCTTGAAGCCAATGCATCAACTCTGTGATATAGAACTGTAAGCGTCTTTGTGTTTGTTTGTGCCTCTTAATAAATTGTCAAATTAATCAATGTCAGTCTGATACAGATTGTGATTGTTGTTAGAGACTGCTCTTACTCTGTTCTTGACTCTAAACCAGTGCTCTTCAACCTGGGCACCAGTAGGCCACTTTAGCTTTTATAAACACAACCTGAGGAAACTATAGGAGAATACGAGCAAAAGTGCAAATTATGAGAACCTGTGTTTTTCCAGTGGCAGCAAACGGCTGTGAAACATGGACAGTTACCCAAACATTGAATCCTTTGAGTCTAAATGTTATATAAGTCGAAATGGTCCCCAGAATACTGTGGACCAAAAAAAAGAAGAATGCAGACATGCGACAAGAGCTAGGCACAGAGGAGAACTGGTTCATAAATTTCACCATGAACAGAAAATTGAAATACTTTGGCCACATCAAAAGATGCAATGGTCTTAAGAGAACAGTACTGGAAGGTATGGTGCCGGACAAGAGAGGGAGACCAAGAATGTGATGGCACCAAGATGCCAAGGAATGCTTCGGCATGACTCTGGAGATTTGGCACGAGATTGAGTTTATTTCAGAAGGGCTGTGAATGGAGCGACGCTCTGCAAAGGACATGCTGCATGATGATTAAAAACATCAAAATTATATACAGACTCAATCGACGATCATGGAATTTTCTTAAATTTAGAGTTTAGTGGGCGGCAGGGACAAGTTACCGTCATGAAAGTTATAAAAGTGGGTGCTAGGTATAGAAAGGTTGAAGAGCACTTCTCTAAACTATAAATGGATAAAATAAATTGATATTGTTTATTTCTGTATCCTTTTCCTTCGTTCTCAATCTCCCATTACCAAGCCATGAATAGAGCTTTGGAAGTAGCAGTATGTAATTCGGAGAACGAATTGCGTTGTTTCGCTAGTTTACAGCTTGATTGCGATATTGTCACCTTTCGGTCTGACACATCTGTCTTCTGTATCATTTTGCTGCATATGTGACTGTGTGTACATGATATATATATATGGCAGTTGCTGAAAGCGAAAATTAAGGCCTCAATTTAAATGAATAGAAATCAGAAGTAATGGTGGTAACTAAAGAGGCACAATTCTCCAAAATGTTGAATAAAGGGGAACGAGTTGGAAATAAAAAAAGTACTCATTTCAATACTTGGGCACCCACATCAGTTCTGGTGGGAGGTGGACCCACTTCAATACTGGGCACCCACATCAGTTCTGGTGGGAGGTGGACCCACTTCAATACTTGGGCACCCACATCAGTTCTGGTGGGAGGTGGACCCACTTCAATACTTGGGCACCCACATCAGTTCTGGTGGGAGGTGGACCCACTTCAATACTTGGGCACCCACATCAGTTCTGGTGGGAGACGCACTTATGAAACAGAATAAACAAAGCAAAAACAGTCTTCCAGAGTTTGAGGGGAATCTTGTGAAGCAAAACCAAAACACTGAATTTAAGGAAGAGAGTTCTTGGATTCTATGTGCAACCAGTACTTATATATGCAGCGAGTTATGGAGAATCAGCAGGCAAGTACAGGGATGGTTGGTTATTGATCCAGCGGCCTATGGGCTCCTGCCCTTTGGCCCAATGCAATATGGTGGTATCTGCAAGTGTTTGTGAGCTGTTGTTTAGTTCCATACAGTGTTCCATTTGTCTGACCTTGGAGGAAGAAGCTCTTTCCTAACACCAACAAGCGCCAGATATTCAAAAGATGATGTTCAACAGTTTCATAAGGATATGTGCACAGCTGGCACTCTGGAGTATGTTCTGGTTGGATTCTGTTCAAGTGACTGTTGTTGTTGTATGTGTTATGTGCGAAGTTTGAAAATGGTACTTTTGTCTCTTCTTTTCAGGAGGTTGACGTTGTCTTTGGAATGGCCATGTGTTTGTAGATTTCTCTCCCAGTATTTCACATTGCCCATCTATTCAGCTAGATTGTGGTTTTACAGAAGAATGTTGAACATTTAATGAACTGCAAAGAAAGCTAATAACATGATTCTTGGGGAGGCATAGATGCAAAGACAGATTATGGCAAAAATTAGAACAAGACAGTCATCCATTTTTTGGGCATGTCATGAGAAGAGGGGGTTTGGAGCACACAGTGACAATGGGCACAATCGCAGGAATGAGGGGCAGAGTGAAAATATTGGACCGCTTGAAGGCATGGCATGGAGGCAATCAAATGTGAAATTGATAAATGACACAAGTGATAGGAGGGAATGGAGGTCCATGAATGCCAACTGGCAGGCATTTGATGATGATGATTTAAAAAAAAAAAATTCTGTTAACACGTCAGTGTGGCATATTAGAAATATGGTGTTAGGCTCATATTTTTCTTGACCACTAGAGGTGATGTCAAAATCGTGTCTGCCACCTTTTCTTTTCTATACTATTCTGGTACCCAGTTTTTTTAGGTTGGGTCGACCTTACAGGTCCCGTTTGTGATAGAAAAAAAAACCATGCACCAACTGGAACCGAACCCTGATTGCTCGGCTGGGAAGCCAGTGCACTAAAAAATGTGCTACTTCTGCTCCGTAATGATGAATATATATGCTCTTTTTTAAATTAATTGTTTTTTTGAATTATATAAATCTGTGTGTGCCATTTAATATTTATTTTGTTAATTTTTTTGTTAGCGTTTTAGTTTGGTTTTTGTCTGTGGGGGGGGGGGGGGGGGGGGGGTATTTTTTTCTCTTGTACTACTCAAAGTCATTATGCGAATATGTTTACATCCACTGTGCCTATATGGGCATTTTTCCCCATTTATATTCAATCTACGTGTAATCATATTGACAATTTCTTGTTTGGTCTATTCTTTTTTTCATAACTTGCATACTAGGACTTACATGACCCTGGCCACCCTCTTCCTGGTAATTATTACCAACTCAAACTGTATTGTATCGCCGTCTTGTTTTGCGTGTTGTTTTTTTTTGGTGTTTTTTTAATTATTAGTTACTAGCAATACTCTGTGTTGTCAGGAAACCCATGCTTATATTGGAGTGAAAAAATTATATTATCTTTGACTTTCTTCTTGTCGTTCTCATTGTTATTTTACAGTTTTTACAAGTGGTATCATTTCCAAGGAGTACATGACAAATGGGTCAGTAGCACTGCTCAAAACCTAAGTTCATGAAAGAGCAAAGTCTGCCCCTGTGACAAAGTAATCTACAGGGATCATCAGCATACACACCGCCTTGGAGATTAGAGAAATTAGGTGAGCACCAAAAAAAAAAAAAAAATCAGCATATAGACCTGCACCATTTGCTTAGGGACTGTGTACCTTTTGGTATGCCCAGAGTGCAGTGATGTTGATTCTTAGAAACAGAAACCAGTTTTATCATATGAAATCTTAATAAACATGAAAAATATCAATTTCTATTTTTTTTTTAAGAAATCAAATATATTATGTTTTAAAAATATTTTATTTCTCTATTTCAAAGGTTACGTGCGCTCGTCAAGCCAGGGTGCCAGCTCATTCAACAAAAAATGCCATCAAGCATCACTTATCTTACTTAAATTTTTCATTAGGAAAAGCAGTATCATTGACCACAGCTTATTCTCAATTTCGACCAATCAAATGTGATCTGGAAGGGGCGTATCTAAAACAAATCCTTCTATGGATCTAAAAAAACAAGAGGCTCAGCCCACTGTTAATTCATTTGAAATCTTCAAAGCCGTGGTCATTCCATCTGAACTGGAATTTGTTCCGCCAATCAATAAACTCACTGGAGTGAGCCGTTCTACTCAGGTTTGTCGTCTTAACCGCCGCATCCAAACTCAACCTGGAGACTTGCTTTGCCATGGGGAGAGAGATAATCATTCTCCCGTTAAGTCTATTTGCATGAAGGCAGTACAAACATCAGTGACGAGCATTACCCAATCACTAGCCACTGCCATAATCTCATCTGTCCCAGATTATGTACCACCAAACGCCAACCAGTCAATACAAACATCACTATTTGATTGCATCAAACTTACATCAGTTGTCACTGATAGTTCGTCTGGTCTTTCTAGGAATGTGTCAACACTTTCTCACGAACACTGTTCGCCTGCTAGCTCTGGCCTCATATCAGGGAATTCTGCATTAACACAAGATGCTTCACCAACCAGCAACATGCCCACACCATCATCACTCACTAGTACTGACTCTGTCTGGTCTATTTCAAATATTTCTTCATTTATTCCAAAGAAAAACATCTTCCATCAAGTTGACTTCACCATACCTTCACCTGAACAAGCTGTACCAGATCTCAATCAATTAACTCCTTTTGATGTATCTAATCAATGCTTTAAGACATTCTCCATAGAGTCAGCATATGACACATCTGAAAACCCGTCATTAATTATTTTTAACCATTGTGATGTCTCTAAAAAAAGAGACGCCTATTGTTATACCTTCAGAAATGCAGAAGATGCACTTGTTTGTATGCCCGCACGTTCTGACAGGACTTCTCAAACATTCCCTATTGTTATCAAAAATGTGTCATTTCGTCCAGGTAGTTCATATTCTCCTACAGAGCACATTATATTGCCTTCATCTCATGGTCAAGACCATATTCTTCTCATGTACGATCTTTCAGAACAAAAATCAACATGCATTGATAAATCCATGCAGGCATCACTCCTTCAAGATGTAAATCAACAACATCTTGCTACGGCCACCTCCGCATCGGAGCAGGAGTCAAGCAATTCTGATCTCACACCAGTCGTGTGCTATCGTGACATACCACGAATTAGCCATTTGAAAACTCCTTCCATTAATGACATCAGTAAAATACCTTCTAGATCAATGTTCACCAAAGATTCAATCAAATTTTCAGCCATATCTACCTGTACAGAAGTATTGCATACATCTGTCAAGAGCATATCAAAGCTCATGACCGCGACTGAACATGATTCCACTCCTGACATCTCCCACACTGCAGAAACATTGACTACACCTCAACAGGAACTGCATTTCAATTCGGATTATTCAGAGGGACCAAATCTGAAGAGTAACTCGATCGTCAACCCTGTTGCAACCAAGCCTCCACATAAAACAGAAGTACGGGCTTTCAACAAAAGTCTTCCACAGTCTCTTAACAAAAATCTTCCACGGCCTCACTTCAGTCAGATATCTCCTTACCGTCATCATCGCTCACTACCTCGTATCAATCAGTCATCTGGGAAACGTTTTGTTAGCCGGTCTTGCCAAACTGATGCTCTTTGCCCAGACTCTTCACTTACAACTCCTAAATGCAACAAATATCCATCAGTAAGCACAACACAATGTCAGCGCTTCCCATTCCAGAAGTGTCAAGGATCTCTTCAGCAATCAACATTTCGAGGATTCAGAAAACCTAATTACAATTCACGAAGGCATACTTTATCAAATGGCCCATCCAGCTTTAAAAAAGAATCTCTTTGCGATAATCAACCTAGATATTCTCCTAACATTGGGATCATCGCATCACGACCTCCATCAGTCATCTGTTACATCTGTGGCCGTGAATATGGAACTGCCTCAATCTGCATCCATAAGAAGCAGTGTCTTATTAAGTGGAAGAAAGACAACGATGAACTACCAAAAGAGCTTCAACGGCCTGAGCCAACCCAACCAGAACTGAACATTGAGTCAACTGGGACTGTCCATGGAATGAGAACTGAGCCCTATGATCTGGACGCCATAAACAATGCTGCATTTGCAGCTCTACAAGCCCAATATGTTCCTTGTGAGATTTGTGGTCGCACTTTTCTGCCTGGGAGACTTGTTGTGCATGCTAAGTCATGCACAGGATATTCAAAAAGACCATCTACCAAATGCCAGAACAAATAAAACAAGAACATCAGCTCTTCTGTTTCTGGAGTGCACATTATATTTGTATATCATTATGGGGTAATGTTTCCTTCAAATTCAGAAGGTATTTACTTACTGGGGAGCACATAGCCAAAAGGTTTTGCTGCCTGCCGATAAGGGCAACGGACCAAATTCCCGGTAAGGCATATGTTGTTTTTCTGATGGGGGTGAAATAAACAAACATAGCCAACACACAGCGGGCCGACAGCAGTGGCAAAGCAGCCTGTAGCCCTGAGCCTAAAAAACCCTTTGACTCCCCCAGCAATAGGAATAAAGTCATACGACAGTTCGGCAGAATTTACTTACTTTACTTTCTGTGTCCGGCAACCTCACAGAGTAACGGACCAGAAATCAGCTGCACGGAAGCTTTTTCATTCTCCGGAATGAGATCTGCCAAAGAGGGTCAAAGGTGCAGCAGTGAATGAACAGACAGTGACTCATAAAGGCTGCTTACATCAGGGTCAGCGAACCACAGCCTTCAAGTGGCAGCCCTGGAAACTGACTGCATTATTAAAAATAATGCCTAAAAAAATAGAGATTGCAGAGGGAAGATAAACCCTGCAGAGGAAAGACAAACCCTGCAGAGGGACGACAAACCTGTCACCTCAAAAAAAGCCAGCTGAAATCGTATGTGTCAAGCGCAGATATTACAACCTCGCTGTAAACTGCGACATAATGTCCTTTTCAGTACTGGCGTCAAAGAAAAATAGATCCACTAAAGTACATGATTCTTGCATTCTTGAACAGTTGTACAGATGTTCGGGGTCTTAGAAATATCCACATTTATAGACATCATCGCCCACATATGCCCATTATTTCAAGTTTGATCTACACCTGGACACTCCCGTTCATAGCCTGTTTAGGGCTCTCCACACAGGGTGTGGTTCGTTATGCCCTGTCACAAGTTCTACTTTGATCTCCATCGATTCCATACCATATCTTTGACGCCATTTTTCAATGCGGTTTTGCTCAGGTTTCAGGTTCGTGAACTGTACAGTTTGTAGGAAACTTTCTTTTGATTTCTTCCTCCTGGGAGGGGGGGGGGGGGGGGGGGGGGGGGGCTAACGTCTGGTCAGGCAAAATTAACTAATCAGACATGTTCGTCTCTGGCTATGTGGACCTCTGAAAAAAATCTCACCGTAGCAAACAATCGGATGCAGCAGGCCCTATCATCGTTGGAGGAGTGGGCGAACTCGTGGTTGGTCAAAATAAATGAGGAAAAAACCAAATGTACGATATTCTCGCTTTCAAATAAACCCCAGAACACCAAAATAAGTCTTAACGGCAAATATCTGCAGCCAAACGACAACCCAAACTACCTGGGAGTCACATTTGATCGGCGCATGACATGGAAAAGTCAGATCGAGAGAAACCGAATGAGAGCCAGACAAAGAATGGCAATCATGAGGAAACTTGCTCCCAAAAGCTGGGGAGCAGACGAAAGTATACTAAAGAAACTGTACACTGGAAGAGTGAGACCAGTTCTAGAGTATGGCATTGCGGCATTGACAACAGCAGCAAAGGCGAACTTTGATAAAATTAGCAAACTTCAAAACCAAGCCATGAGAGTTATAACAGGAGGCATGAAGTCAACGCCAATTGTAGAACTTGAAAAGATTACAAATCTGCAATCCATGACTGACAGAAGAGACTGCAGAGCCCAGCAGCAAGCAAAGAAACTCCGAAGACTGACAGACCATCCAATGCATCAGAGACTAAATAGATTTGGAAATAGGAAACTAAAGCGGAGAAACTTTGCGGAAATAGCCAAAGCAAAGATGAGCGAAGACTCTATGAACACATTAACAACACCAAAGCCCATCCCTACTGTACGCAAACCTATATGGAAGCAGCATATCATTCTGGACGTGGTAGAAAATATACCAAGTATTGGAAACAAGAACAGCCAGACTGAAAAAGAAAGAAGAGACATAACCTTGAGGTACATAACGAAAAACTACCCAAGCATGGACTGGACCTATGCATACACCGACAGTTCTGTAACAAACACAAAACAGAACGGAGGGGCAGGGGTATTCCTGAGCCTACCAAATGGTAGAAAAATAACACTGTCAGTGGCAACTGGAAAATACTCAAGCAATTTCAGAGCGGAGGCAGAGGCACTGATGGCTGCAGTAGAAGCAATGCTTACAGGCAAAAGAAATGAAAGCCAGATAGTCCTGTTTACAGATGCCCTGGCCGTAGTCACAGCACTAAAAAGCCAGAAAAATACTGAACTTAATGATTTAAGAGCAGTACTCTGTCAACTATGCCAGCAGTCCGCACCAAAAAGAGTAGTGGTACAGTGGGTTCCATCGCACTGTAACATCTAAGGCAACGAGGAGGCAGACAGACTGGCAAAAGAAGGTGCAAGACTACCACAACCAGATTCTAGTGTGACCTACGAAGAGTCCAAAAAGCTAATTAGAGCCAGATAATGACCAAATGGGAAACCGAACATACTGGCTACACAAAAAAATTATGCCTATTACCAGTTGAACAGAAGAGAGCAGAAGGTGGTCTTCAGACTTCGCACAGGCCACAACAGACTGAGGTACCACCTATTCAATAAACTGAAGATAGGTGGCACTGACGAATGCACTTGTGGTACCGGTAAAATGACCACTGAACATCTGCTGCAAAACTGCCCGATATACGAGGACCAGAGAAAGCACATATTGCCATCACCAGTGGCAACACTAGACAAGCTCTATGGCAGTGTCGACAGCCTCAGGATGACCGCTGCTTTCTTCAAGCAAATACAGGTTGACGTTTGACAGCGTACGAAGAAGAAGAAGAAGAAGAAGACTTGTTCGTCAAGGTCAGGCAAAAAGTACTGATCAGACATGTTCGTCAAGGTCAGGCAAAATATACTGGCCAAGAACCTCAACCTTGGCTTCCTCGAAGCTCTCACTGGAAACAGGCTGTTTTCACATCAGCCTGGCTAACGAGGTGAGGTATCGACATGATCCCCATAGTAGTGAGCAACACGCAGATGAAGCCAAGCATAGCACAACCGGCTGGAGGACCCCAGTCCACCTTCATCAGCACGCTCAGGATGTGAGGACAGCTAACCCGTCACTTATGCCATCTGGATCTGGTGATTTCTTGTCTTTCAGTTTCCATAAGGCTGTTTTTAGCTTTTCCATAGTGAAAGGTTTTGACATTACATCCGGGCTGTTCTTTGTGGAGGTTATGTCTTGTCGAATGTCTCTTTATCTGCAAGGGTTTATGGTGATGTTGCTCTCATTCCAGTAGGATTCCGCAAATATATTGGCTTCTTGTTTGCTGGTATATAGTTTACCTGCCTCTTTTAGTGTGGTTGTTTGTCGCTGAGAATTATTATCGTCACTTAGTTGTTTATTTAGTTTCCACAACTTTCTGCCTTCCTTCTCGAAGCTTAATTCATGGGTTTTCTCTTTCCAGCTTGTCCTCTGGGCTTCAAGTTTTCCTTTGATGAATTTTGCTTTTGTCTGTTGCAGCATGATGTGATTTTGTTGTGACGGTTGTAATTCTGCAATGTCTGTTGCCTCATTTATCATCTCTTCATGTAATTTTTGTAAAGTTTTAGTCCAATATGGTACATAATTCTTCCTCACTCCTCTTGGTATTGTTTCTTTTGCGACTTAGAGCACTCACTTATTAAACTCCCTGCTGACACTGTTAATGTCTCCGTCTAATATCCTTTGTCAGCAGGTTTGCTCTATGTTGGTATGTGCACCAATTTGCTATTTTATAATTCCATCTTGGCTGCCCTGGATTAATATTGATTGTTCTGCTAATTTTTATGAATACAGGTCAATGATCGCTTCTACCCGGCTGTTTTTCAATTTTCTTTCTGTTATTCCTGCCAGGTCCGGCCTGCAGAATCCACGTCTGGGGTAGAGGTACTATGCCATTTTCTGTAGTAGAATTTTTTTTGGGGGGGGGGGGGGGGTGGTTGGGAGATCATTAGGTTTGTTCAATAGGGTTAGAGTTTTGTCATCTTTCAGAGGTAATACCAGTAGCAGCTGCAGACCATGTTTACTAGTCATGCCGTAGCACTTTTCTCGCTCGCATTGGCTTGACCAGTCATGGGCATACACACAGTCTAAATGATGTAGTATGACATATGATGATGTTGGTGGTCCTCATCAACAGCTATGGACAATTATTATGTGTGTATGCATGATACCAGACAAGTACACAACCCTCATCAAAAATATGTACACAGACACTGCCAGAACTGACTGACAGCTTCATGGAGAGACAATGATTCCTAATCTTTCCTTTTTTTGTTGGCTATAGATTGGATAATGAAGACATCAATCGAATGAAAAATAACTGGTATTCAGTAGTTACTATTGTTGCAATTAGAGGACCTGGACTACCCAGGTGACCTGGTAAATTTGTCACACTGTCAAAGCCAAATACATGTGAAACTTGATAGTGTGAAATCAGTCAAATTGGGACTGAATATCGATATGAAGAAAACCGAGCTCTTTACAATCAACACTGCCAGCAAAGACCCAATCATGCTGAAGGGAGAGCAATTGGAGGAAGTGGATGCCTTTACCTATTTGGGAAGCACAATAGACACATCATGAGGAACACATACAGATGTAAGAATCATAATTGGAAAGGCAAGAGAGGCATTCCTGACGCTAAAAAAAATATTACAGAGAAAGCAAGATGCACACCAACGTTAGAGTACCGTATTCAACGCCAGTGTCAAGTCCGTGATGCTGTATGGAGCGGAGACATGGAGAACGACCAAGGTCACGCAACAAAGACTCCAGTCCTTCGTTAGCAGATGTCTACAAAGGATAATAGGCAACTAGTGGCAGGACATGGTGAGGAATGAAGACCTTTGGGAAAGGAGCCAACACCATCCACTGGGGCAACAAAGTAAGCGAAGAAAATTAGGTTGAATAGAACAAACGATGCGGAAGGCACAGGCCAACATAGCCAGACATACTCTTACATGGAATCTTCGTGGTGGGGGGGGGGGGGGGGGGGGGGTAGACCCAGAAATACATGGAGAAGAGAATGTGAGAAGGAACTAGGATTAAATGATTACACCCTGAGAAAGGCAGAAGGAACTAAGATTAAATGATTACACCTGGAGAGAGGCAGAAGGAACTAGGATTAAATGATTACACCTGGAGAGAGGCAGAAGGAACTAAGATTAAATGATTACACCTGGAGAGAGGCAGAAGGAACTAAGATTAAATGATTACACCTGGAGAGAGGCAGAAGGAACTAAGATTAAATGATTACACCTGGAGAGAGGCAGAAGGAACTAGGATTAAAAGATTACACCTGGAGAGAGGCAGAAGGAACTAAGATTAAATGATTACACCTGGAGAGAGGCAGAAGGAACTAGGATTAAATTATTACACCTGGAGAGAGGCAGAAGGAACTAGGATTAAATGATTACAGCTGGAGAGAGGCAGAAGGAACTAAGATTAAATGATTACACCTGGAGAGAGGCAGAAGGAACTAGGATTAAATGATTACACCTGGAGAGAGGCAGAAGGAACTAAGATTAAATGATTACACCTGGAGAGAGGCAGAAGGAACTAAGATTAAATGATTACACCTGGAGAGAGGCAGAAGGAACTAGGATTAAATGATTACACCTGGAGAGAGGCAGAAGGAACTAGGATTAAATGATTACACCTGGAGAGAGGCAGAAGGAACTAGGATTAAATGATTACACCCTGAGAGAGGCAGAAGGAACTAGGATTAAATGATTACACCCTGAGAGAGGCAGAAGGAACTAGGATTAAATGATTACACCCTGAGAGAGGCAGAAGGAAATAGGATTAAATGATTACACCCTGAGAGAGGCAGAAGGAAATAGGATTAAATGATTACACCTGGAGAGAGGCAGAAGGAACTAGGATTAAATGATTACACCTGGAGAGAGGCAGAAGGAACTAGGATTAAATGATTACACCCTGAGAGAGGCAGAAGGAACTAGGATTAAATGATTACACCTGGAGAGAGGCAGAAGGAACTAGGATTAAATGATTACACCCTGAGAGAGGCAGAAGGAACTAGGATTAAATGATTACACCTGGAGAGAGGCAGAAGGAACTAGGATTAAATGATTACACCCTGAGAGAGGCAGAAGGAACTAGGATTAAATGATTACACCCTGAGAGAGGCAGAAGGAACTAGGATTAAATGATTACATCTGGGGACGGCGTGGCCTAGTGGTTATGTGACACGGCTCACAACCATAAGGTGCTGGGTTCGATCCCCATCTCAGCACCGGCCGTTACCCCGGGGAAGCAAACCCTTAGAAAATGCAGGAGGAAGCAGACCCTTACATAAAATGCATGCTGAAGTCGGATGCACTGGGCCGACAGGCGCAAAATAAAAACGCAGTGCAATGCACACCGCCTTGGGGATTAGAAAAATAAGGCGAACGCAAAAAAAAAAAAAAAAAAAAAAAAAAAAAAAAAAAAAATGATTACATCTGGAGAGAGGCAGAAGGAACTAGGATTAAATGATTACACCTTGAGAGAGGCAGAAAGAGCAGCCCAGGACCGTGTGCGCTGGCGGGATGTTGTCAACTGCCTATACACAGAGTGGAGCGACGGGCTTTGATTGATGTTTGGGTGTGTGCGTGTAATAATAACAGCTGCCCATTGCAAGCAAAGATGGCAACAGCATCAGACTTGTGCTACAAGATGTGATCTCACATAACTAAAGAGTCATATCTTAGCACAGCAGACTGCATCGCTTGGGACACACAAGTAAGGAGTCAACAATATGGTCGTCGCGCGTTATGTTTATTCGGTGTAGCTAACCATCTCTCTAAGCCTCAGCTATGAAATTCCGATCGGCGATCTGAGAACCCGGTGCTATGTTCGCGCGACAGACGGGATGGAATTGTACGAGTGTCTCTTTTGAGGTGACATCGCTGTGTGTTACAAATTTTCTGAGATACTTTGAGAGTCTGTATTGTTTCTTGTTGTCATCCCACTCCCCAACTAGCGCTTGACTGTCATGAGCTCCCCATACAACAGCTGCTTCGGGGTGTGCCTGTTGGACGTGCGAGTAACATGTGCCGTCCATCGTATCTGGGCTTGTTGTAGAAGCGTATGGGTGTTCAGCGTGTTAGGCCCGCTGAGGGTTTCGTAGTTAGGTGAATTGTCTTGCCAGCTAAGGTGTAGGAGACTGTGGTGTAGGTATGGGATAGACGAGGGATAAGAACTCAAACAAAAATGAAGGTCTAAGCTGTATTTGTTCTACTTACCCTTTTATGTGCGTGTCAGTCCTGGACCGTTCAAAGTCGTCGTGTCGAGAAGTTAAACCACTTCCTCGTGCACTGCCTGCGAAAACTGCTGAGGATTAGATGGCAGGACATGTTGCTACATACAGATGTGTTAGCGCGGTCGGGCATGCCCAGTATACGCACCATATGTGCCAGCACATCTGAGATGGGCTGGCCACGTGGTATGCATGTCTTATCAACTTCTACCAAAAGAGTTGCTCTATGGTGAACTACACAACGGCAAGAGAGCACGCGGTGGTCAGTGAAAACGGAATTTCGGGAGGAACCTGCCCTCGGACATCATCTACCATACACGACATGGAAGTCGCTGAACAGACTCCGAACTGGTGAATCACGGTGCTAGAGGAATATGAAACGTCGGGGACACACAGATGATGACGCGTGTGACTATGGCACAATACAGGACCCAGACCAGCTGATGACATGTCCCAACCTCCAGGAAACATACATTAGGTGCAAAAGGCTAGAAGCAAATGACAAGGCAATCCATGTCGCTGAATATTGGATGCATGCTGTATAACGTGGTGCTCGGACAGGTGAAGTAAGTAAGTAAGCGGAAGCGGTACAAGGGCAGCACGCATAAGAGATCAAAGAATCGCCACTAATCGCACAGACTGGCGCAGCACTATTGCTGCGGGTGTTCAGAGACATGATGGATCAAGAATAGATGAGGCCATACAGAGACGATCACGCCGCAAGCCGGCTCACATCAACCCTTCTTCAACCCCAGTGATAATGGGTGTACTTTTTCCTTGTACTAAATGCGACAGACAATATGGGACGGGAGGGGGGGGGGGGGAATTATGTTGAACGAACAATATGTGACTACAGATGCATCCCATATAGAAATGATCAGAGTTGTCTGGTGTCTGCTATACTCTTTCCATGTTTCGTAAGCATACGGAAGAAATGTCGGCACCACAGCATGATGTACTTCTTGCGACACTAGTTCGTTATCGATTCTAAACATTCACTCGTAGTCTTCATAATGCAGCACTTTACCGTCACAGTCTTGGTGTTGACTTCAGAATCAATATTGGCTACTCTGGTGAGGTTTCTGCATAGGTATATGAAGATGCGTGTGTCTGTATGTATGTCTGTGTATGCATGTGTGTAACCATCTTCATTTCTCATTGCAAGCCCCCCCCCCCCCCCCCCCCCTCCGTTTACAGTGTCAGACATGGCCCATGTATCCTAGGTGCAGGAGAGGACTATTACAAGATGTGAAATGAAATGTTTGAGAAAAGTCATTCACGTTACCATAGAATATAAAATGAGAAATGATACCATTAAATATACTGTGACAATTTCTCATTGTGTTGAATACACACCGACAGAAAATAGAATCGTCCAGTCAATTCATGAGAATGCAATCTAGTCAACTACCTCAGAGGAATTACCTGGGCAACAAACGAAAAGCCAACGCACGTAGCCATCCGGACAAAATTAGAAGAGTCAGTATTTGCTACAGCTTCTATGAGTGCCATGCATCGAGAAAGGAACCAGCAGAGGCTCTCCTTGAAAACCAAACTACGGATTTACATAGCCTGTGTCGTTCTAATTCTGATGCACTGTTTCAAAAGCTGAACTGTTCTGTAGAGCTATCATGGGAGCACTTAAGCCTTCCAGATGTACATCAAGAGCCGCGTTCTTGCTATCCACTGGTATAACCGGGTCACAATGGACGAAGTCACCCGACCAACATTTAAAAGCATATTACCTACGCTAAACCGATTCCGTTTTTCCATCGGCTCTAAAAGCAGGTCTTGGATATCAATGGTGGAAAACGACCTTTTCCATTACGATCCTGCACCGCAGTCGTCTACGAACCATCTGACTAGGTCAAATCCGAAAGACATTATCCTCATTGCATGCAGCCTGAGATTCAGTCCCCCGTTGTGCTCATGGACTGCTGGCGCGATGGGCTCTTGTCGCCTAAGCGGCCTACCTGCCAACCTACCTCAGCTACCACCGCGCGCCTATAACACAAGTTCTAGTTTCAAAGCACGAAGAACACCTGTTATATGAATATATGATATAACATAAATCGTACAACACGGATTTACAACGACCAACGCAATACACTGGGCACAGGAATGGCGACTTTGTCTCCATAAATACACTGAACACCAACGGTAGGAAAAAGTACACATTTGACATACAAAGATAATTTGGTTCTGGCACAGCCAGCATCCGGGTACTGATCATCTTGCCAAGACCGTTACGCCATTTTGGAAATTGGCGATCAGTGATCGCTTGTAGTGAATGCGACAGCTTTCTAGCTGACGCCTTGGGGTGCTAGTGTGCCCTTTTGTTTCTTGAGCTCTCCGTATTACATTTGCTTATTTGTTATCCTGCATATTTGAAAGAAAAAAGCATTAGTATTTTTTTATATTTGTGTCGGTCACAATGGCATGTTGATCAAAATGCTTCAATACTGTGGATTAACCGACTCTGCTCTGCAGACCGATCTCGCATTTTATTGTTTTGTTGATGCTAGACGAAGGCAGTGGTGTGATGGAGAAAAAGCTTCCACCCCGACAGTCGCCGGTACAGCCTAAAAATAATGGTGTTATCGGTGAAAAGAAAAGTGGTAAGTCAGTTTTACAAATTCAATTGGCTTATTTAATAAGTTATTATTCGGCTTATTTGGTTTTCAAGTGTTCAAAATAAAGGTAGCTCTTCTTAGATAATTGTTGTGGTGATTGTAAATTCGATCACGTTCAATCAGTCTCCAGCATATAAAAATGGGGGTTAGAAGGGTGTAGACCACAGTCCAGTAAAAGCGTAGTTAGTTTTTTGTTTTAGTAGGCACCACTGGAGTGCTGGTCGGTGATGAATCACAAAACAATGATTTGTGATGACAAACAAACACAATGTTGTTATCGTTGCACTACTTGTCTGACTATGTATCAATGTCATGTGCCCTAAGTTACTCGGCTAAGTAGCCTAGTCAGCTGTTGAGTGAGTGGTGTGTTGCGGCAACAGTTGCCATTCCGATGAATTCTCTTCCTCGCTACATTCAACATTGATTACATTGTTATGATTGTATCCATTTACAGTTGAGTAGAGACTGGTGTGCTGGTACCGTTACTTAGTACCAGTCTAGTAATTTTAGTAGTTAAGTATAGCAGACCTTGCAAAAATCAAAATGTATCAAGTCATGTACAATCACTCTGTCGTTTAAATTATCTATGGGGGTGCACATAGAGACTATAACTATAAGTAACTATAATATAGTTGATAGAGGTCTACTTAATGTAGCGTAGACAGAATAAGTATTTCAGGAGTCTGTTCAGTTCTGATTCAGGTTTGGAATTGCCTCTGATTTCTGTTACACCACACTACTAATCAATCTATTTATAGATTTTATTCTATTTTTTTTAGTTGCTGAGTTAGTAGTTACACCACCAAATGACATGTTGATTTTCCCATTCATTTTTCTTGATTGTCTGGCCCTGTGAAAGTTAACATTAATTATTAATAGTCTACGTGATTCATAAATTGATTGTTACGCTCTTCTAGTTTCAATATATTCTACAGTCTTACTAGTAGTAGTAGACAACCACTATTTCCACTAAAAATACTTAGAATGATGCTTGTATTATCTAGAAGTAGTAGTAGCAGTAGTGTTAGACATCTCAAAGAGAATTCACAACAGGCAATCCATTTATGATATTATAAAACTTTATCATGTTGAGTTTGTGAAATTTAATAGCTAGACCCAATATTTGTTTGCTACACTGCTACACTATTTTTATTAATATGTTATTTTTATGTAGTAGACATATGATATAGACTATTACTATAGTCTACGTGGCTCTAATTGCCATTAAAATATTTGACTTGGTCTTCTAGTATTAGCATTGTGGGCATTTTTGTAACATTTGATAATATTTAGTCAACTTTAAAATAATTTGAAGCTAGTTCCTTATTTTGTTTGTCGTTAGACTGGACATAGTGAAAGTTAATTTTAAAAAAGTTGTATAGGGCCTATAGTTCAATTTAAAAATGACTGCTGGTCAGAAACATTATGTACATTACATCACAATTGACATTTAATAATGATATTTGATAATAATGTTAATATTGTTAATTTGTAGACTTCTACGGTTTTAATCTATAATAACTTCAAACTTACTTGTATTTGAGTGAAGACAATGTTGTAATACAGTGTAAGTTAATGTTAATAGCTGGATGATAAACACATTACAGTTCATTATTCTAATAATTCTATTAAAAAATTTAGTCATAATTGATGGTGCCCAATTATCCAATACATTAGAAATTGACATCTAACACCCATGTGCCATTTAGTACTGTATCAATGTCGTTTGTATTTAGATGTAAGTATTTCCTGTGCGTGTTAAACTTTTGAAAAGTTCTTTCCATTCCTCCGGCATTTATATTTTGGGTAAATTGTTAAACTTGTGGCATTCTTTGCCATGGAATCATAACAGTGACCAGAAAAGTAGTTGAGAGATAACTTATTTATTCATCGGGTTGATGCGTAGATACTCACTAACACATCAAACTTGATTAAACACTGCCTATAATTCAGTACAAATGTCCTTTTGAGACTCTGGCTGGGGCACAAGAAAGGCAATGTTATTGATGGGATAACACAAAAATATAAATACTCAAGGTAAAAAAAAAAGAATAAAATTCAAGTGGTATTTCCACCTCTACATTAGGTTAATGCTTCATACTAAATTACTAATATACAGTTTTATTGTGAATACTTCATGTTAGTTTATAGTTAATTTAATTAAGTGCATTCTTCATGTCATAGATAATTGAATTGTGTGGTTAGGTCTATTAATAATAATTTAAGCTCAATTTCTTTAGATTAACACTTAATGAATTTTATTTTTAAAAATAAGAAAAAGAAAGAAACCATTTGGCATGTGGCTATTAGATGTTAAGACCCAAATTAAAAAAATTCAGCCTAACCGGTTAAAAATAAAGAACATGTTATGTGCAGTTTTTGTGAATTACATTTGAGTAAAAAAAATCAAGTAGTCCTATACACTATTTATTCTTAGTTTTAAAAAAAACTTAAAAGAAAAGTAAAAACTGGTATAAAAAAGCTTGCAAATTATTACTAATAGGTGAGAAAAATAAAAGTGAACAAATTGTTTACAGATTAAGAACAAAATATAGGCTCTGTCAAGTTTACTGTTTGACCCAACTTCTTTTGCAGTTTTTTAGAAATCCCAACCGAGTTGGAGATTGTCAGTTGACTATTGACAGGGTGTCTAGGCACATAGACTATTCCAGGATCGTGTGCTTAGTGATTATTGTGAAAACAAATCTTCAAGATAATTCACTTCACATAGATCTTCTTCTTCTTCTGCGTACACAGTCAGACAGTAACCATTATTTTCTCGAAAAAAGCGGCGGTCATCCTGAGACTCTCGCCACTTCACATAGATCTAATTCTCTGGATTTCCGTATACCAAATACTGATGTTACAATGTGTATTTCACACGTGAACAACTCATACAATACAGAAATGGCTAGCAGAACAGCAGGTTGTGACTATAGTCCTTATTTTTGTTATTACTTTTATAATGTAGTTAAATTAAGATTCATGTTAAAGTTTGTATAGTAAACTCAAGTCGGTGTTGGTGTATTGATCCGAAACATGGAGAATGACCCAAGGCAACACAAAAAAGACTCCAGTCCTTTAACAGATGCCTGCGATAGGTATAAGGTGGCAGGACATGGTGAGGAATGAAAACATATGGGAAAGGAGCCAACAACAGCCACTGGAACAACAAATTGAGAGAAGAAAATGGGGTGTGGTAAAGGCATATGTTAAGGAAAGCAGGGAGAGGTAGACCAAGACATACACGGAGAAAAGAATGAGAGGGAGCTATGCTTAGATGGCTATACTTGGAAAGAGGATGAAAGAGTATGCTTGCGAGACATGGTCAATGACCTATCCACTGAGAGGAGTGATGGGTTTGATTGACTGATTGATTGAATGTAGATGGTGCCTGTATTTTACCAGGGTTTGATAGGTGCGAAGAGTAATCGGGGTCATATGAAACAAACTGATCAAGACTTCACCTCTGTGTTAGTGCTCTTGAAAACAGGCTGAGTCACAGCAGTCTGGCAAACAAGGTGGGGATCAAAGGTGCCTAGTATTGTTCTACAGCCAGGAGGATACCTTTCCACCTCAAGTATTTCGTGGGAAGACCCACTACGCACACTAAAGAGTTAACTCCTCAGAACAAGTAACATTGAGCAACCACCACGGGGATTTGAAAGGGAAGCAAAAAACGTTAACACTGTAACCTGCTTGGCACGTGTCTGCTGTAGGGCTACCTAAGATAACTGATATATGTTGATATAGTTGTGTAACATTTTTATTTTGACAGACTATGCATCAAACAAAAATGGAAGACAGCGAAACTACAAGCAATCGAATACCGGTGGAAGATCACAAGAGCTTTCTCAGAATCCGAAGCCACTTCAGAAGTACACTCAACCTTTCAATGATAAGAGGCCGAGACAAAGAGGCTATTTTAATGATAGACAAAGTGAAGAGGTAGGCAACATTAATTTTACATGTCATGGAGCTGTTTGAGAGTTCTACAGAGCTAGTTTTCTTAAATGGAAAAAATATCATGGGCATTGAGTAAACAAACAAGATGACTCAGCAGTGTTGAACGCCCACAACAGAGAATACGCAAATGAAATTAGTTGTAATAATCACACATTTAAAATATGGCGAGGCTGCGGTGGCACTATGTATCAAAATAAAATGTAAAAATAATTTGGTGTGGTCAAGATACAGCATAAAAACACAAACCGAACCTATGTTATGACGAATATGCCTTCATCAGGGACAACGAACAACAACAAATGAACTATTGAATCACAGAAGAGGAGAAGAATTAATAAATGGAGGATATGAGAATATAAAGGCGTTAACAAAAATTGCTTATCTGAATCACAAGAAATCATCATATGGCTTCTCACCAACCGGTGGCCGGATAAAAAAAAATGGCCTTTTTATATTCATGATGTGTTGAGTTCTTAGAAGATCCCTCCCAGTGTATCATTTTGATTGGGGCTTACAAATGTCTGTAGACCTTCCTTCGTGCATTTCCCATGGTCTATCTTGAACATAGGGCTGTAATGGATTTTTCCACTGGGTTTTTTTTTTGGCCAAATTTTTCAGTTTCGCTCATAAAATTTGCGTTACCTGGATTCCTCTTCTACCATTCTTCGCCAGCTATTCCATGGTCACTCCTCTTGTCTCTTTTTATGTGTGTTCAATGTTTAAGTGCATTGTCTGGATATATTTTAAAATTTAGTCACGAAGGTGTGTCCAATCCATCTCCACTTTCTGCCCTCAATCTCTGCTATATTGGTTGTTGTTCCTTGTGCCCACTTTTTATTTGAATGACAACATGAGTATCATTCAGATTACCATTCGTCCAGAGAAAGGAAGATTAACGACTGGTCAGGCAAAATATACCGGACAAGACTCTCACCGTCGCTTCCTCGTAGCCCTTCCCGGAAACTGTTTTCATGGCAGCCTGGCTAACAAGGTGAGAGATTGACGTGAAATCCGTGGTAGTGAGCGACACGCGAATTAGGCTAATCATACCACAACCGTCTGGAGGAGGTCCACCTTTATCGGAATGTTAGGAAAGCTACTGCAGCCCACCACTTAAACGTCCTTTTCAGGGCGTGCAAAAGAGAAACCTACTCATTGTGTGCATTCAAACAACAACAACAACCATTCATCCAATGATTAGGATCAAGTTAGATCTGTTTCTCGTAAGATCAGACTATGGTCCTGTGGAGTATCCCACATAATGTATCTAGTAAATTTGATGATTATATTCCACACTCTACTGAACTAGGAGCAATGTAGATTAGCAGGTCAGTCAAATATAGAGAATAACTAAATTAGAGCACATCATTTTTCATAGTAAATAGCTTTACTCAAGTGTCTGGCTGCATTGTCAACATTGTGCATATTTTCCCAGGAGGATTGTGATTTTAATGACTGGGTAGTCGGGGTTCAAAGGGTTAAAGGTTGGACACATTTTATTGTTATATTTTAAAGTGAATATTTGATTATCCGTGTATTCTCTCATCTGTCATGGTCCCATTTCTGCTCCTGATGGGTAATAAAAGTTCTACTGTAATGTTTGCATACTCTCTTGTGTATTGCAGGTAGTGGAGGTCAGTGAAGAACTTTTTGTTGCAGATGAAACAAACTCTCGCAAGGGCAATGCAAATTACCTTTTGAAGTTTTCATTCACCCCGCGAGGTGAGCCTGGACAATATGAACATGACAGGGGACCTGGTGGCAGGTTTGGTAGAAGTGGCCACTGGGCACGGAGAAAAAATTTGACACCCCGCTACAGTCCTGAGCAGTTCCTGCAAGCTAGGTAAGTGTTATACAATTTCTGGCCTTTGCAAAAAGTAGTTGTGCATATTTGAAACGAAACTTTGTCGATCACTATGCCAGAGCAAACCACATCGAGGTCCCTGCAGATAAGCATACAGACATTAGCGAAGAGCTAAAGGGACACGAAAACATAAATACGGCTCCTGAAGAGCACATGATGGCCAAACTAACAATGCGCGAAATGGAAGAGGCTATGAGAACACTAAAGAAAAGGAAATCTCCCGGAAAAGACGGGATAACAAACGAAATGCTGATGGGGCTGGGCCAAACAGCGAAGAGGAAACTGCTATCGGTCCTGAACCAAAGCTGGAAAAGGGGAATTGTACCACAGGCATGGAAAGATGCAATACTGGTACCAGTACCAAAAACAGGAAAGGACAAAACAGATCCAAATGGATACAGGCCCATAAGCCTACTGAGCTGTGTCGGCAAGCTGATGGAACGGATGATAAACACCAGACTGATGTGGCATCTGGAAGAAAAACGAATACTAATTCCACAGCAAGCCGGCTTTAGACAGCACAGATCCACTGAGGACCAGGTCATCCTCATAGCCCAGGAGA
This sequence comes from Ariolimax columbianus, assembly GCA_036924085.1. Taxonomy (NCBI): domain Eukaryota; kingdom Metazoa; phylum Mollusca; class Gastropoda; order Stylommatophora; family Arionidae; genus Ariolimax; species Ariolimax columbianus. The sequence continues at coordinate 53,005,856 of JAVGWX010000012.1, forward strand.
TAAAAGATGCCTACCAGGCACAGAAACACACAGTAGCTGTTTGGGTGGATCTGGAAAAGGCATTTGACAAAGTCTGGAAGGACGGACTTAGAGTCAAGCTAAGAAGAAGTGATGTCTGTGGGAAGATGTACAAGTGGATCAACCACTACCTCAAACAAAGAACGGCCAGAGTCCAAGTACAAGGGCAGATGAGCAAAAAGGTGACACTCGAGCAGGGAGTACCCCAAGGGGGAGTATTGTCACCCACACTCTTCCTGGTATATATAAACGATATCACAGAGAATATACCAAGAAGAGTCCATAGCTCAATGTTTGCAGACGATCTGGCTATGTGGACCTCTGAAAAGAACCTCACCATAGCAAGAAATCGGATGCAGACGGCCCTAACATCGCTGGAAGAGTGGGCGAACTCATGGCTGCTCAAAATAAACGAGGAGAAAACCACATGCACAATATTCTCACTTTCATTAAAACCCCAAAGTACCAAATTAAGTCTAAATGGCAAAATCCTGCAGCCAAACGACAACCCAACCTATCTGGGAGTGACATTTGATCGGCGCATGACATGGAAAAGTCAGATTGAGAGAAACCGAATGAAAGCCAGAGAAAGAATGGCAATCATGAGGAAACTTGCTGGCACAAGCTGGGGAGCAGACGAAGGTATACTAAAGAAACTGTACACTGGAAGAGTGAGACCAGTTCTCGAGTATGGCATTGCGGCATGGACAACAGCAGCGAAGGCGAACTTCGATAAAGTTAACAAACTTCAAAACCAAGCCATGAGAATTATAACAGGTGGCATGAAGTAAACGCCAATTGTAGAACTTGAAAAGATTACAAAACTGCAATCCATGACCGATAGAAGAGACTGCAGAGCCCAGCTGCAGTCAGAGAAACTCCGAAGACTGACTGACCATCCAATGCACCAGAGACTAAACAATTTGGGAAATGGGAAACTAAAGCGGAGAAACTTTGCAGAAATAGCCAAAGCAAAGATGCACGAAGATCCCATAAACGCACTAACAACACCAAAACCCATCACTACTGTACGAAAACCTACCTGGAGGCAGGATATATTTCCAGAGGTGGTAGAAAATATACCAGGTATTGCAAACAAAAACTGCCAGACTGAAAAAGAAAGGAGAGATACTACCCTAAGCTTCATAAAGAAAAGCTACCCAAGCATGGACTGGACCCATGCATACACCGACGGTTCTGTAACAAACACTACACAGAACGGAGGGGCAGGAGCATTCCTGAACCTACCAAATGGCAGAAAAATAACACTGTCATTCGCTACTGGTAAGTACACAAGCAATTTCAGAGCGGAGGCAGAGGCACTGAGGGCGGCAGTGGAAGAAATGGTGACACACAGTGAAAATGAGAGCCATATAGTCCTGCTGACAGATGCTATCGCCGTAGTCAAAGCGCTAAAAAGCCAGAAAAACACTGAGCTCAATGACTTAAGAGCAGCACTCTGCAAACTGTGCCAGCAGTCCGCACCAAAAAGGGTAGTGGTACAGTGGGTTCCGTCACACTGCAACATCCAAGGCAACGAGGAGGCAGACAGACTGGCAAAAGAAGGTGCAAGACTACCACAAACAGATACCAATATGACGTACGAAGAGTCAAAACGGCTTATCAAAGCCAGATACATGACCAAATGGGAAACCGAACATACTGGTTACACCAAAAACGATGCCTATTACCAGTTGAACCGAAGAGAGCAGGTCGTTGTCTTCAGACTTCGCACTGGCCACAATAGACTGAGGTACCACCTATTCAACAAATTGAAGATAGGGTGTACCGACGAATGCCCGTGCGGTACTGGTAAAATGACCGCTGAACATCTGCTGCAGAACTGCCCGACATACGAGGATCAGAGAGAGCAGATGTGGCCATTACCAGTGGAACTGCAAGACAAGCTCTATGGCAGTGGCGAGAGCCTCAGGATGACCGCCGCTTTTTTCGAAAAAATAATGGTTACTGTCTGACTGCGTACGAAGAAGAAGAAACGAAACTACAAAAAGCAGTCCCATAAAACAGTTTCATACTACCTGTATACAGTGTGTATACCGTTGGTGTGATACAAGTAGTATGCTTATCCTTGTTAGTACTTGCATCTAGCTTTACGATTGGAAAGCTCATGCAGTGCGTTATAATATCTTAGTTTCGATTTTAAGTGTAATTTCCTTGGAAAGTAACGCAGCATACTCCAGTACGAGGATTAAAACAAAATACCTTATAGGGCATATTCTGTTAACCTTTAGACCACCCAAGCCAAGAAATTACGTTACATTCGCTCCGTGCCTCTGCCGAAATTCTGCGACAGTTTTAAAAATATTTTAAAAAAGATTAGAGGTTCTAAAAATCAACAACCACGTCAGGCCTTGCTGAAAAATAAATTGGCTGCAAGAAATAGATATAATTTTAAAATCTGGTATGGTAAAGGTAAACCTTTACCATTCATGCGGCAAATTTTTCCGGCACAAATAAATTTCTGCTCTCATACAAATGGCTAGAAAAAGACGCTGGACGATAAGAAAACATTTTAGAGCATTGTCGTGTATTTACACCGGTTGAACACCCGGATATTATAATTTAAAACAGACAATGCCGTCATTGTAGATTTAAACAGGAAAAATGGCTGGTTTGAAAGGGAATTTTGAAACAATGTATTCTTTTTCTCTGGAAGACTGAAAAATGATCCCATTATTGAGGGTGATGAAGCAGTGTGCATCTATTAACAGGCAGAGTTGATTCTTGTATTGGTTTAAATCATGCCTTTTTGATTTGCTATTTTTTATAGTAGTTGTTCAAGTTTAAGAAATACACTGGTCTTACAATTATTTGCCTGATTTTTTTAACGGTGGAACACTGGGAAATAACTTTGTTTTTGTTTATTACTATAGCTTCTTGCTTGGTGTTTATCATGAAAAGAATGTTAAGTTACATTGTGTCGTATTTTACAGTGAAGCTGATGTGCCTGTGCCTTTCGGCCAGACATATCTGATTTCAACACATCATTTTTGGGACCAGGTTTGTCTTCCCTCTTCGATGCCTATTCTCTAACCTGACTACACCAATGTAGTCTATTTTTAGGGGGCCGCTTGGAAGCGTAATCTATTCTCTGTCAGCTTTGCATGATGACGTGCGGCCAGCTATGAGTCGCTGATTGATCGCAGCACATTCACCACATTACCTTATAATTGTAGGAAATGTCAGTAGACGTATTTAACACAACTTTTTATGGTAAGTGTTCACTCACTATTCATATGTGAAGTAAAAGTTAGTCTTCTACTCGTACTCCGACGAATAGCAAAATCCTCTTTCGTGCATCCACAGTAAGAAAAGCCACTGCCAGAGAAAATTCACCAAGAGTAAAGACATCAGTGCGTGTAGCGTTGAAAACAATAATGACAATACCTGTATTCTTCTCTCCCCATCAGCTGCCAGTTTATTGTCACAGAAGGGGGCGAGTACACACAACAGGCAATCAACCCTGATGCTCTCGTCAACTGGGACCTGGTGGAGCAGGTTAGAACATTCAGCGTGGAACCAGTTGTCTGCCCTATTTGTCTCCATGAACTATCTGCAGGTGAGAGGATCGTTGTTTTTAGATATAACAACATGTACATAGTCATCCGTCGCTAATTCGAGAGAGCAGTGCCGAAAACTGGAAATCTGCTAAATGTGGAACCTAGTCTGAGTAATGAGAATGAACAACTTATATTTGGCTGAATAGTGCCCTGCAATTGAATACGAGTAGTTCAATTAGCAGCACATTTTAGATTTTAAAAATTGGGAAATTCTTTTTACATTGGTTATTTGTCGTCGTCTTGAAATGGATGTGTTGTAGTTTGTGGTGAGGCTCATATCTAAGTTCAGTGTACTAAATTAACTAAAGATACCAGCTGATAGCATTAGAAGGCAATCTCTGTTCTGCAATCTTCAAGGTAAGAGAAGTAGAGGCTGAGGAAGACTCGGGGAAATAACTCAAAACAGTCATGAAGGAAACGGGCAAGACAACGACAGAGCTGGAGCATATGGCTTATGACAAGAGAACTTTGTGTGTATTTGTTACTCTATAAGGGTTCACAAGTTTTTGATTTGACGATGTTGAGCTTTGCGTCTGGGATAAGCTGAGACAACATATGCATGTAGCTAAGATACCATTCAGATGGCAGACATTCACCAGTGCTTGGAGACTCTGTACACAGCATTTTAACAAGAGAAATAACACTCCATAATCTTGAATAAAACTGGCATTGATGCCATACATGATTTGGATTGAAAACCGCAGGAGCAGAGATGAAACTGTCAAAGCTGCTGTTGCAATATTGTGTTCTAATGGGGCTAGAATATGATTACTACGTGGTGCCGACATATCGGCTCCAAGATCAAGATGCTGAGCAGCTTGAGCTGCAGTGGTTAGTGACCTAAAACTGACTGCTAGTGTTCAGAGTCTGCGACTAAGAGCTGCCAAGACCTTTCTTCGTCTCCATGTGGTGATCCTGCAACAGGACAGACTGGATAAGGAGAAGGGACCAAAGAAGGAAGGCTAACCCGGGACACAAACATGCCATGCTGAAGTCGAATGTGCTGGACCGAAAGGTGCAAATATCGTTGTAAACTTCAACACATTCAGTTCTCCTGACTACATTTTACTACTTGCAAAGCCCTTTGTTACCTTGATCTGACAAATGATTATGTACAAAAATGCACCTCTATTCTATTCCAAGTTTTAGAAAACTTATGTTTATTCTGCAGGTGCAGCCATTAACCTATATTGCGCTGTTATTTTTGCCAACAAAAACCCCAATTTATGCACTGGATGCTGACGTTGCTGACCGACGATGAGTTTATAACACACACAAACGGAGCGTTGTACAAAAATAAGAAAATGTAGCTGATTAGATAGTACTCAATCGTAGCTTCCTACCAACCCTAACAGTGAAAGTTTAGATAGACTATGAAAAGGTTATATCCTTCTTTTTCAATAGGTGTGGATTCTGCCCATTATTGTGGAAGGTAAAATAAGTTGTAGAAGATCTTTGTGAAGTAGTTCAGTTTAGTTCGTTCCTATAGATGTAATAAATACGTTTTTAGTGTAAACTAACAGTTGTGCCAATATTAAAAACACAGTATTGATATTTTGTTGTGATTCCAATGGATTATATGAGGAGTGACGTTCTCTAATCGGTAAGTCTAAAAGTTTGCGCTTTGTTTTTATAAATTTTTATTTTTTATCTTCAATTTCAGAAACTAACACATACACCACAAAAACAACACCAAGTTCATTATTCATTTATGTCTCTGCATACAACACAAATTATATCTATAGGCATACTAATAAAAAGTAAAATATGAGGCGTGTTCAAATGAATCCGGACCAAACTGCAAGAAGTGAACATACGTATGATACGTACGACCTGGTCTCAGAAGATCTTTCGTTAACTCACGTCCTTCTTTAAGCTGTAGAAAGATTTGATACATACCTCATGTGTTCTTTGTTAAAACATGTAGGACGTATTGATTTTGTAGGGAAAAATTGGAATTATCAACTCCACACATCTTCACTAATATTGTGATATGTAAAATAAGTAGAGCCAGGAACCAAGCCACACCCATCATCACTAGGACCATGAAGTCCACATCCATAGAAGCAATAGAAACAATGACGAGTCTCCAGCCAGTGTAGCATAGATGTGACATAAAGTAATGTAGCAGGCAAAGAAATATGAGAAATTCCTGAACCACCCAGTGCACCAAAGAAAGAATAGCCAAGGTAAGGGCAGGCTTAAGAAACTTCACGTCACACTCAAACGAATTGACACTCAAAGATGACCAAGTGCTGTCACAAACAAGACTCAGTCCCACACAGTCAGTTAGCACTACTCTCCTCTGGGTATGCAGACTCCCAGAGTTAATAGCAAAAATAGAATGGGATCAAAGAAAAATGAGTGCAGACAGACCTGGGGAGAAGACTTATCACAGACAGTACATAGATGCAAAGTATCCAGCAGACAATCCTGTATGTCACGAATGTTATTCAAAATAAAATAAAATAAATATTGATCAAATTGAGCTAAAATTGTGATCTAACATCATAAGACATGCAAGACACTTTAGTCCGCCAATTCCATTACCAGATACCTTTCTTCTGTGTCAAAGTCTGAATTGGACATGTAGTGAATATCCACGAGTAATCCAAATGTGTGATGTTTGATCTTATCAAATAATAAACCATCGTGAAATATGAAGTTTTGAAAGATTATGAAAAATGATGTTTGGGTTGGTAAAGGTTAAGGGCCTTATTATCAACTTGGTAGGCAAGGTCTTAACCATCTTTCTGCTGCACATGATTCACAACAGATTAAAATAAAATACTATGTTTATACAAAATGTAGGATTGGCACAATGGGTTTCTACATCTCATGTTGCAACTACCCAACAAGTAAGAGGAAAGACAAGTGGTCATAATCTATATTCTTGCATTAAAAAGTGTGGGGCAGTGCTGAGACTGCTGCTTTTGTTATCACTATTGGTGTTGATTCAAAAGCGTACTTGGCACTGGTAATTTTGTAATCTTTCTGTTTCAGGGAAGATCACCAAATGTGGCCATGTATATTGCTGGTCATGCATACTCCATCACTTGCAGGAGAAGGAACTAATGTGCAGGAAGCTAGAGTGCCCTATTTGCCCTCACAGAATCGATCTGGAGGAGTTAAGGAGGTATGCTGATAAATTAGTTTTTTTCTTTGGTTTTTTGACAAATATTTACCCCAAGATGCAGAGGTATGATAAATTGAAATTAAAAATTGGGAGGGGGAAGGACGGACAAAATGGAACTAAAAAATTATTATTTAAAGACACATAATTAAATTATCTATGACATGAGGTATTCATAATAAAAAATCCTTAGTTAAATTAGTAAGTGGGGAATTACAATAATATGTATAAACTCATTAATTTTGTACCACATTTATTACCTTTATTATTGTGTCCCAGACAAAGATTGCATTGATCATGTGTTAATATCCATGAGTAATCCAGATGCATGATTATTGGTCAGATCAAAAACTTAATTTTTTGAGTTTTGAAGCCAAACTTCCTTGCACTAAATGTGTCGACTTTGAAACGTAACCACTTTCTCAATTGGCTAACTATAATCTCCAAATTTAAACATCAACTGTGGATAGTGAACGTCTTGTAGTGATGTCACAATCTGAAATTGCTCAAACTAAATGACAAAATAAATTTTTTTAACCAATCACTGGTCGTAGCACATGGAAATTTGTTTCTGAGTGATCAGTATCTGCCTGTAACAGCTGTGAAGAATGAACCCTTTCCAGCTCGTAAATGCTGAAATTGGCCACTGTAAAACCTGAAATTACTGCACATAATGTCCAATGACTGACTAGGAAATATGCGTTTACGTTATGTGATCTAGTTTGTGGAATTTAATTTTGTTAATGTCTGTGCGTGTATCAGCGCTTGCACAATTTATGTTTAATTGTAATGTTATTTTTTATAGTTAGACATTTGTGAAAATTATGATGTTTTGAATGATCTAATATATATTGCGAGTATCAGAACTTCAGTAGATGAGAAATTATTTATTATTTGGTCAGTTCAACGACCATGTATCTGAACTACTCGTGAATATTCAACAAGTGCTTGATTCAGACTTTGAATGGGGTACATAATAAGGAAAGTATGTGTAACGGTGCTTTAAAAAAAAAAAAATGGTTCCTCTCCAATTTCCATCTGTGTTAATGCCATTAATGCTTGATGCTAAAATATAATTTTTATTATGAATACTTCGTGTCACAGATAGTTTAATTATGTGTCTTATGATGTTCAGATCATAATTCTAGTTCAATTTATTCAATAATTAATGACATTTGTTTTGAGTAAAACTTTGAATTCCGACACTTGGCCTTTACAGAAAGATAAAAATGGACAAAATGACCCTGAATCAGAAAGTGTTAAACACTGTGCGATGGTCACTGACCTTTTTGTCAGTCACTGACAAGGATATAAGAAAGGATCATATGATTCATAAGAAGCAAACTGGAAATAGATTATTTGCTGTACTTTTTCAATGGGAGAAGAGGTTTTCTTCTTCTTCTTCATCGTACGCAGTCAGACATCAACCTTTATTTTTTCGAAAAAAGCAGCGGTCATCTTGAGGCTGTCGACACTGCCATAGAGCTTGTCTAGCGTTGCCACTGGTGATGGCCACATCTGTTCTCTCCTCGTATGTCGGGCAGTTTTGCAGCAAATGCTCAGCGATTATTTTCCCGGTACCACACGGACATTCGTCAGTGCCACCTATCTTCAATTTGTTGCATAGGTGGTACCTCAGTCTTTGTGGCCAGTGCGAAGTCTGAAGACCACGACCTGCTCTCTTCTGTTCAACTGGCAATACTCATCGTTTTTTGTGTAGCCAGTATGTTCGGTTTCCCATTTGGTCATGTATCTAGCTCTAATAAGCTGTTTTGACTCTTCGTATGTCATACTAGTATCTGGTTGTGGTAGTCTTGCACCTTCTTTTGCCAGTCTGTCTGCGTCCTCGTTGCCTTGGATGTTGCAGTGGGATGGAACCCACTGTACCACTACCCTTTTTGGTGCTGACTGCTGGCATAGTTGACATTAAGTTCAGTATTTTTCTGGCTTTTTAGTGCTGTGACTACGGCCAAGGCATCTAAGCAGGACTATATGGCTTTCATTCCTTTTAAATGTCACAGAAGAGGTTTTGATACCTACCTTTTGACCAAGTGGACATAGGATTGAAACCTTGATGCAGTATATTTTTATATTTTTTTAATTCTTTGGATTTGAATTGAAAACTAGCCTGTACACTGTATGTTGACTGCAGGTATTATTGACCTTTGTTTCTCAGTCCTTTAAATCCTGCAGGTGTCTTCCAGCATTGAAAACAAATAACATAAATGGATGATAGGGTGAAGCAATAAATGAAACAGCTCACTGGTTGAATGTATCAAGTTCCAATTACTGAAACAGCAAGGTTGTACACCTATAAAAAGTAAATCAGTAATAAAAATGTGTGCTGAAGTTGGATGCACCCTGCAAAAGATAGTACAATGCACGTCCACCTGAAAAAATAAAAATATAATGGTAACAATAGTTTTAAATAGGTTTATTTTTCACACTTTCTATTTATTTGTTGTCCTTAGTGTGCTCTGCGTGGAAACTAGAGATTTCAAGGTTGGGGACATCATAGAGATGAAGCTTATGCACAAGAGTAAGGGCAGTGTGTACGTGTGCCCCAAACCTGAGTGGAGAGATAGAGAAGGTGTCCCACACAACATTGAAGGTAAGAAACTTTCTTTTCAAGACAGGAGCATCATACATGAGTATTGCTGCCTTTTCTTATGACGTCTCGCAATGTGAGCTGCTTGCCAGGTTGGAATTGGTTAGATAATATTATAGATCATTATGCAGAATAACCCTTTACAGCTTGTAGGTGGCGAAATTGGTCCCCGAAAAACTAAAAATGGGCCATTTGTCAAGACCAAAACCCACCTCTGAAACATACACTTGTATTTCTTGGTTTAGTTTGTGTAAATTTTTGTTGTTGTTGTTGTTGTTGACATTATCGTGTGTTACGATCTTTGAAAGTCTACACATTTATTTAAACGAAAGTTTCAAAACCGCAGTAAGGATTTTTATTTGATCAGTCCAATGATCACGCATCTGGATTACTTGTGAATATTCAACACACGCCTGATTCAGGCTTTGACTGTGACACATGCGAATGTTATGTGTATAGGAATTGACACATATATCAGCGAATACAAGACAGATGTGCCGTATGCGGGAAAGCCAACACAGGCTGTATGTGTCCTGTCCTGATCCTTTGCAGCGCTGTACCAATGTGAGCCTAGGTCTTTGGTCAGTCAATCTCGTCATCACATAGGTGGGTGGCCCCATGGATGTGTACTCTTCAAAATGACGTGGAAATGAAAAGTACAAAATCTGTACTTCCGTTAGTAACCAAAATAAAACATTTAGGATAACTTGTAATGGGAAAATATGTGATTTTGTGAACACAGTTGTAAAAACTGATATATCGGCTTCTGGTTTTTCTGAAAAAGGCTGGAAGCCTAACTCATATTAATGGGTTAATGTTTGACATGCATAGTTGAGGCACTTACTTGGACAGTAAGAAACATATCTACTAAATTAGCGTCGACTGTAAATGGTTGTATTGCTCTCCACAGATGGAACTATAACCCAGTACATGAAACTGCTGTCCGCCACTAGCGTACAAATCCAGGAACAGATCATTAATCGAGAAAAGGCGGATCTGGATGAACTGTTGCAGACTGCCGAAGGATACGAGACCTGCTACATTGACATGGCCAAGAGCTTTCTGGAGGTTTGTGACTTCATAGGTGTCTTGACTTCCAGTTAACCATTTAACACCTCTGTACTGACAGACTCGAAAAGTTTTTGCACGTCGACCCTACCCATAGCCATTTTTTTAAATGCTGAATACGTCACACCCATCTACACAGGTTTTTTTGCTGGTAGATGTATCGTATGTTAAATTACAAATGGATTTTGAACTATTTTTCTTCTTATTATGTCGATTGGAGCAAGTCAACATTTTGCGAAAGGGGAAGTAGGTTGTTGGAAAAGATCTTTATCGAGTAGATCTGTTTATTTTGTTTGCTTAGATGAAAGAACTACGTTTGAATACCATAGCGAGATATAAAGTTGCACAAACTTTTGCAAAAATAATGTTGTGTGCTAAAGGTTAACCATGGGCCGAGTTAGGGAAGCCAAGGAACGATCCAGCAACTCAACAGTATATGGCAGAAGGGCGTATAAATTCTTCATCGATATCTGTCTAATGCTTCTCTTGTTGCCATGCAGTTTAAACACTCAAATAACTAGATTATAATTCTGTGCATCTACTTCGCATGCTTTCAGGTATGAGCTTGAATTTATTTAAAGATCGCAGTGGTTAGCCTGAGGCTATTGGTATCGTCATAGATGCTTGTCGTGGAATGGTATTGGTGATGGCCATATGTGCTTTCTTTGTTCCTTGTGCATAGGGCACCTTTGTAGATGATGTTCAGCAGTCATTTTATCAGCGCCACAAACACATTCATCTGTATTGCCTATTTTTAGTTAGTTAAACAGATAGTATCTTTATCAGAAAATGGGATCAAGAGCAGCGCATGAGCCAGCAAACCAGAGCTGCCAAGACCCTTCTACACCTCCACGTGGTGATCCTGGATAACAGGCTGCAGCAGGGCAGACTGGCTGAGGAGAAGGGATTGAAGAGGGAATGCTAACCTGGTACTCAAAAAATGCTTGCTAAAGTCGGATGTGTTGGACCGAAAGGTGCAAATATTGCAGTCAAGCTGTAAACTACGACACAACACCGTCCGTTCTCTGGACTACATTCTGCTGCTTAAACCCTTAAAAGGGTTTGGTGGTGGGAGATTGAGAACAAACGAAGCCAAGCCAATCAGAAAACAAGCTATGAATCGCTGTTATCAGAAATAAGTGCGGAACTACCAAAACTATAGAGATCCCCAACAACAGTGCTCCAATGACTACTCTCCCACTGCGGAATCACAAGAAATGAGAGAGCTGATGCTCTAGCAAAAGATGGCAGCAAAAAGGCACAATTTAATCGAGCATCGTACTGAGAGATCAAGAACATCATCAGAAATCAGTAAATACACAAATGGAGAGAAGACAGAAACAAAAGCAGTACACAGACCCAATTCAGCAACTCAAAAGATACCATAAAACTATCTCATTTTGCCTGAGAACTGGTCACTGCAGATGACTAGAACATGTATATTGACTAAAGATCTCCCACGCCGATGAATGCCCATGTGGAACAGGGGGCCAGAATCCTAACACGTTTTACGGGAATGCCCAATCTATAGGGAAATCAGATATTGGACCTGGCTAGAGGATGCAGAGCTGAGACAAAATCTGTGGGGCAGCTGCTCCGACCTGGTAAACACTACATACTTCATCATGATGACTGGCCTGCAGATATAGCATGACCAAAAGATCCTGAACACAAATAAGAAAAGTATCTTAATATATTGGAAGCTGTTTAGATCGTAATTTTAGCTCAATTTGTTTAATGAATTTTATTTTGAATAAAACTTTAACGCATGGAATGCAGATTTTTGGCCAGACGGAAAAACACAAATCATCAAAATTAGCTCGGACTGAAAAGGGTTATGGAAATTTTAAAATATGGATTAACTTAAATAAACAGCCTTGCTTTGTCTAGGGCTGAATTACCTGCAAAAAAATTGTGGGGGTTCCTGTGTGTCAAAAATCTTTCTGGCCCCCGAACCTAGTACTTTGCAGCGGAAAGCAATTGCTCTACAACTATGTTTATCAGATGCTTGATATGTATGTTAATGAGATAAGTAGGTCTCGAGCAAGTTATATTGTGTGGCAGTTTTATGGCGGAGGAGAAACAATTCAGCACTGAATGAGTTAAGCAACAAAAACTTAAAAAATATGGACAAATCACAAGTAGAATTTGGCATGTGTTTTTAAAGACTTGGGCTTAACAGCGCTTTAAAAAAGTCATGATTCATGCTTGATCGATAATTTTGAACATTAATTTCGCAGAAACGTGAGAAGAACTTAACGATGAAGAGTAGGTCGCTGAGTTTGACTGAGCCTGAGTATTTGAACCCCGAACCAGAAGTTCAGATGACTGCCAAAATTCAGCCTTCGACTGGCGATAAGACTGAGGTAAATAGATTTTTTATTTTTTTATTTTTTTTAAGCGTTCGCCTTATTTTTCTAATTACCAAGGCAGTGTGCTTTGCACTGTGGTTTTTATTTTGCACCTGTCGGCCCAGTGCATCCGACTTAAGCATGCATTTTATGTAAGGGCCTGCTTCCTCCTGCATTTACTAAGGGTTTGCTTCCCTGGGGCAATGGCCGGTGCTGTGATGGGGATCGAACCCAGTACTTTCTGGTTGTGAGCCGTGTCACTTAACCACCAACCCACGCCGTCTCCCAGGTAAATAGATTAAGAATATACCAATACTTCCTCGCGTGTCTCGGCAATGCTTGTAGCTCCTCATATCTGTTTTTTGAGAGCAATGAGCCATGAATTCAAAATGACAACATACATGAAGGTTCAATGAACTTGCTGTTTCCTCCACTGTAGTATCTACACATTTGAAACTCAGTTGAGTATGCCAGTATCTCAGTAGTTCCTAACTTTTTAAGGCTATCAGAATTGCAGGACATGGCTCCAATATTATGTTTCCAGACAAAACAAAGACCCAATTTTATCTGCGCCTTCATTCTGCTCAAACTTTGATGCTGATGATCCATCTCACAAACCGTGTCTACTGTCTATTGAAAATACAAGAGCATGACAGTACACCTAACATACCTAGTCATCTTCACAAACTGCCTATGCATTGTACAGGCCCTCAAAGTCTGGATCCGAATTATGTGAGAAAACAAATATTGTTAAATCTGTGTTACTTCAATAATCTGGTATCAGCACAACTCTACAGTGGATACCAGGTCACACAATCATCCAAGGCAATGAAAGTGCAGATAAACTGAAAAAAATGGGATCAAACAAGCTGCAACCCAGCTAAATATCCACTAAAAACATATATCCACATGGTACAATGAAGTATTAGTCATTTTCAGATTTTAAAAAATTTTGTGGCTTACATTTTTTACTGAATGAGGTAGCCGACCCCGGCAACACTTGAATTCTGTGTTTAATTGTGTTGCTGTGTTTTTCTGATCAGGCTACTGTGAAATATTCTGATGCCTTCGAGAATGAGGAGGAATATCCAAGTATCTCCCAATCTGAACATGAAAGCAGTAATTCACAGAGCCAGGTATCTGATGAAGCATTTCACCCAGAAGATAATCCACAAGATGCATCACAGAAGGAAGAACGACCAACAGCTGCAGGGAATGAACTTACTTCCCAGAACTCTCTAGAAGATCCTTCCAGCTACCGTTCCGACTCCCCAGCCCTAACACTTCCGCTTTTGAAGAATCAGCAGTTTGGCATGTCTGGGCATCTGACCCCTGAAGAAGCAGCCGACCACCTGGAGCTACCCGATGGAAGCGGTAGAGCATACTCCTTACAAAGATATAGTGGCCACAACAAGGACACATTCTACTTTTACCAGGGTATGTTTTGAATGATTTTTATGACCACAGGCATTCCATTTCTACTGAGCCATGAGAAACAAGTTATTCACTCCTTGATTACTGTATCATATACCCTGCTTATTCTGTATCATTTTATTTAGCTTCACGCATGTTGCATTATTTAGATATTTAGAATGTCTTTTTTCCCCTGAGAGATTTTGTCAGGAACATTGCATCAAGCAAGTCAATGTGCACTTTTTTGCTTACCTCATTTGCAAGCTTCAAGGCACATTCTGGCAATTCCCTCAATATTTCATATTTTGTCAGGTATTGTATATACATTGAATCCTGGCTACCCAGTCCGTAAAATCCCATTCATCTGTGCTCATGAGGAAATACACACAATGTAGACATTTGAGTAAAGCTAGCTATTTACTATGATAAAACTATGTGCACTGAGTTATTCTATCTAAAATTGACTGACCTACCAATCTCCAATGTGCCGTAACTGAAGAAGACCTGCATCTATATAAGAATAGCATTGGGCTGCCAATAACAGGCTTGCTAAGCAGCTATGGTAACAATAACAATTTACAATTAATTATTAGCAACGGCATCTAGAATGTTTGCAGAGTTGTTTCAGCACAGTAGCATTCTCAAAATAACTCTGACAACATGGTTCAGGAGCGAAAGAAATTTTATTTTGACGAATTTAAAAAAATCAATTTGACATACAGAATAGGGGGACGGTGTGGGCTAGTGGTTAAGTGACACGACTCACAACCAGAAGGTGCTGGGTTCGATTCCTATCACAGCACCGACCGTTACCCCAGGGAAGCAAACCCTTAGAAAATGCAGGAGGAAGCAGACCATTACATAAAATGCATGCTGAAGTTGGATGCACTGGGCCGACATTCGCAAAATAAAAACCACAGTGCAACGCACACAGCCTTGGGAATTAAAGAACGCAAATAAAACAATAAACATACACAGAGTTGCAGCGCCTGCTGTGAACTGCAAGACACAATTCAACAAAATTAGCAAACTGGAAAGAGTTAACCATACCTGTGTTTCAGCCATTATCTGTTTTGAGTTTGGCAGCAGTCGCTTGTGTATATCCTTTCTTACCAATGTTGTCCTTATTTTCAGCTTCCAGTGGCCAGCACATCTATTTGAGCTCCTTGAATGCTCAGTGTTTGACTAAAGAGCATGGCAGCTTGGAGAACAGTCCTGAGGTTATCGAAGCCAAGATTGTAGCCATCGAGAGGATCTTTATGAATGAGGTAAGTTATTTAGGCTTTCTTTTTGGTGAATTATTTTTCTTTATCACCAGCTCTCAAATAGCCACAGGTATTTCCCTTCAAAATACATTTGCCTGTCTCATGCTTCTGTTGTTGGCATACATTTTATACTCTCAAAACCACATCTCTCTTTCCTTCATAAACTTTGATATCTGTCTAATGCTTCTCTTGTTGCATACAGTTGCCACTCATGTAACTAAATTACAATTGTCTACATGTGGTATAAAATGCGGCTTCTTCTTCTTCATATCCAAAGAAAGCTGGGGTTAGTCTGAGACTATTGTGTTGGTATCTCTGTAGCGGTTGTCCAGAAATGGTATTGGTGATAGCCACACTTGCTTTCTCTGTTACTCATTGTTTGGTCAATAGCTGTTACCACTTTCCCCATGTTCCTAGATGCCACAGACCAGGAGGTGACTACCAGTAGCATTGGGTGGGCTCTTTCAAGGGGATGGGAGGTGCCTGACACTCTCACCACCCACGGGATGAGCCCCATGCTGGTTTCTCATTATTCATGACATCCACATAAAGCGAACATTACGTTGCATTGTTTCATCAGGCCTGTAACCCAGTACATCCATTTTCAACAGGTGTTTCAGTCTAGGTTTGTCTTCTCTAGCCCTTGATTGTCCCAGTCTGCCTGCAGGGCAACAGATTTGTATCTCCACTTGGGGGCACACAAGCTTCTCTACCTCGACAAGGTGAAAACACCTTCTTTCGTTCACTTTAAAATATTGTCTATATCTGCAATATTGTCTCTTGTATAAACTTCACTGTATTTTGTAGTTCACATACAGGTCCATAAAATTTCTCTTCCAGTGTTGTTTCTATGGGCCAGTGAGATTTTCTCTGTATATCATATTCGGGGCAGTTCTGTAGTATGTGCTCTGCTGTCTGGGGCGCCTGTCCGCATGTAGACATGGCTGAGTTGCCAATCTTCATTTTTGTGTAAATGTGGCTGCGGAGTCGGTTGTGTCCTGTTCTAAGGCGTAACACAACAGTTTGCTCGCTCTTGTCTGTTCATGTTATGATAATTGTCTGATGTCACCATTGATGGCTTTCTGATTGATTTGATCATCCTTATCTTCTGTTGGTATGTAACTGGCACATCTGGTTGCTCGTCTGCAGCACCCTCCTTTGCCAGTCGGTCTGCTCTCTCGTTTCCTGGTACTCCACAATGAGAAGCTTATAGTGCTGATGGTGCATCTGTCAGTGAAAACACCTGAGAGGAGCTTGTGGGGCTTGAGTTTGTGACCCCTGGTGAACAAAATCCACCAAAAAATCTCACTCACTCTTCTGCTGCTCTTCATTTTTTCCTTGTGGTGTTTGGCAGGTGGAAGTATTTGTAGGGCTGACAAATAAATTTGGCTTGCTTTGCAGTGGGGTATAGATTTATACACCCAAAAAAACCCCCCCCCCCCACACACCTCCCCAGGTCGAACGAAAACCTTTTTTAGTTGCCTTTAACCAGTTGCTTGAAAGGTTACATTATACCTATTCTTTTCATCATGTTATGCTGCAAAATAAGACAGGGACTAGTTGTTCTTTACAAGCCTCCTGTTGTCAAGTATGCATATTTGTTCTAACAATATCTTCTTTTTCATAACTGGCACACTGTGACACACACATTCCTGGCCACGTCCTGGTAATGGTTGCCAACTTAAACTGTTGGGGGATCATGATGCTGAGCAGAGCATGAGCTGCAACTGTTGGCGACCCATAGCTGACTGCTAGCATCAGGGCCATTAAACTAGAACTGCCAAGACCCTTCTCCACCTCCACACGGTGATCCTAGATAACAGGCTGCAGCAGAGCAGACTAGCTAAGGAGAAGGGATTAAAGAGGTAAATCTAAAATGGCACTCAAAAATGTCTGTTGATGTTGGATGTGTCGGGCCGAAAGGTGCAAATATCACAGTCAACCTGTAAACTAAGGCAACGCATTCCTTTCCCCAGACATCCTGCTACCTGCAAAGCCATTTTCAAGTCTTGATAGCGGGAGATTGAGAACGAAGAAAAAGAAACTGTTGTATCATCGTAAAAAATCATGTTTTTGTTATGATTTTTTAGTTATTTTCATTTGTTCTTGTTTCCTGATGGCTTGTGGCCGTAAATTGTTTTGTTTTTGTCCTGGTGCAGTCACTGAACTTATATATGTTTTTATCAATCTATAAATCGTTACTGTAGAAACTTTGATTTATTTACTTTTACGTTTCCCAACATCAATGCTGAATGTCATGCTGGGTGGCCAATTTATTCGATCATTGTAGGATGTTCGCAAACGACTGCGGTATCTGAACCACATCCCCCTAACCTGTGAGTTCCATGTTGTCGAATTGAACCTCCAACCACCACTTGTTAGCAGAGAGACTCTTCAACACTTCCAGCGTAAGTGTTGTGTGCTTGTTGAAGTGTTATATAAGAATTTGTTGGTGCTATTGTTTTCTGAGATAAAATAATATGAAGGTGATAGTGTTGAAAACAGGACAAACATTTAAACTGGCCCGCTTTCGGCACCCCTTGGTTGAAAAAACAAAACAAAAACGCAGACATCGGATTACTGATGTTTACTGTAATGACCGTAGCTGTCACTTTAGACTATAAACATAATTATTGTATCTACATAAAGAACCTGAACAGATCTAACCTCAGAAAAATGTGTTTCAGAAACTTGACTCACGTATTCTCAACAATGGGATCGGGACTTTTGGAATTTGAAAATTGTCAAAGAACACTGGTAGTGTTTCTTACAAGATCGTCATATCTGTTATTTTCCCTTACATAAGTATTTATTACTGCTAAATAAACAAATTAAACATCTATCTCAGAAAAATAAGTTGTAACAACTTACCATCATCACCCTCAATAATGGTATAATCTTCCAGAAAAAGAGAATACATCGTTTCAAAATTCTCATTTAAACTAAACCAGCCACTTTTCTTGTTTACATCTACAATGATGGCATTGTCTATTTTAGAGTCAAATACCCGGGTATTCAACCGGTGTAAATACACGACAATACTCTAGAATAGTTTTCTTATCGCCTGTAGTATTTTTTAGCCATTGGTGGGAGAGCAGACCCTTTTTTGGACGAAATAACTAGCTATTCGTATCTAAAGGTTAATGACTGTTACTTATATGTTATGCTTATGTGTGTTAAGTAATGATGGTAAATCGTTGAAGTGTGTCAATTTTGCTGTCTTCTTTCAGCGGAATTTGACAAACGCCGGAAGGCCCGAATGAGGAAAAAGAAGGAAGAGAAAGAGCGTGCCAGACAACATGAAGTAGAGCATAAAGCTAGTTTTGGCATCTGTAAGTTGTTTATATCTTACTATTTCTTCTTTTGCCAGTTTATAGGGAAGTTATTAATTCACACTTTATTACTGTGGCTAGGGGGATCGCTATAGTTGAGAGATAAGGTGCTTGCCTGTCAAATAATGAATGAACGCAATCGATTAACAGTGGGTGTTAAAATCCCACTAGTCTCAAGGGAGGTGGGATCAGCTCCTAGGCCTATTGGAGATGGGCGATAAACTTGCAGGTCCTGTGTACACACTTGCAGGTCCTGTGTTGTTAGAGTTGTTGTCCAGACAAAATGATGAAGGTAATGAAATGTTTACCCATAACATCCACATGAAGGCTAAGAGAAGGCAGTTCATCCATCATTCAAAGACACAACAAAGTCAATCACTGGTTTTAAAAAAAATTACTGCATGAGCTGCAGCAGCCAGCGAACCAATGCTCACTGCTAGTGTCAGTGCCAGCGAAACTGGGCTGCCAAGACCATTCTACACCTCACCTGGATAACAGACTTCAACAGAGCAGGCTAATCCAGTACTCCAAAATCTTTTTCTTTGAAAAAAACAAGTCATGTAGATACACATTATGCAAATACAACTGTGTTACTGGGCCCAAAATGGAAGCAAGGAATAGTAACGCTGTAACCTTTCATCATGTAGCATGTCCTTTGTAGAACGTCGCTCTCATCACAGCCAATCTGCAGACTGTCTGCAGACAATCTTCTCGCCTGCTCCATGTTCATGTTTAGAGCATCTTTGATATCTGGTATCCACCTTCTCCTTGGTCGACCCCTGCGTCGCCTTCCAGGCACCATGCCTTCCATGACCGTTCTTTGCAATCCGTCATGATGTTTGACGTGGCCGAAAAAATTCAGTTTCTGAAACATAACATTGCTTATGAGCCAGTTTTCTTCAACATTCAGATCTTCTTGGATGTTTTTATTTGTCACTTTCTTTATCCAAGGAATATTTAGGATTCTTCTGCAGCATTTTTGTAGCATTTTCGTTTCGAACGCTGCAATTTTCTTACTTTTTGCTTGTGTCATAGTCCAAATCTCGCACTTGTACATTGCCACAGGGAATATGCATGTTCTTAGTATCTTCAGTTTTAGTTGCTTGTTGGTATTATGCCATAAATTGTACATGTTGTTTAGCTTCTGCATCGCCATAGCCAAACGTCTTCTAATTTCTTTTAAGCAGTTTCCGTCATTGGATAACATAGAGCCAACATATTCAAAATGTGTGACATTTTCGATTTCTTCATTATTAATAGCAATCTGGGGTTGCAGTCCTGTTTTGTCAGTGGACATTATCTTAGTTTTCTTAATGTTCATGAAAAGGTTCTGTGCTTCTGAAAGGAGATGAGCAGTCTATCCAGACCCTTGGCGCTGTTTGACAGCATGTAACCTATCAGGCAATCATAAAAGATGATTAACCTTTATCACTCCCCAGGCCGTCTGATACGCCCAGCTCGCCACACTTTAAAAAAAATAAATTTTTGACATTTTTTTCTCTAAGTACGGAGATCCTACCGATAGCTATTTTTAAACTGCTGGATTCGTCACGTTCATCTACACACGCTTTTTGCCGGTAAAAGTATCGAATGTTAGATTACAAATGGCTTTTGAACGATTTATTTATTTTTTTCGCCGAATGGAGCAGGCCGACTTTTTGGGGAAAGGTGAAGTAGGTTGTTGGGAAAGATCTTTATCTTGTAAATATGTTTATTTTATTTGTTTAGATGAAAGAACTACACTTGAATTGGAAACTAACAGTTGTGTCGATATTGTAAACACAGCATCGATTCTTTATTATGGTTTCCATGGTTTTCTATCGGAGCGACTAGGCCTAGTCGGGCGAGTCCAAATATTTAAATTTTTTCAAAAAATTTCACATTCATCTTCTTGTATCTCAGAAACTAACAAACACACAACAACAATAACATCAACAAGTTCTTTATTCAATTGTGTCTCTAAACACAAGAAAATCATATTTATTGACCAACAAACAGAACAGTTACAATTTTTGAAAGGTGAAAAATGTGAAAAATTTAATGCGGACGGGTACAGGTTAAGCAAGGTTGAGAAAGAGGCCTGCTGCTCACTGCCTATAGAAACAATGAGCCAAAGAACTGTACACCCAATGGTTAAAGTTGAGCAGTATAAGAACAGATGGACACACTTTTGCTAATGCTGGCAGCTTCTTCACACCTCTATGGGGGTTAAAGGCAGGAATACCACGACAGCAGGCGGCAATTCAAAATTAACTCTTGCGTCATAGTCAGCAAACCAGAGCTGTCCCATTCCACCTCTTAGTTGTGGCCCTGGACATTTTCTGCACTTGTACAGCCTAGCTAAGGAAATAGTGATTGAAGAGGGAAGGCAAGCCAGAATATAAAAATGTACAGCTGAAACTGGCTGAGATATGAGTGTGAACAGATTGATATCAGTTGTTTCCACCTAGTGACAATAGTACCTCTGTCATCCTTTCTAAACCTGACCAATTATTTGGAGGACACTAAAAAATATAGAGGATGTAAAAAATATAGAGGATTTACATAATAATGTGTGAGCCAGCGTCATTGTGGTAAGTGATAGTCTCTAATATGAGAATATTCTATAAAAGATAATTCATACCCATGGTAAGTTCTCATACAGAAGGCCTCATATATTATCAATTGTCTCCAACCCAGATCCTGAGGTCCAGATCCCCCTGGACAACCTGACACAGTTCCCAGCCCATCTTGGGAACCCCAGCAGTACCAGCCCTTTGGCAGCGATGGTCGGGGGCACACATCATCTCAGTGAGTCTGGATCTGTCAAAGGTGACAGCTTCTCAGAGTCGAGCAGTGAGAGTTTAGGTGAGTTGATTTGGTTGTGGAGAATACACTTGGACCCCATTCATTCTTGGGATTAGGTTTCAGACCCATATCAAACAGAGAAAATTGCAGAAACACAATACATGTCTCTAAATTTACAAACATTTAACTGTCTCCAGTTCTGGGTAATTTCATTGTTTTGTGTCGTTTTGTCCGGATAAATGCTGAAATTCAGTACATCAAAAGTTTTATTCAAAATAAAATTCATGAATATTGACCGAATTGAGCTAAAATTATGATCTAAACTTTGGAAGATACATAATTAAATTGTCTATGACTTGAAGTATTCATAATAAAGATGATGTTATAATATGAAGTGTTAAATGGCATTCATTTGCAGGCGGAAATTGGAGAGAACAAATACTCATTTGTACTCATTATGTATGTTTCGTTGATATATCTGTCAGTTCCATTACTCATATCTTTCATATCATGTCAAAGTCTGAATTGGCATGTATAAACAAATATCCACGAGTGATCCAGATGCGAGACGATATAACTAATCAAATACTAATAAATTGTTTCCTTGGTTATTGAAGCCCACCCTCGCGATAAATGATTATTTTTGTTTTTTAGTTTTTAGTTTGCGCGCCTTATTTTTCTAATCCCCAAGGCGGTGTGCGTTGCACTGTGTTTTTATTTTTGTGCCTGTCAGCCCAGTGCATCCGACTTCAGCATGCATTTTATGTAAGGGTCTGCTTATGAGACCAATGTCTGCACAGGGGCAGGTGCTGTGGATTGATGCGGTTCAAGTGGCTATTGACTGTGGTATGTCCTTTTCAGAATTGAAAGATGAGACTTTGATCTCTTCTATGTAGTTTATTTATGTCAACGTTACTTTTTGGCTGTGTCATTTCGCTAAATACACTGCGACCTGTTGTTCTCGCCGCCCCATTGTTCATCCAGATTTCCTGAGTATTATTCTGAATAATTCATTTTACTCTGTGGTTACTGTAGGGTCTATCCAATATTTGTTTCGAGGCTCCAGTTTTTGCCAATCTATCGGCCATCTTGTTCCCTAGTAGCCCACTATGTCCAGGGATGCATAGCAAGGTGACATTTATTCCATGGGCAGTGATGATGTTGATGATCACCCTGCCCTCTCCACCAAGAATATCTCCTTTTCTTTGTATGGGGTATTCTTCAGCGCCTCCAGAACCGACTTGGAGTCACTAAAAATTGCGAAATCTATCGGCAACAACTCACCCAAGCCAAGCTGTGAGTGCGGGATCTTATCTGTTGTTTTCATAGCCTCGACCTCTGCTTCATCATTTGAATGGTATTAGGGATCAAGATGCTGAGCAGCGCATGAGCTGCAGTTGTCAACGGCCCATAGCTGACTGCTAGCATCAGGGCCAGCAAACCATAGCTGCCAAGACCCTTCTACATCTCCACGCGGTGATCCTGGATAATAGGCTGCAGCAGGGCAGACTGGCTAAGGAGAAGGGATCGAAGAGGGAATGCTAACCCGGTACTAAAAAAATGCTTGCTGAAGTCGGATGTGTTGGACCGGAAGGTGCAAATATCGCAGTCAAGCTGTAAACTATGACACAACGCATTCCGTTCACTGGACTACATTCTGCCACTTAAGCCCTTTCAGGGTTTGGTAGCGGGAGATTGAGAACGAACGAAGAAGAAGAAGAATGGTATTAGCCGCATGAATCACAAAACTCATATGTACCCATCAGGGTATTTCATATTAATATTATAACTTGTAAAATAGGTAGATTTGATATCTAAAGAGATAGACACATAATTCAACCATCAAATGATATATATTCATAATAAAAATATACCTTTAAATGAAGCGCTAAAAGGAATTAATATGGAGAAAAATAATTATTTGTTTAGGGCTCACTGCATTTTTTATATCTCAGTAGCATTACTACATTCCCTTTCTTCTGTGTCCCAGTGAAAGTCTGAATCGGATTTACTTTGAATATCTACTGTTAATCCAAATGCATTGGTCTGATCAAATAACAAATCATTTCTGAAGTCTTGAAATCTAAGTTTCATCGCATGGAAAGGACAGCTGTGAATATCTACCACATTTTAAATGTTGACCTATCGGAAATAGCTTTACAGCATTTATCACATCACCGCCGCCATGCGTCAACTGACAAAAATGTCCATCATCGTAGGATGATGACACTTAGTGGCTGTTGTATCGTGTATAAACATCCAGGTTAAACTACTACTACACGGTGCACCAATTGTTGGCTATCTTTTAGGTTATTTCTGAATCCAAAGATACAAACTAAATTGACAGAATGTAACACATTTGTTAGAAGTCGACATTGTTCAGTTTGAACAGAAATTTGTTTTGTGTGCAGACGGGGCTGGCTGAATAAAAGTTTATGCAAAAGAGTTCATTTTAATGAATTGTGAAGTATGCAACATTGTGAAGAATGCAACAAAGGCATTAGTTGATGGTTTACAGTCTGGTTGTGATACTCTTAGTTCGAGATATTTAGCTGTGAAAAAACATTGGAGAAATTTTCTCTTACATAATTTGTTTTATTTCAACAGCTGTCAGTCCAGGCGCTGGTAGTTGTCCTCGGCAGCGGAATGACAGTGAGGAAAGTCAGACTGGTCTAATGTCGTTTGCACAGGTAAGAATCCTTCTACTGATTCTTGGTAGATGATTGACAGTCAGTCAGTGACTGCAATATTTGCTGTATTTCAGTGCAGCAAGCTTCCTCTAAACAAGGAAATGGGTGCTAGAATTAGACTAGGTGGCACTCTGGCAGATTTCCCATGACTACGGGTGTCAGACTGGGATGTGTTCTTGTCACTGACCTGTTTTGCCAGGCCGTTGACTGGCTTCTAGACCGCCTTAGCACGCACCAAGAGGGTTTCACCATTGATCAGTCAACCTTCACTGATCTCGCCAAGGCGGACGACATTGTTCTATTCGGCACAGGCGGCTCTGCGCTGCAGCACTCACTGGAAACGTTAGACAACGAAATGCCCTCCCTAGGTCTGTCTATATTGTGGGCAAAGACCAATGTTCAGAATCTCGTTTCCGACACATTGAAAATCCAAGGTCACACTGCGAAGGGCGCCAACGGATTCATCTATCTCGGCAGCATGATATCATCTGATGGGCACAGTGGTCCCGATATATCAAGGCGGATCGGACTAGCTGCGTCTGCTATGCACAACCTCCGACATATGTGGAGTAGCAGCAAGATCTCTGTTGGAACAAAAGTCCGTATTTACCACTTCTGTGATGTTCCAGTCCTGCTGTATGGCTCCGAATCCTGGACATTGCTGAAACACGACATGTTGAGACTAGAGGCCTTCCACGTACGCAACCAATAGCATATCCTGAACGAAACCCTGGCCCACAAGATACTACACAAGCCGTTCCTCAGCGCCAAAAGTCTTCCCCCGACCGGATGAATGCGCAGAAGAGGCCGTTTTCGTACAGTATGATTCCTGCAGATATCAATCTCAAACTCCGTCCTAGATGAGGCCTGGAACCATGCCGTAGCAGTTAGTCTAGTCATGGATGTGGCCGACCGACGCAACGGGCCTCAGATGCCTACGTGAATATTATTATTATTATTAAGCTTCCTCCACTTTGTTCGCTTCCAACATTCTCTTGCTCTGTACCCTGGCTCTATACTGACATTGTCACTGATCTTCTATCATGTGGTGTGAAGGTTTTTCTTTTTCTTGTGGTTGACAATTTATAAAGCAGTGTTTCCCAACCTTTTCTGACTTGTGACTCCCTATCATTTGCAAAAAAAGGCATTTTAAATAGGTTAAAGAAAAGGCATTAAGCTTTACTGCACTCTCAGCGTACAGATTCTACTGTACTCAGCCTTCATTTTTTTTTTTAAAGAATGACCAAGCACTGAGACTTAGAAATAGACAATTTTTTAAGCTGACTGTGTCACGTCCATCTACACAGGTTTCTTACCGGTTAAAATATATGTTATATTACAAATAATTTTAAACGATTCATCTTCTTATTATGGGGATTTTAGCCGGCCCATTTTTTTAGAAAGGGGAAGTAGGTTGTTGTAAAAGATCTGTATGGGGTAGTTCTGTTTATTTTGTTTAGTTAAGTGTAATAACTACATTTGATGTGGAAACTAACAGTTGTGCTGATATTATAAACACAGTATCGATACCTTATTGTGATTTCAATGGATTTATAGAGGAGCGATGTCCACTGCTCGGTTAGTTCAAATAACAATAAAAGAGTTCAAATAACAATAAAAAGAACTTATTTATTTATGTTTCTACACACAGCAAAATCATATTTATTGACCAAAAAACAGAAAGGTTACAGGCTCTCAAAGCTAACAATCACAATTAAATATGAAGTTGTGAAAAATGTGTGCTGATGTGGTAAAGGTTAAAATTATATATTTTTTAGAATATAATTCTAACTTAATATTTAAACCGATGGTTGTTTGTGCATCTAGGCAACCAGCCTCAATATTCGAAGCTGCGTTTCTTACTGCTTTGATATGAGAAAGTGTTGAAAATTCGCTGCTCGCGCAGAGATATGTAAAGGCAAATTGAAGTAAAAAAAAAAAAGGCAAACATGATGACCATTTGGATATCTTCATCCTCAGCGTTCGTCCTGAAAATGTTTGTGACGTGCTGTAGTTTACAGCAAGGCTGCGAATATCTGCACCTTTCAACCCGACATCCTATTTAAGCACTGCATTTTTGGGACCGGATATGCCTTCCCTCTTCGATCCATAATCTCTTAGGCAGGTTGCAGTCTGTTGCCATGACTGCCACTTGTATGCAGAATAGGGTCTTCTTGTTCAGTTATGGATCACTGACCCAGATGCAACCAGCCAGCTATATACGAGTCGCTGGCTGCTGTCAGCTCATTCACTGTCGCTTCTTCACTGCACACCATAACTGAGCCAGCAATTTTTCATCAAACAAGTTGCGAGCCGAGGAATCGTTGCGCAGATCCAGGTATTCATGTTGTGCTTCACCAGGGATGCGGGCTGCATGCTGGGGGGCATAGAATGGGTTTCTTATTCTTCATCGTTTGTTCTCACACTCCCGCTACCAAGCCCTGAAAAGGGCTCTGCGAACAACAGTATGTAGTCTGTAAAACAGAATGAGCTGTGCCATAGTTTATAGTTTGAATGTGATATTTGCACCCTTTGGTCTGGCAAATCCGATTTCACAGTCATTCTTAGGTACCGGGTCAGCCTTCCCTCTTCGATTCCTTCTCCTTAGCCAGTCTGCCCTGTTGCAAGCTTGTTATCCAGAATAACCATGTGGAGGTGTCGAAAAGTCTTTGCAACTCTAGGTCGCTGGCCCTGACGCCGGCAGTCTGTTTTGGGTCGCTACCAGCCACAGTTCATCAATCGAATGTGTTTCCTAACAGTGCATTTTTTTTTTTTGTAAGCTCAGGGAAGTACGGCTGAAATTCGTTTTCCAGGGGTTCAAGGTGACCGATCTCCTGTTTCAGATTCTTATCCAGTTCGCCATCAAATACTTACTTTCCCACATCAGTTTTGCAGCTTGGATACAAATATCTGAAGATATAATAAGATAAAGATATAAAAAGGCGTTAAGTGGCAGGTTGTCGTAGCCTTTCTTCACATCCCGAGCGTGCTGATGAAGGTGGACCAGGGTTGTGCTATGCTTGGCTTCATCTGCGCGTTGCTCACTACTACAGGAATCATGTCGAACCGTACCTTGTTAGCCAGACTGTTGTTCTCGACAACAACCTGTTTCCAGAACAACCAAAGAGGGGGTCAAATGAGGGTCTTGGCCAGTATATTTCCCATGATCCTGGCTAACATTGTCTGATCAGTGTATTTTGCCAGACCAGACGTTAAAGGACTTGTTAAAAGGTGAATCTACATCATACTTATATATTTTGCATCAGCACATACTTAGATCTGACGAGGAACCCACTGTACTGGTCAGCTTGTTGAAAGATGAATCTACATCATAATTAGATGTTCCGCGACATCACATACTTTTATGGACTGCACCGGCACACAATTTGAGAAACACTAATATATTATCTGCCACATTTAAATCTGTTTCCTTTCACAAGATGCTGAAAGCTGGCAAGTCTGTTCCTCCAAGTGCTGTTTGGGGGCGTGCTGCTCCACCAGATAACCATTTGCATGCCTCTGCAACCATGCCAGAGCTGAGCTCTCGCCCAGGGAGGTATGCAGCTGATGATGATGATGGTGGTGAGTATCTACCAGCCCCACCAATAGCCTCGTCGTGGTTTGATGACATAAGCAAGGCAATGGATGCACATGTTCAACACATGGCTCAGGAAGGTAAGCTCTTGAACACTGAAGACATTTAGCATTGAGAGAGGTAAGAAATGGGCCCACTGAAGGCATGGGGAATGAGTGCAATGGGAATATCTTCTTCTTCGTTCGTTCTCAATCTCCCGCTACCAAACCCTGAAAGGGCTTAAGTAGCAGAATGTAGTCCAGAGAATGGAATGCGTTGTCGTAGTTTATAGATTGGCTGCAATATTTGCACCTTTCGGTCCAACACATCCGACTTCAGCAAGCATTTTTTGAGTACCCGGTTAGCATTCCCTCTTCGATCTTTTCTCCTTAGCCAGTCTGCCCTGCTGCAGCCTGTTATCCAGGATTACCGCGTGGATGTGTAGAAGGGTCTTGGCAGCTATGGTTCGCTGGCCCTTACGCTAGCAGTCAGCTATGGGTCAGCGACCACTGCATCTCATGCGCTGCTCAGCGTCTTGATCCCCAATGGGGATATGAATTGCGAGGAGTGCAGGATGTTTTTTAAAACAATTCAACCTATACTGCTAGCGAGTCGCGTCACTGAGCGCATGTTTGCGACTTATGTTATCCTTTCATAGCAACGGACGTTCTATTCAAAAGTAAAAATGAACAGGGACGTAGTAATAGTGTAAACAGTACTATTCTTTATATTATAGAGAGTTCCAACTTCCATCATGTATGGTTAGATACCAACAATGGCGATGTTGATTTAGACATTTGAACATGATCTCCTATGTTTTTCAACTGGATTTGAAGATTCATCCATTGTTAAGAAGGGGGAAGTCAAGTTTCTGTAACAGATTTTACAGAGAAAGATCTATTTAGATTGCTTATTTAGATACAAAAATTACGTTTCATAGTTGAAAGTGACATATATGACCATTATGGTAAACATTGATAATCTGTTGTTGTTTATTTAGATACAATAATTACGTTTATAGTCGATACAATAATTACGTTTATAGTCGATACAATAATTGCGCTTATAGTCGAAAGTGACAGATACGGCCATTACAGTATAAACATCAATAATTCGATGTTGGCGATTTTGACATTCTTTCTTCAACCAAGGGGCACTGAAATCTGGAGTGTCTAAATATGTGTGCTGTTTTTCAACACTATCACCTTAATTTTTGTTTTGTCTCCTAAACTAACACACACACAATCACAATAACACCAACAAATTCTTTATTCATTTATTTCTCTACTTACAAAAAAATCAGATCAATAAGACTGTCAAATAAAAATGTTTCAGGCTCTCAAAGTAACAAAAATAGTTAAACGACATGACGTCCTGAAAAATAATGGATAGGTAAGGTAAATTGCGTCCATTTTGTATGTAGAGTGATTACACAACAACATAAAATATTGACGTAATTTCCCCCTGTAGCTGCATTATTGTTTAGCTCATTATTATTGTTGTTGACTTTTGAGAGCCTGTAACATTTCTTTGTTTGTCTATAGATATGCTTTTGTTGGATGTAGAGACATAAATTAATAAAGAAGTTGTTGGTATTATTGTTTTTGTTGTGATGAAGATGAAAGTGAAAATGATGAATAACGCCTCAAACTTTAGATCTGGCTGTATCCACTTAAAATTTAATTGCCACAAATGATGAATAATGAAGTTTTACAAGATTTCTATAGTAGCCTGGTTGTCTATATATGATTAAAGCATTGTATATTCGGCCGTTGATAGTTCGCGAATTTGACAGTGAAACAAAGATTTTTGTCTGGCTTGTGGAAAGATTTTGACATTTAATGCTTCATATTAATAATAATTTGATAATAATTGACATAGATAGTTTAATTATGTGGCTTAATTCGATCTTTAGATTGGAATTTTAGCTAATTTTGTTTGTACTTAATCCAGACTGTAATGAGTTCATCTTAATGATTCATTATGTTTATTTTGAATAACATTGGCTCTTTTCCAGCTGCAGTTAGCACTGATGGACCATCCGAAGCAGGTGCTGGCAAGAAGACGAAGAAAAAGAAGAAGAAAGAGAAGCAGCTTCTGTTTTCTACCTCCATGGCCCGTAAAGGCTAGGCTGATGTCTGTGAAAGCTCTACCCAACAGATGTCAAACCACTGGCGTGTCTGTGAGATGTCAGACCATTGTGGCATGTACTGTGGTAGAGAGTTAAAATAAAAAACCTGCTATGTATTGCTCTGTATTAGCATTAAAGTTGATTTGTAGCTTGATATGTTCAGTGAATAAATATTCTTCATTACCATCTTTCTTCCTTTTTTGTGCTGCTGAGTGGATCCCAGTGCCTAACTTCACCTTGGCGCATGTCCTAAAACACCACATTAAAAAATTACGCAAAAAAAATAAAATTATCTGGTCCTTCAAAAAATATTTTAATTGCCACAGAGGACGGATGATATTTCATATGATCTGTTAGTTTCCACTACAAACGTATTTATTACATCTACATAAACAAACTAAACAGTAAACGTTCAGCACGCCCGAACCGGTTAAAGTATCATATGTTAGGTTACAAATGGCTTTTGAACAGTTTTAATTTTGTATACGCCGTTTGGAGCAAGCTGACATTTTGCGAAAGGTGAAGTAGGTTGTTGGGAACGATCTTTATTGAGTAGATCTGTTTATTTTGTTTGTTTAGATGAAAGAACTACGTTTGAATTGGAAACTAACAGTTGTGTCGGTATTGTAAACACAGTATCGATACATTATTGTGGTTTCCATGGATTTCTATCGGAGCGACTAGGCCTAGCAATCGAGTCCAAATTTTTTTCCGAGATTTTCATAAATTTTTAACTTAAATCTTTTTGTATCTCAGAAACTAACAAACACACAACAAAAACAATAACACCCACATGTTCGTTATTCAATTGTGTCTCTACACACAAGAAAATCATATTTATTGACAAGCAAACAGAAAAGTTACAAATTTTGAAAGTCCACTACCATAGTGAGAAATTAAGTTAATTAATTAGGTCAAATTTTCACAATTAAAAAAAAGGCGTGCTGAAGGTTAACATTATCATGTAATGTAACATGTCCTTTATAGAACGTCTCTCCCATTATAGCCTGCCTGAAAGAAATTCTTTCCAGCCTCCGTCAGGCATTCCTGGATATCTTGGAGCCCTCAGATTTTCGGTCTACCCCCTGCTCCTTTTGCCTGGCACAATAACTTCCATTCCTGTTCTCTCAAGACCATTCTTTCTGTTTATGTGGCCAAAGTATTTCCATTTTTTGGCCAAAATGGAATTGATAAACCAGTTCTGTATGTTGAACCTGAATGTCTATTTTTGTCCTATTTCTCCGTCCAGACCTCTACACCTCACGGTAGAAGAGGAGCGACTAAGTAAGTAAGTTAGTTCTCCGTCCAGGGTAATTCTGAGGATTTATCTGTAACATTTTGACTACAAAGGCTTGATTCTTTTTCTGTAAGTTTTGATAATCGTCCATGATTTACAGCCATATGATGCCACAGAAAAAACAGGCTTTCAAGACTTTCACTTTTTGTCTTTAAGATATACTGATGATACAGTGATACTATAAATAAGTGCAGAAAGGCTAGAGCAGCTACTTTCAGCCATAAATGGTTACAGTAAAGATCAAAACTATATATATTAACATTTAAAAAAAAATTGTGATAATAACCACCAACAAAACACTATGCCAACATAAATTTACAGTAGGTGGTGAGGAAATGGATTGGGTCAGGCATTTTGAATATATGGGCTCCAGAAATGACAACTGCAACTGCTTCAAAGAAATTAGAAGAAGACTAGCCTTGGCAATGCAGAGGTTAAACAGCTTGAAAAAACCAACAAAACGACAAACAGATCTACCTATGACAAATCTGTTGCAACAACTTAATCACCGTCAATAATGGCATAATCTTCAAATCCAAGTGAAAAAGAGAATCGTTTCTTCTTCTTCGTACGCTGTCGGACGTCAACTTGAATTTGTTCGAAGAAAGCAGCTGTCGACGCTGCTATAGAGCTTGTCTAGTGTTGCCACTGGTGATGGCCACATATGCTTTCTCTGGTCCTCGCATGTCGGGCAATTTTGCAGCAGATGTTCAGCGGTCATTTTCCCTGTACCACAGGTGCATTCGTCAGTGCCACCTATCTTCAGTTTATTGAATAGATGGTACCTCAGTCTGTTGTGGCCTGTGCGGAGTCTGAAGACCACGACCTGCTCTCTTCTGCTCAACTGGTAATAGGCATCATTTTTTGTGTAGCCAGTATGTTCTGTTTCCCATTTGGCCATGTATCTGGCCCTAATAAACCTTTTGCACTCTTCGTAGGTCACACTAGAATCTGATTGTGGTAGTCTTGCTTGCGTCTTCTTGTGCCAGTCTGTCTGCCTCCTCGTTGCCTTGGATGTTACAGTGGGATGGAACCCACTGTACCACTACTAAATAGAGAATCGTTAAAAACATTCTCTATAAAATCAAACAAGCCGTTTTCATGAGTTCAAAATGAAGAGGACGGAAGTGGACCATTATTAAGATCAAATACATGACTGTCCCGGATGTATAACCCTCCAACTGTCATAATGGTCGATGGTCGGCCGCCATGACTTCCTGTGGTGCTACTGCCATCGAAATTGGTCACCAAAAAAACATAATTAAATTTGCAATTCTGATTTTTTTTCTGTTGCCAAAGAGGAGGTTACTATAAATAATTGGTTATTCTTCCGGTTTGTAGCTTACAGCGTTGTCTAATCGTAACATTCCATGGTTGTTTTGCATTTGAACTGAGCAAGATATGTTTTCACATTTTTCTGCCTTCATCATGTCTGGCGCTGGAAATGGTCCATCAGGACTAGATAATAAATCTAGACCAATAATTATTTGAAGTTCTTCCGATGGGTGATATCAGGGATGATTTTGAGGACATGACAGTGATTAGTATTGGTGAAGGTGAATCAGATTGAGATAGAAATCATGCCTAGCTCTGGATCTAGTGTTGCCACTGACCAATTTGGTTGGGAAAAGTTGGATATTGAAGGGAATAGGCCATGCATAGACCGTCATTTCATTGTTAGAAATCCTAACAGCTCTCAGAATATAGACTTAGAAAGGTGCATTATTTATAATATGACTGTGGTACCAAGCAAAGGGTTAGAGAGAAAAATATATTCTTTCTATTGTGGAATCTATACTGCAATGTTCCAGAATTTCAGCCACCAACAGATCAGCCTGAAGTTGGACATCTCATGCTGATACTGTTGTGTATTGTCTTTGACTGTTGTATGGCAAGAGGAGAAAGACTGCTTTGTTTGTAGTGACACTGACAGAAGCAAGAGCAGTAAAGGCAGAAAATGAACACGGCACTGGTGTCCGACATGCAAGGTTGGGTGCAAGCAAAACCTAGTTCACAAGACTGACAAAGAACTCAATCGGAAGAAAGAGATTAATATTAAAATATTTTATTGTTTGGTGTCAACAGTTGTTCAGAATATTAATTAATAAAAACACAGATAAAGGTAACTTTAAAATGTTTTATAGTTTTTCTTTCTGGGTATGGTTGAGTAGTATTTTTTAGGTTATGAATTTAAAAAATTAACAGAAATTACATTTTTCAAAAGAAATCTACACAAGTATACATTGTCTGAACCAACAGCTTGCAGAATCTGAAAAACTCCATTACAATGGTAAATAGAAGCAATGGTGTGAGGGTAGGTTGAGATGCACAATTTGACTCACTTTTATTTACAGGTGACAAAAGTGTCAAAGACAACAGTGAAGAACTGGACAACGATGTTTAAAGAAGGACGTTAGTTAACAAGACAGTGTCTGGCGCATATTTGCGTCCTTTAAACATCGGTGTCCATTTCTTCACTATTGTCCTTGACACACTTTTGTCACCGTACACTGCCTGCATTCTGTGATGAATGTCAACGAGTCAACATCCTTCAGCTGTTAGAAACCGAATCACCACTCTAGATGGATTCTGTAGCACACCCGCCATGTTTTCAAGTCTATTCTATGAGTCGGAGGATAATGAAATTTTGCAAACTTGACGTTTGGTATATGCTGTTTACACCAGCAGTGATGTCATCATGCGCATCGTACGTATGTTCACATGTTGCAGTTTGGTCCGGTTTCATTTGAATTTGCCTCATATATGTGACATGAAACATTCACAATAAAGATTACATATTGGGATAAAGCTTTAATAGCATTAATGCGCAGGTGGAAAATGGAGAGAAAATAATTTGCCTGTGATCATCACGGTATGTGTTTCACCGATACATCGTGTCAATTTCTTTACATGTGCCTTTCTTGTTATGAGTTCTGGTCAAAGTCTGAATCGGGTGTGTGTGGAATGTCGATGAGTAATCCTGATGCATAATTATTACTAGGAATACTTGTAAACCTGGTTTTCAAACAGGCATGTTTAATGTCTGTTGTCAGGTAGTCTAAGGCTTACTAGGCCTGGGGGAAGATGCTACTAAATTTGGGTAGGTTTTTAACTAGCGTTTTTCAATTTTGTCCAGGCAGCAACCATTAAGCTACTCTTTTCGATTTCTAGCTGCCAAAAGATTTTTAACGCGCTTGACACTGAACACGGAAGTCCGATCTCACTACTTGGAGATCAGGGGAATGTTTACCAGAAAATCTGCGTGGGAAAAGTCCCGATCTCGACCGTGATTCTAAACCACCTTACACAGGAAACAAAACCGCTCCCACGTTGGAATTACAAACGAGTCGACTGGGACAGATTTGCAATCCTGACAGATGGGCTGTGTGAAACCATCAACACACGAAACAACAAAATGAAGCCCATGGTGGAAAGCCTAAGCAAGGCAATAATGCAAGCCGCCACTGAAACCATCCCAAGAGGAGCTAGGAAAAACTATAAGCCCTATTGGAATGATGAGTTGCAGAAAGCGGAAGATGCAGTAACAAATGCTAGGAACATGGCAGAGCGAGAACAATCTATGGAGGCAAACATCGCCCTCAAAGCCGCCACGGCGAAATACAAATACACTCTCAAGCAAACAGCAAGAGAGAGCTGGAAAAACAAAACGGAAAGCCTAAACCTGGACAAAGAAGGGAACAAGCTATGGAAGCTAGTCAGAGCCATAAATGACGACACCTCTTCAAACAAACAAATTACCATCAAGCAGGGCGAAAACTTGCTCACTGGTTAAAAAAGCGGCAAACGCTTTCGTCGATCACTATGCCAGAGCAAACCATATCGAGGTCCCTGCAGATAGGCACACATACATTAGTGAAGAGCAAAAGAGCACGATAACATCAATACGGCACCTGAAGAGCATATGATGGCCAAATTAACAATGAGCGAAATGGAAGAGGCCATGAGAACATTAAAGAAAAGGAAATCTCCCGGAAAAGACGGGAAAACAAACGAAATGCTGATGGGGCTGGGGCAAACAGCGAAGAGGAAACTGCTATCGGTCCTGAACCAAAGCTGGAAAAGGGGAATTGTACCCCAGGCATGGAAAGACGCAGTACTTGTACCAGTACCAAAAAAAGGAAAGGACAAAACAGATCCAAATGGATACAGGCCTATCAGTCTACTGAGCTGTGTCGGCAAACTGATGGAACGTATGATAAACACCAGACTGATGTGGCATCTGGAAGAAAAAAAAAAGAATACTAATTCCACAGCAAGCCGGCTTTAGACAGCACAGATCCACTGAGGACCAGGTCATCCTCATAGCCCAGGAAATAGAAGATGCCTACCAGGCGCAGAAACACACAGTAGCTGTTTGGGTGGACCTGGAAAAGGCATTTGACAAAGTCTGGAAAGATGGACTAAGAAGAAGTGATGTTTGTGGGAAAATGTACAAGTGGATCAACCACTACCTCAAAAACAGAACGGCCAGAGTCCAAGTACAAGGGCAGATGAGCAAAAAGGTGACACTCGAGCAGGGAGTACCACAAGAGGGAGTACTGTCACCCACACTCTTCCTGGTGTATATACACGACATTACAGAGAATATACCAAGAAGAGTCCATAGCTCAATGTTTGCAGACGATCTAGCCATGTGGACCTCTGAAAAGAATCTCACCATAGCAAGAAATCGGATGCAGCAGGCCCTAACATCGCTGGAAGAGTGGGCGAACTCATGGCTGGTCAAAATAAACGAGGAGAAAACCACATGCACAATATTCTCGCTTTCAATCAAACCCCAAAATACCAAATTAAGTTTAAATGGCAAATTCCTGCAGCCAAACGACAACCCAAACTATCTGGGAGTCACATTTGATCGGCGCATGACATGGAAAAGTCAGATCGAGAGAAACCGAATGAGAGCCAGAGAAAGAATGGCAATCATGAGGAAACTTGCTGGCAAAAGCTGGGGAGCAGACGAAAGCATACTAAAGAAACTACACTGGAAGAGTGAGACCAGTTCTCGAGTATGGCATTGCGGCATGGACAACAGCAGCAAAGGCGAACTTCGATAAAGTTAGCAAACTTCAAAACCAAGCCATGAGAGTTATAACAGGAGGCATGAAGTCAACGCCAATTGTAGAACTCGAAAAGATTACGAAACTGCAATCCATGACCGATAGAAGAGACTGCAGAGCCCAGCTGCAGTCAGAGAAACTCCGAAGACTGACTGACCATCCAATGCACCAAAGACTAAACAATTTGGAAAATGGGAAACTAAAGCGGAGAAACTTTGCAGAAATAGCCAAAGCAAAGATGCACGAAGATCCCATAAACGCACTAACAACACCAAAACCCATCACTACTGTACGAAAACCTACCTGGAGGCAGGATATATTTCCAGAGGTGGTAGAAAATATACCAGGTATTGGAAACAAAAACTGCCAGACTGAAAAAGAAAGGAGAGATACTACCCTAAGCTTTATATCGAAAAACTACCCAAGCATGGACTGGACCCATGCATACACCGACGGTTCTGTAACAAACACTACACAGAACGGAGGGGCAGGAGCATTCCTGAACCTACCAAATGGCAGAAAAATAACACTGTCATTCGCTACTGGTAAGTACACAAGCAATTTCAGAGCGGAGGCAGAGGCACTGAGGGCGGCAGTGGAAGAAATGGTGACACACAAAGAAAATGAAAGCCATATAGTCCTGCTTCCAGATGCTATCGCCGTAGTCAAAGCGCTAAAAAGCCAGAAAAACACTGAGCTTAATGACATAAGAGCAGCACTCTGCAAACTGTGCCAGCAGTCCGCACCAAAAAGGGTAGTGGTACAGTGGGTCCCATCACACTGCAACATACAAGGCAACGAGGAGGCAGACAGACTGGCAAAAGAAGGTGCAAGACTACCACAAACAGATACTAGTATGACGTACGAAGAGTCAAAACGGCTTATTAAAGCCAGATACATGACCAAATGGGAAACCGAACATACTGGTTACACCAAAAACGATGCCTATTACCAGTTGAACAGAAGAGAGCAGGTCGTTGTCTTCAGACTTCGCACTGGCCACAATAGACTCAGGTACCACCTATTCAACAAATTAAAGATAGGTGGCACTGACGAATGCCCGTGCGGTACCGGGAAAATGACCGCTGAGCATTTGCTGCAGAGCTGCCCGACATACGAGGATCAGAGAGAGCAGATGTGGCCATCACCAGTGGAACTGCAAGACAAGCTCTATGGCAATGTCGACAGTCTCAGGATGACCGCCGCTTTTTTCGAAAAAATAATGGTTACTGTCTGACTGCGTACGAAGAAGAAGAAGAAACACCGCTGGGCTGGAGATGTAATCAGAAAGAAAGATGAATACTGGAGCACAACACCCAATCTTTGTTTCTTGTGCGACACAAACAAAAAGACCATCCACTAGGTGGCCCGATTCGCTAGAGCTGCACAAAAACTCGCGATCCTGAAACAAGCAAGCTAGCCTTCCATTGGAATTTAATCTGGGACCCGCACAAATCAAAAATAAAACCAGTCCTGCTCGAGTCCAGCCCGCCAAGTAGAGAAATGCACC
This sequence comes from Ariolimax columbianus, assembly GCA_036924085.1. NCBI lineage: Eukaryota > Metazoa > Mollusca > Gastropoda > Stylommatophora > Arionidae > Ariolimax > Ariolimax columbianus. Next base: position 53,043,692 of record JAVGWX010000012.1, read on the forward strand.
TACCGGCTGACTACCTGCAACTCGTATAAGGGTTGGGACCTGTACACAGACAACCGCCTTTGCAGATGTACAGACTGACTAAGACTAAGACAACCAAGTTCCTTACAGGAGGTCTGTGTTCAATACTTGCAGTGCTAGTTTTAATTGCGACATGTTTGCAAGATGACGTTGCTAGCTTTATATACAACTTCCTTTCAATCAATCAATCAAACAATCAATCATAAATCAAAGCTTTTCGCTCCTTTCGGTGCATAAACCATTGACAACATTCAAGCAGCATACACGGTCCTGGTTTGCTTTGTGCCTCTCTCCAGGTGTAATCATTTGATTTGACTTGACTTCGTTCGATCTCAATCTCCAGCTACAAAGCTCTGAAAAGGGCTTAAGTAGCAGAATGTAATATAGAGAACGGAATGCGTTGTGTCATAGCTTACAGCTTGACTGCGATATTTGCACCTTTGGGTCCGACACATCCGACTTCAGCAGGCATTTTTTTAGTAGCGGGTTAGCCTTCCCTTTTTGATCCTTTCTCTTTAGCCAGTGTACCCTGTTGCAGAGTGTTATCCAGGATCACCGCGTGGAGGTGTAGAAGGGTCTTGGCAGCTATGGTTCGCTGGCCCTGACGCTAGCAGTCAGCTATGGTTCGCTGGCCCTGACGCTAGCAGTCAGCTATGGTTCGCTGGCTCTGACGCTAGCAGTCAGCTATGGTTCGCTGGCCCTGACGCTAGCAGTCAGCTATGGTTCGCTGGCCCTGACGCCAGCAGTCAGCTATGGTTCGCTGGCCCTGACGCTAGCAGTCAGCTATGGTTCGCTGGCCCCGACGCTAGCAGTCAGCTATGGTTCGCTGGCCCTGACGCTAGCAGCCAGCTATGGCTCGCTGGCCCTGACGCTAGCAGCCAGCTATGGTTCGCTGGCCCTGACGCTAGCAGTCAGCTATGGTTCGCTGGCCCTGACGCTAGCAGTCAGCTATGGTTCGCTGGCCCCGACGCTAGCAGTCAGCTATGGTTCGATGGCCCTGACGCTTCCAGTCAGCTATGGTTCGCTGGCCCCGACGCTAGCAGTCAGCTATGGTTGGCTGACCGCTGCAGCTCATTCGCTGCTCAGCCGTGGAATCATTTAATCTTAGTTCTTTTTCCATTCTCTTCTCCGTATAGTATTAGGTTAATCTCTTTTCTCTTTCCTCGAGGATTCCATGTAATCGTAAGTCTGGCTATGGACGGTGTCTTCTGTAGCGTATGTCCTGTCCATCCCCATTTCTTCGCTTAATATGTTGTTCCAGGGGATGTTGTTGGCTCAAAAATCACAGGTCTTCAATCCTCACCTAATCCTGCGACTTTATGCCCATTATCCCTCGAAGGCATCTGCTAATTTGGGATTTTCTTCATCTAGTCGCTTTATATCGAGACCTCGATAATCAAATCAATGAAACTATGAAATCCTATGGAATCAAATGAAATCCACGTGCTGTCCACAACAAATACACACAGTCTTCCTTTCATGCGCCATCATTCTAGCTTCCCCCCACCCCCCCTTTCCTCGCGTCTTTTCTGCCGTATTTAGGTTTGTCTCGACTTCTCTATGAGTGTTTACACTCACACGCTGAGTGATGTGCCTCCGACCTCTTGTGGTTAGGAAAAAGGCACGACACACAAGGTTAGATGTCATCCCCTCTCTGCTGCCTTGCGGGATACCTGTTTACGTGAAAGGCTTCGGGAGTAAATACTGATAAAAAATCTGTATCCTATGCTATCTTCAGTCGTCTCGATAAATATCTTTCCACTGGCCAAAGGTAGCTCAAGACCAGAGAGTGAGGTTGACAAAAGGCGCAGTTACTTCCCCACTTTAATCCAAATCAGTGCACAGGTCACCCATTTCAGCGGACATAGCAAGAGAAAAGACTGTTCACACGGCTGAACAAAGAGAGTGGATTTTATTTCTTGGGAAGGACGCACATCATCATCATGACTGTTTAGGTCTGCCCCTATTTCTCTTGCCCTGAGGATTCCAGAACAGTGACTGTCTTGTATATGCTGTCATCTAGTTCCATAATGTGTGTCCTATCCCTCGTCAGCACCTTCTCTTTACGTCTACCGCTGGCATCTATCCGGTTCTTTCCAACAATTCTATATTAGTGACTTTATCATACCATTTTATTCCCTTAATTCGGCGCAAGCATTCATTGATTGAAAGCTTGGACCTTTTTAATTGTATTTGTCTCTGTACTCGCACATCACAGAACCATGCAATAGGACGACTTGACATTGAAGTTGAAGAGCTGTATTTTTGTGGCGGACTAGATTTCTTCGGTTTCCACAAATTCCATAAAACAGTGAACAACCCTCGCAACATTTGTATTCTTAATTTGATATCAGTACCTCCATCATTAATCCTGATTGGCTCTTTCCGTCTTGTCAGATGATAGGCTTGGCTTGGCCTCGTTCGTCCTCAATCTCTCGCTACCAAACCCTGAAAGGGTTTAAGAAGCAGAATGTAGTACAGAGAACGGAATGCGGTGTGTCGTAGTTTACAGCTTGACTGCGATATTTGCATCTTTCGGTCCAACATATCCGACTTCAGCAAACATTTTTTGAGTTCCGGGTTAGCATTCCCTCTTCGATCCCTTCTCCTTAGTCAGTGTTCCCTGCTGCCACCTATTATCCAGGATCACCGCGTGGAGGTGTAGAGGGTCTTGGCAGCTCTGGTTCGCTGGCCCTGACGCTAGCAGTCAGCTATGGGTCGCTGAACCTGACGCTAGCAGTCAGCTATGGGTCGCTGACCCTGACGCTAGCAGTCAGCTATGGGTCGCTGACCCTGACGCTAGCAGTCAGCTATGGGTCGCTGACCACTGCCGCTCAGCATCTTGATCCCGTCAGACGATAGTAAGTTGTGCTTTGTAAAAAGGGATGTGACTACTGTCCATGACGATAACGAATGTAACAATCCTAGCAGAGAAGCGTCTTCCACAATGTATGCAAGGAAAGTCAGGACCGTTTGCGGCATCGCATAGTGTGGCGTGTCTTCTCAAACGCGGAGTCCTTAGCTTATCCGCAATGAGTATTTCCTTTGTCTGTATTCCATGCTTAACCCTGCCCCTTTATGTAACACGATCCATGGCGTCGGGTTCCCATGATTCCGAATCGATACCTGCATCATTCATATCCTGCTTGCTTGTACCGAAGTAGTGGCCGCCACTGAGATCTTTCCCCCAACTGTAATTCCCCATAGAGAAGATCCTTTCGTATTCTGTCATCATCCATCCTCCAAGTGTGTCCCAGCTATCAGAACCTTCGAAGACTAAGCATGGAAACGATCGTGACAATGCCTGTTCTCCCCATATTCTAGTCTCGCCCCCCCCCCCCCAAACCTCCAGGATTCTGAGCAGGCACTTCACATGAAAACACCTAATATCAGTACCTACGACCTTGTCTATATTGCTATCAAGATATATACGAGGCGTGTTCAAATGAAACCGGACCGAACTGCACTTAGTGAACATAAGTACGATCCGCATGATGACGTCACTTCAGGTGTAAACAGCACATACCAACCGTCAAGTTTGCAAAATTGCATTATCTTCGGACTAATAGTTTCCTCAGCAGACCGTTGAAAACTTGGCGGTGTGATACGGAATCCGTCAAGAATTGATCAGATAGCGGTGATTCGGTTTCTAACAGCTGAAGGATGTCGACCAGTTGACATTCATCGCAGAATGCAGGAGTAAAAAAAACTTGTCAACGATGTTTAAAGAAGGACGTGAGTTAACCAGGTCAGGGTCATATTGTTGTGCAATAGAATCACACCACGCGAAAGCATGCCGGGTCGTTTATTCCTGATTGCTGTATGCAGCTTGTGTAATATGTCCTTGTCGTGATGACATTGATGTTCACTTCATGCTCTATAAAGTCTACCAACAAAAGTCTACCATCAAAAGTCTACCAACAAAAGTCTACCAACAAAAGTCTACCAACAAAAGTCTACCAACAAAAGTCCCTCATAGTAACACAACGCTGTCAGCATAATCTGACCAGCGGAAATGTGTGAATTGATTTGTATTTATTTCGGTGATCCAGGATGTTTACATTGCATGCAACTGGTTGACATTCTTCGGTTGTTAGAAACAAAATCATCGATTGCTGATCAACTCTGGGCGGATTCCGTATCACACTCGCCATGTTTTCAACGGTCTGCTGAGAAACTATGAGTCGGAGGATAATACAATTTTGCAAACTTGACGGTTGGTATGTGCTGTTTACATCTGAAGTGACGTCATTATGCGCATCGAACGTATGTTCACTTGGTGCAGTTAGGTCCGTTTTTATTTGAACACGCCTTGTACATGAATCTACCTGTTGTCCTACCGTGTCTCCATCTACATCCTGATTGACGTTCTTAGTTCTTAGTCGACTTGTACTTTTACAGGGTCAGGTGGTCCTGTGCAGGTCCCAGCTCTGGTATGAGCCGGATATAGCCGGGAGAAGCGGTTTCCTGCTTAGCGGCTCGAGCAGCTTAATACTCCACTGCGTTGGGACAAGCGCTTACGGTGAGTGGTTAACAGAGGTGTGAATCCATCTTAATCGACTCAAACACTAAAGTAAAGTAGACCCGTCGCCTGTTAGGCCCAATCTATGCTGTTCTAAACAAATCACCTAACCATGAGGATGCTATGCCATGTCACAGTTAGTCGCCTCTTACGACATGCTCTCTGTGAGGCAGTGGTGCTATTCCTGTCCATGTTATAAACAAAGACCCCGGTAGACCACTCGAGACTGATTGACGTTAGATGCTTTTTTTGTTTTTAATACAGAGAAAGCAAAGTTAACACAACCAAAACACTGGTGAGTATACAGAGAAAGCAAAGTTAACACAACCAAAACACTGGTGAGTATACAGAGAAAGCAAAGTTAACACAACCAAAACACTGGTGAGTATACAGAGAAAGCAAAGTTAACACAACCAAAACACTGGTGAGTATACAGAGAAAGCAAAGTTAACACAACCAAAACACTGGTGAGTATACAGAGAAATTGGCCCGGGCGAATTTTGTCGCAAATGGTTCAGTACAAGTTAGAAGAAACTACGTTGTCAACATTTGATAGATTAACAGGTCACACTAGTAGAATACAATTTTATCTCTATAGGATATTGGGAGGTTGGTTTAAAACAGGAGAATTTGTCGCAAAAAAGGGGACTGTGTGGCTATAACTTCAGGTCTTGGTTATGTGGTTAGCGGAGAGACTTAAATGGCACCTGGCACATCCACCACTCAGAAATAGGCGATCCTATATTCCAGGGACTAACAGATGCTGGGATTGACATTGAAAGTCACTAATGGATTTTCGACTGCCAAAGAAATATGAAAAAAAGGAGGTCACACCTTCCCACGACGTCTAACGACATAAGTGGACTTAAGATAGATAGATAGATATATAAATAGCTAGATAGATAGATATATAAATAGCTAGATAGATAGATAGATAAATAGATAGATAGATAGATATATAGATATATAGATAGATAGATAGATAGATAGATAGATAGATAGATAGATAGATAGATAGATAGATAGATAGATAGATAGATAGATAGATAGATAGGTTAAAATAGGAGAAATAGAAGTCCACGCAAACGGACAAACGTCAAATGGGACTACTTTTGCAAAGTGTGATGACCTTCTGAGATAGATTTTGCGAGGGGAGGGGTGCGGTAATGAGGTAATGAAATTCTTAACAAAGGTGAAAGGGGGGAATGGGGTGGTGATATTCTGAACAAAGGTGAAAGATGGAAATGGGGTGATGATATTCTGAACAATGGTGAAAGATGGAAATGGGGTGATGATATTCTGAACAAAGGTGAAAGATGGGAATGGGGTGATGATATTCTGAACAAAGGTGAAAGATGGGAATGGGGTGATGATATTCTGAACAAAGGTGAAAGGGGGGAATGGAATATACAAGGTTGAGAACCATTGCTCTAGCCAGTATTGCGGAGGTAAAAGTCGGTCAAACATCACCCTAACGACTCCGAGGTCAAGTCAAATATGAAAAAAAACCATTCTTGTCAAGCGCCGGACCGTTTGTCTATCTGTCTTAGTGGCAGTAATCAAGGATCAAGAACATCATAATTCACAAGAGACGCCTGAACTTGTCAGATGATCAGAAATTAGATTTTGTCGAGAAGTGGGGAATTGTAAAAAAATGTATGGTTGACATGTCATCTGTACAACAAGTTCAGGAATGGCGGACCTTTGTGTCTGCGCAGAACACAATTGGCGGTCCTACCCACTGTTTACCGACAAATAATGTAGCATTTGGCAACAGCCAGTGTCCTTCAACGAGAAGCTATACGGAAGTGCACGGAGCCTTGAACCGACTGCTGCCATCTTTAGAGTTATTGAAGTCGAGATTTGAAAAACGAATAAGCAGAAGAAGTGATAATCATAATAGCTGTCCATAGTTGTCAATGAGGACCGCCGACATCATCCTTGTCATATATTTCCATGTTAGGTGTGGGTGCTGAACAGGCCAATACGGACAAGAAAACATCTGCTACATATCGGGCACACGAGGTTTGTAGAAGGTGATGGTGTTCCCACGGTTCAGGATTTCCGGGTCTCACGTCTGCTAAGAAGAAGTAGAAAATGTATAATAATTTTTCTAAAAATGAACAATAATAATTGATGGAAACATGGTCCCTCACTTAAGAGATGAAGTTCAAACTCAGAGTGACCAAAGCGGCCCTCGAGAGACGCATTATCAGCCTCACGCAGAGAACAAAAAGGTCTTCATGACTCGGACATAGGTCAATTGCCCCTGATGGAAGATCGATAGGTGGACCACTTCCTGAGAAGAAGAGACGATTGACGGAGCACATCGACCGCAATACGATACCCCAGAGACAAGAAACAACCACCACCTCGCTGGTCCGGCCACCTTGCAACATGCAACAACGTTATCCACTCATTACCACTGGTCCACCGTGGCCAAAGACAGAGACCGCTGGAAAAGACGATGCGACCCTCAATGATTTAACCGCCTCTGATGGACCCATCCAGTACATAATTACATGTATTTTGGGATCAAGATGCTGAGCTGACTGTTAGTGTCAGGGCCAGCGAACCAGAGCTGACTGTTAGTGTCAGGGCCAGCGAACCAGAGCTGACTGTTAGTGTCAGGGCCAGCGAACCAGAGCTGACTGTTAGTGTCAGGGCCATCGAACCATAGCTAACTGTTAGTGTCAGGGCCAGCGAACCAGAGCTGCCAAGACCCTTCTACACCTCCACGCCGTGATCCTGGATAACAGGCTGCAGCAGGGCAGATTGGCTAAGGAGAAGGAATTGAAGATGGAATGCTAACCTGGTACACACAAAAAAGGATTGCTGAAGTCGGATGTGTTCGATCGTAACGTGCATTTATCGCAGTCAACCTGTAAACTACGACACAACGCATTCTGTTCTCTGGACTACATTCTGTTACTTAAGCCCTTTTCGGGGTTTGGTAGCAGGAGATTGAGAGCAAATGGATCCAGCCAAGCCAGTATTTTTATAACAACTCTCTGCTACCAGTGTTAAACATGGACTCTAACGAAGGCATAAGAAATAAAAATCATAGAATGCGAAATGAGGTGTTTGAGAAAAGATATCGGGGTCACAAGGATGGACAGAGTACAAAACAAATAAATCAGAATTAAGATATGTTCAACATCGTGTTTGGATTACACGAACAGGCAGAAAATAGAATGGTTCGGACATCTCACAAGAAAACAACTAAATATATCAACTGTGCGGATCTACAACACCAGACAAGAGGGTTACAGAGAAAGGGGAAGACCACGAAAATATGGATGGAGGGTGTAAGTGAGATAATGAAGGAATACGGAACGATAACAGCGTTAGAGACACAATCGGTAGATGAAATAATTCTACACTTTCGCACGTTGTCTGACGGCAACAAGTGGTTGTTGTTGTTGTTGTTCTTGTTGGCGAATGTCCACAATGAGTGTGCTTACTCTTTTGTGATAGAAAACGCGTTAAGCGGCGGGCTGCTGTAGCTTTCCTCACATCCCGAGCGTGCTGATAAAGGTGGGTGGGTGCCTTCAAGACAACCCCTACCTCGTTATCCAGTCTGCCTTAAAATTGCTTCCGAGAAGATCTTCATGAAAGTGAGTTGGGAAGGGAGGGGTGGGTAGTGGGTGGTTTGGGAAGTACATTTTACCTGATCCTGACTAACAGAATCTGATCAGAATTTTTTACCTGACCCTGACTAACACAGTCTGATCAGAATGTTTTATATGACCTTGACTAACACAGTCTGATTAGTATGTTTTACCTGACCTTGATTAACACAGTCTGATCAGTATGTTTTACCTGACCCTGACTAACACAGTCTGAGCAGTATGTTTTACCTGACCCTGACTAACACAGTCTGATCAGTATGTTTTACCTGACCCTGACAAACACAGTCTGATCAGTATGTTTTACCTGACCTTGATTAACACAGTCTGATCAGTTTGTTTTACCTGACCCTTACTAACACAGTCTGATCAGTATGTTTTACCTGACCCTTACTAACACAGTCTGATCGGTATGTTTTACCTGACCCAGACTTGCAGGTCCGAACAGAACGTTTTATCTGACCCAGACTTGCATGTCCGATCAGAATGTTTTACCTGACCCAGACTTGCTTGCCCGAACAGTACGTTGTACCTGACACTGACTGACACAATCTCGTCAGACTTGGAATACGTCAGTTTGTGTGTTGGCATTCACCTCTCTCCCCACATCACATTTTCCCTCCTCAACATATGTCAGATCTGAATCGGTACAGTGGGGGCTATTAAACGACCTACCAATTTCTCCCAACACAATAGAGTATTTGAGACAGTAGACGATTGTGTAGGTCTCCGTTTCGTCATCTGATAGCGTCGTTCTGCAGCCGTTCAAACCGTCAACAAAACAAGATGGTAAGTACAGTATCATATGCTGTTTGTTTTACGAATCCGCGTACGGTGAAACCTTTTGTAATTGGTTGTATCATTTGCTGTTTGTTTTTCACGAGTGCTTGATGCAGAGTCCCCTCCATCTCGTTGTCGCCCCCTTGTCCTTGACTTGCCACTGGGGTCGGGCGGCTCGAGACGAGAGAGTGAGCATAAAACGTAGCGCAGTTAATCCTTGCTAAAAATAGAGCTAGCAAAATTAATTATGCAATCATCGTCTACGATGGACGACGGCTTTTGCCTTTGCGTTGTTTTACGAATCCTTTTGTAATTGGTGGCTAATAACAAAATCTTTGTCTGTCAACAGGTTCACATCAGTTCTATTGCAGCTGCAGTGGCGTTTTCATTTCTAGCAGTGGTAGGGTCGACGTTATCATTCCGTAAGTAAAAGTCAAGGTTTGTCCCATAGTGGCTACACTACTGTCGGGGAAGGAAGTTGTTAGAGACTACAGTCAAGTTTTATCCAATAGTGGCTACAGTACTGTCAGGTAAGGAAGTTCTTAGAGACTACAGTCAAGGTTTATCCAATAGTGGCTACAGTACTGTCGGGGAAGGAAGTTGTTAGAGACTACAGTCAAGGTTTGTCCAATAGTGGCTACAGTACTGTCGGGGAAGGAAGTTGTTAGAGACTACAGTCAAGGTTTGTCCAATAGTGGCTACAGTACTGTCGGGGAAGGAAGTTGTTAGAGACCACAGTCAAGGTTTGTCCCATAGTGGCTACACTACTGTCGGGGAAGGAAGTTGTAAGAGACTACAGTCAAGGTTTGTCCAATAGTGGCTACAGTACTGTCGGGGAAGGAAGTTGCTAGAGACTACAGTCAAGGTTTGTCCAATAGTGGCTACAGTACTGTCGGGGAAGGAAGTTGTTAGAGACTTCAGTCAAGGTTTGTCCAATAGTGGCTACACTACTGTCGAGGAAGGAAGTTGTTAGAGACTACAGTCAAGGTTTGTCCAATAGTGGCTACAGTACTGTAGGGGAAGGAAGTTGTTAGAGACTACAGTCAAGGTTTGTCCAATAGTGGCTACAGTACTGTCGGGGAAGGAATTTGTTAGAGACTACAGTCAAGGTTTGTCCAATAGTGGCTACACTACTGTCGGGGAAAGGAAGTTGTTAGAGACTACAGTCAAGGTTTGTCCAATAGTGGCTACACTACTGTCGGGGAAAGGAAGTTGTTAGAGATTTCAGATAATAAGTACAGCTTGTGTGATGTAGGGTGAATAGTTCCTTTCCTCGATGTATGTTACTTCTCTAGCCGTATGCCAGGTAGCCATTTTCATCTGGGTTGTGATTGGAAATGTTGTTTGAAGCTACTAGTGCCGAGTTTCTCACTATTGAGATGGTTCGTTGGTAGCAGGTTAAAGTGGCTCTTCTTATAACTACAGTCTTAATGGCTGTAGTGCAATGCGAGGCATGTCAGTAGGCGAATAAATATTGAGATGGTTCGTTGGTAGCAGGTTAAAGTGGCTCTTCTTATAACTACAGTCTTAATGGCTGTAGTGCAATGTGAGGCATGTCAGTAGGCGAAAAAATATTGAGATCCCAGTGGTGTTCCCCATTCTGGTGGGCCATTCTACTGTAACAGAGAGCCTGTATCAAGGTGGGCGATGAGGACGTTAGCTCGGGTTGTCTCTGTATTAAGTTGACATATGTCTCGGGTTATCTCTGTATTAAGTTGACATACATCTAAGGTTGTCTCTGTATTAAGTTGACATACACATCGGGTTGTCTCTGTATTACGTTGACATACATCTCGGGTTGTCTCTGTATTAAGTTGACATACATCTCGGGTTGTCTCTGTATTAAGTTGAAATACATCTAAGGTTGTCTCTGTATTAAGTTGACATACACATCAGGTTGTCTCTGTATTAAGTTGACATACATCTCGGGTTGTCTCTGTATTAAGTTGACATACATCTCGGGTTGTCTCTGTATTAAGTTGACATACATCTAGGGTTGTCTTTGTATTAAGTTGACATACACATCGGGTTGTCTCTGTATTAAGTTGACATACATCTCGGGTTGTCTCTGTATTAAGTTGACATACATCTCGGGTTGTCCCTGTATTAAGTTGACATACATCTCGGGTTGTCTCTGTATTAAGTTGACATACATCTCGGGTTGTCTCTGTATTAAGTTGACATACATCTAGGGTTGTCTCTGTATTAAGTTGACATACATCTCGGGTTGTCTCTGTATTAAGTTGACATACATCTAGGGTTGTCTCTGTATTAAGTTGACATACATCTAGGGTTGTCTCTGTATTAAGTTGACATACATCTCGGGTTGTCTCTGTATTAAGTTGACATACATCTCGGGTTGTCTCTGTATTAAGTTGACATACATGTAGGGTTGTCTCTGTATTAAGTTGACATACATCTAGGGTTGTCTCTGTATTAAGTTGACATACATCTCGGGTTGTCTCTGTATTAAGATGACATACATCTCCGGGTTGTCACTGAAATGAAATGACATTGTTCTGCCACATGTGTAACCGATCTCAACTGACATTTTTGTGCCACAGATGAAACTGTGCTCAAACATACATTGTTCTGCGAGTTGGCATGTACTCAAGGGAACATACATCCTGAGGAGGAAGGGAAGGGGGGAGGGGTTGTCACGGTACTCTCGTAAAAACACCAGAAACGACTGATTTTGGTGTGGCTAGGAAATACTCACACAGGCGAACGATGGACTCACACATCCGCACTGTGGTCCTGACCGAGGCCATAGGGTATACAGCCTCCAGTTTAGCAGTATGCAGAGACTTCGTTCGACGAAATCGCAGTGAAAGCCCGATTTGGATATGCTGGCAGTCGATCGACGGTACTTTCTCCGCTGCCAATGCGAACATGCATACATACATACATACATTCATACATACATACACAAATACATAATTATATACATACATACATACATACATACATACATACATGCATACATACATACACATACATACATATATACATACATACATTCTTACATACATACACACATACGTACATACATACAATACATACATACATACATACACACATACATACAACATACATACATACACACATACATGCATACACACATACATTTATAATGTAAATGCTTCTTCCTTTGCACATTTAATTTGTCAAGAAAGCCATATTTAACAATGTCAAGGCCATAACGTTATCACCTCGGGTTCTGTCTGCAGCGGTCCAGTACATTGGATACCCCCCTGCTCCTGTACGTCTGACTGTTACAGGTAAGCGGCACTACAGGTAAGCGGCACTACAGGCAAGCGGCACTACAGGCTTTCTATAATTCTACTTTTTTCTTTTGTCCCTCTGATTTTTGCCATGAGGAGTCGCAGAGAGGAGGGATGAGTAAATTTGTTGTTATCCCCAGGTGGGAGGTGTGTGCTGTCGTTAGGTGTAACCTCATGAGTTATGTCAGAGACACTCTCGATCCACCGACGTCGAGGTCTGCCCCTTGCTCGTAGACTGGAGATCTGCATGTGATATGGTCTCGTTGCAGGCTGGACATAGTACACATTGAATGAATGACCAAACCACTTGATTTGTTGTGCTTCAATGTACGCACTGACTGGGGTTGTCACCGCTATCTGTCTCTGAGTGGTGTTGCTGATTGGGTCACGGATTGTTTTTTCTCACACAGCGCATCTCACAGCTCTGGATCTTACCCGTATGGGCTGCTAGTAAGGATCAAGTTTCACATTGGTAGCACAATGTTGGTATAAACAGTGCAGTGGTGTTTCAAAATCGGTGCAATTTGATCGGGGACACTTTTAGCCTTCTGAATTGTAAGTGCGATCTCTCTGTCAACTCTGTCGCATCAGTGAACGTACTACCTAGGTATTTGAATTCCTGTACTTGATTGATACTTTTGTAACTGCTGTGGAAACTTCTCTGCACGTGTTGTTGTTGTTTAATGCTCACATGAGTAAGTTTACCCTTTTGTGCGCCATGAAAAGGACATTAAGTGGCTGGTTGTAGCAGCTTTCCTCACATCCCGAGAGTGCTGATGAAGGTGGACCGTGTTCCTACAGGCAGTTGTGCCATGCTTGGTTTCATCTGCATTGCGCTCACTACTACGGGGATCACATCGATCCACATCTCGTTAGCCAGGCTGCCTTGAAAACAGCCTGTTTCCAGGGAACAGAAGAGAGATTGTGGTCTTGGTCAGTCTATTGACCCTGACGCGACGTCCTGGTCAGTATTTTGTGCCTGACTGCACTAGCGTCTCAGTTCCCATCTGCACGTGTTCACGCGATATCTACATAGTCTCTGTCTTGTCTGTGTTTTTAAATGTTAATGGTTTAAACAGCCAGTAGATTCTCTGGTCTAGGAGTTGTATGCTCGGCTTAACAGTCTCGACATGCCAGTTTCGTAGACTGGACATGTCTGTTTTTTTAATCATAGCAAATCACTTCTCCCAGTCAACCCGGCTGTTAATGGGTACGGGACAAGGTCGAGGTCCACCGCGGAAGCTACAGAGTTCGTGCTCTATCGTCGACACGTTCAGCAATAACAAGGACTGATCACGAAGGGGTGAGCCAAGGTGCGATGAAGTTAGAACTACATTTTTCCATTTCCGCCAGAAATTCAAAGACTTGAGATGTAGGTTCGCAGATGTGCGGAGAGATGCATCTGTAATCTGTAATCCTGGTATTCAATCATGCCTATCATGTGCCTATTGTCAGGTAGTCAAATGTTGATTAAACCTTTTTCGCTCTTTTATTTTGACGTACCAAGTTGAATTGAAGACTACTAAAACCATCTCTCAATTTCATTGGTGGATGTTGAACCAATAGCGTTACTTAGGCCATCTCTCCATTTCATTGGTGGATGTTGAATAAAGGGCTTTACTAATGCCATCCCTCAATTTCATTGGTGGACGTTGAATCAATAGCTTTACTCAAGCCGTCACTCTCTATTTCATTGGTGGATGTTAAACCAATAGCTTTACTAAGACCATCTTTCTGTTCCATTTTTTGATGTTGAGCCAAGAGCTTTACCAAGGCCATCTCTCTATTTCATTGGTGGATGTACTCTTTCTTTCATTTGTGGATGTTGAACGAAAAGCTTTGCTTAGGATTTCTTTCCATTTCATTGGTGGATGTCGAACCAATAGCTTCACTAGGGCCATATCTCCATTTCATTGGTGGATGTTGACCCAATGCCTTTACTAAGACCAAGGTGTGTGTTGGTCAAGGGATTGTGAGCTTGGTTTATAAATTTTGAGTGCCAGGTTTAAATCACTTCACCCTTGGCATGACAGATCGAACATTGTGGAATTCGGGTGTGCTTCTTGAATACCTATGCTCCACAGGTAGAAGACCAAGAAGACATCGTCTGTCAAAGGCTATTTGTTTTCCGTTTTACTTCCTTATTCGCGGTTTTTAAGCATAGTATTTTTTTAGCTAAATTGTATACCAGTGAAAGTCGTGACCTAGAAGAAGATACACACAAAAATATGGATAATCTGGAAAGAACTGGAGAAAATAGCACAGGACAGGACATATTTGATTGGAGAGGGTTGGTTGATAGTATGTTGACCCAAGGTTTGGCGGGAATGGGGGAGAAGGATTTATATTTCAGACACAAAAGTAGAAATATAGCAGAAGAAGCTTTCCCAACAGGGAAATCATCCACAAACCTCAGAGCAGAATCTATCTACGAGCACTAAGAATACTGGAGACAGAAAAGCAACCACCATCAAAATAGTTGTTTTCATAGACTGCATATTTTTAATAGAGGCAATACAAAACACAAGCATCGAACCGCTGTTATCAAAAATCATAGAGGAGCTAGCAAAACTTCAGAGATCCTCTACAATAGCACTCCAATGGCTACACTTCCACTGCGGAATCACAAGAAATGAAAGAGCTGACTCACTGGCAACAGATGGCAGTAAAAAGGCTCAATTTAATCATAGAGTACCATACAGAGAGACGAAGACCATCATCAGAAATCAGTATATACACCAATTGAGAAAAAACAGAAACATAAGCAGTACACCGGACCCAATTCACTAACTCAAAAGAAACCAACAAGCTACCTCATTTCGCCTGAGAAATGGTCACTGCAGACAACGAGAACATCTATAGCGACTGAAGATCTCACACACCAATGAATGCCCATGTCGAACAAGTAGCCAGAATCCTGAACGCATTCTACAGGAATGCCCATTTTATAGGTAGATGAGATACCTGACCTGACCATAGGATGTGGCGATGAGACAAAAGC
The DNA here is from genome assembly GCA_036924085.1 of Ariolimax columbianus. Classification (NCBI taxonomy): domain Eukaryota; kingdom Metazoa; phylum Mollusca; class Gastropoda; order Stylommatophora; family Arionidae; genus Ariolimax; species Ariolimax columbianus. The sequence goes on from JAVGWX010000012.1 coordinate 53,058,926, forward strand.
TGTGGGGCAGCTGCTCCGACCTGTGAAGACTACATACTTCATCATGGCGACTGGCCTGCAGATATAGCATGACCAAAAGATCCTGAACGCAAAGAAGAAAGAAGAGAAGAACCAAAGGTGATACGAGTGCTTATGGTCTGCACTCAAAGGTGACATGGGTGACTTTGAGATGGTTCGCTCATGGTCTAGCCACACTAAGGTACATATGTGAAGAGAAAGGGTTCGTTGATGGTCTATGCACCCTAAGGTGATAAGGGTGAGCCGACAGGGTTGGTTGGTGGTATATACATCACAAAGAGATAAGGGTGAAGTGAAAGGGTTGGTTGATGGTATATCTACCCCAAGGTGATAAGGGTGAAGTGAGAGGGTTGGTTGATGATATATGCACCCCGTGGGGATAAGGGTGAAGGTAGAGGGTTGGTTGATGGTATATGCACCCCGAGGAGATAAGGGTGAAGTGAGAGGGTTGGTTGATGATATATGCACTCCGAGGAGATAAGGGTGAAGTGAGAGGGTTGGTTGATGTACCCCAAGATGATAAGGGCGAAGAAAAAGAAGTTTGCGAATATATTACATTTTTGTTTGACTTTACTCAGTTCCAGTCGGAGGTGACCTGGGTCCTGGATTTTATTGACATAATCAGGATACAGGTGAGACATGTGTTTATAAACTGTGTTAATATATCTTAATGGAGTATCTAGTGTTAGCTTGTAAGGTTAACTAAGCAGACAGACAGAAACACATTTCGTTTCGTACAAATATGATTTCGCTATATTAATTATTAAAGAAATGAACTAGCTCTACGTCTATATAAATTTATTGGCGCTTACATCCGAAAAATTAAAAAAGCCGCAGCTGTTTTACGATCTCAACTATTTACACCGTAATGGAATGTAATGAATTTATCCGATTTTAAACACAATGAGAAGGAAAAAATATCAGGAGTCGCCCTGGATTTGAACCCTGGATCCGGGGCTCCTCGCACCGTAAGCGAGATTCATGAACCTACAACGTGATTCAATCAGCCAATCAAATGATAACTGCAAACTCCGGATACATGAACCTACAACGTGATTCAATCAAAATGATATCTGCAAACTCGGGATACATGATCAAACGATAACTAATTCGATTATTTGTTTTGGTGAGTATGTTTGAACGCAAGTACTGATTCACTCGAAACAATTTTATATTTGATTTTTTCTACAATAATAGTGATCATTTTTTGATGTGCCTGAACTGTACTAAATGGCATACATTGATTCACACATTCTTTTCCACTCCCTGGTTAATCTCTATTGTATTATACGAGGCGTGTTCAAATGAAACCGGGCCAAAATGATACAAGTGAACATACGAATGATGCGCATAATGACGTAAATTCTGGTGTAAACAGCACATACCAACCGTCAAATTTGCAAAATTTCATTGTCCTCGGCTGACCGTTGAAAACATGGCGGGTGTGATACGGAATACCTCCAGAGTTGATCAGCGAGTGGTGTTTCATTTTCTTACAGCTGAAGGATGTCGACCACTTGACATTCATCGCAGAATGCAGACAGTGTATGGTGACACAAATGTGTTGAAGACAAGGGTGAAGAACTGGACAACAATGTTTACAGTAGGACGTGAGTTAACGAAAGTTCTTCCTAGACCAGATCAGGCGCATATTGTTGCATTTAACTCACGTCCTTCTTTAAACATCGTTGTGCAGTTCTTCACTGTTGTCTTCGACACACTTTTGTCACCATACACTGTTTGCATTCTGGGATGAATGTCAACTGGTCAACATCCTTCAGCTGTTAGAAAACGACTTACTGCTCGCTGATCAACTCTGGATGAATTCAGTATCACACCCGCCATGTTTTAAACGGTCAGCCGAGGAAACTATTAGTCGAAGGATAATTAAATTTAGCAAACTTGACGGTTGGTATGTGCTGTTTACACCAGAAGTCACGTCATCGTAAATATGTTTACTTGCTGCAGTTTGGTCCAGTTTCATTTGAACACGGCTAGTATATTATTTCCCTAGTCTGGTCTATTCTCATAACTGACGGTGTGAATTTGTTCGGTGTTTTCGTTTGTTCTTTGTCGCTGGCGATGGTCTTCTGCCCGTAAGTAAGTTTCGTTTTGCTTCTGTCCCAGTGCGATAAACGAGCCATACCGTTATATATGCTAATATTTACTGTAAGACTATCTGTACTCTGACATTTGAAAAATGGTATCTATTGCTGGCGCAATCATCACTGACTTTGGAACCTAATCACAAGACCGGCAGTATAGCAGTTATACGTCTTAACGATAACCATCAATAAAACCTACATTAACGAATGGTAGCACACCCGCCTCTGGTGATCAAAGGTATATGTTTCATATTAGTATTATATCACACGCTATAGTTAGTTTTCATTCCACTTATGCCGGTACGCGGCGTGTGGAGCAAGTCGTTTGTCCTGCGCCAAGTGCGTTGCGTCGGTCAGTGTGAGCTTGTCTAGCTGCATAATCACTCTAATGTCATCTATCCACCTTCATCGCGGTCGCCCCTTTGTTATGAAGCCAAATCTACCAGCGTTGTAAGCCATCAGTGGAAGTTGAGGAGGGTGCATTCTCATGAGATGACTAAACCGTCTAATTTTGTGCTTGGAAATGGATTCGTCTCAGGACGTAGTGTCGACCGTATTTCGAATTTCGTCGCTCCTCATTCTGTCTTTCCTGGTAACACAGATGACCTTCCCCAAGCACCTCATTTCACACAACCAAATTTTGCTCCCACGTGCCCTGGACAGAGGCCATGTTTAGCACTGGTAGCACAGAATCGGCATAGATATACTGTTTATCAGCTGTTGCTTTGTTTCCAAACTAATGCTCGGATGTCTAATCAGTTGCGACAGCTGATAAATCACAGCATATGTCTTCTGACACCTTGTCTCGATTTCCCAGTCGATCCTGCCGTCTGCCTAAAAAATACTGCCCAAACACTTCAACTCATAGGTCTGTTGAAGAGCAATATCTTTTACACTTATGTGGAGTGGCCCATGTACTCTACCGCTGCTCATAGTTTCTGTTTTCTTCTCGTTAATTTGCATATTGTATTTAGCACAGGTGGTCGAAAACGCGTTCATGCGACTCTGCAGTTTATTTTCACCATCTCGTACAGCAAACGCTGATCATCTGCAAAGAGTAATTCGTGTATTGAGTTCTGTTCTGCTGTCTCAAAAGCCTGCCAACAATAACACATGTTTTTAGATCTCACATATAATGAAATGAAGAACAGAAAGGACGTAGTATTGCTTCATCTAGAATCATCCCTGGCCATAAACCTGTTGTGTTAAAAGTAATCTTCTTGTTGAGTTGAATAAAAGCTCATACGAAGAAGGAAGGAAGAGATGGTTCAAATGAAAACACTAAAATTGCGATATAAATAAGAAACATCGTTCCATTGTCATGTATGTCGACTGTATCGTTGCTAGAGACTTCAATAGTTCACTGTAGGTTGCACCACGGTGCAGACAAGCCCTATTACGTCACAACAGTGGTTTAAAGATGGCTTTCCGACTAGTAACAGGCACTAAAGATGTGCAGCCTTCTCTTATCAGTGTTTTTCTAACAGTAAAGGTGTAAAATGTCCTTGAAATTCATCGGCGAATGAAGATTTAATACAAGTGATGCACGTGGATCGGGTAGTTAAATGGTTTCGATGCCTATCTGCCGAATAGAAGGGCACCGGATCAAATCCCCAAATAGGGCATATGTTCTTTTTCTGTTAAGGATGAAATAGCCAGCACACAACGCGGCGACAGCAGGGATGAAGCTGCCTGCAGTTCTCAGCTTAAAAACTCTTTCGACTGTCACATCAATAAGGATAAAGTCGTACGATGCACACCTGGGAATCTAGGAAGTGTACGAGTGGAATAGGAAGTTTCGAGTCGGATCGATTTCTGTGATATCTTGACCGAGTCAGACACACCAAGTGGTGACACCAGAGTGCAGTGCCGCATTTGAAACAATTAGGATGGGAAATCGCTCAGGGACTGAATGAAAAAGCCGCACTTACACACGTAAGTCAGGGTTCAGTACACTGTCTCTTTCAAGACGTGAGACAGTTCTACAAAGTGTCTGCAAGGTGATTGTCTGGACAGCTAACTCCAGAATGGAAACAACAAAGTGCATGAGTATTAGGCCATTTTTCTAAAGGAATGCAGGCAGTTTGTTCACGCTGATGTGATTTCATCGAACACAATGAGCGTTTGGAGATGATACATTTGTGTGCCCCTGTTCTTAATAAATTTTAAAGAAAAACAATGAGACGTTTTCATTTTGAATTATCACCATCATAATCATCACCATCACCATCATCACAATCACCATCATCACCATCACCATCATCATCATCACCATCAGCATCATCATCCTTACCATCACCGCCATCATCGCCATCACCATCACCATCATCACCATCATCACCACCATCACCACCATCATCATCATCACCACCATCACCATCACCATCCCAATGATCACCATCATCACCATTACCCTCACCATCACCATCATCATCACCATCGCCATCCCAGCGATCACCATCACCATCATCATCATCACCATCGCCATCCCAGCGATCACCATCACCATCATCACCATCACCATCATCACCATCACCATCACCATCATCACCATCACCATCGCCATCCCAATGATCACCATCACCATCATCACCATCACCATCACCATCACCATCATCACTATCATCATCATCATATAACATGCTTATTGAAGCACGTCGATCTCATGTCTGCCGATCTGTAAGACACTATCTCTGGCCCGCCTCTGACACTGTCAACCCCATAGCCCTTGTGATGTCCCATGTCCATCTTCTCGTCAGTCTGCATCTGTTGCCATGCATCAGCCACTGAAACAACAATTTTAGCGAAGAAAACGGAGCTATTCCACCTCCAAAACAGCGACCCTAGAAACATGATGCTTTAGCGTAGTCTGGGTAAGAGAATAGTGGTACGTTAAACCTCATACCGAACAAAGTCAGCTGAAAACGGATGTGTGGGGCCGAAAAGTGCAGATATTGCAGCCTTGCTGTAAACTTTTCAAGTCGAAGGCCTAAGAAGAAGAGATAAAAGGAGATTGAATGATTTACTCTAAGCCATTTCAGAACAGATACCGGATATAGTCTCACAAAAGATACAATATAACATCGCGTTGCTGTCCTAAAAAAACAAATATAGTTTTACAGTGAATTTCAGACTACTGTGGGATTCTCGGAAACGAGAACGCAGATGAGCTCGCGAAAACCGAAAGTGGACGCATGCAGACTCCTTATCCACTGAGCTATAAAGAAGCAAAGACACTCATCAAACTATCCACGAGGTCACAATGGAGAGACAAGCACAAAGAATACAAACCAGAAAATCGTAGCATAGACAGACTTGGCAGAGATTGGCAGACAAAGATCTTCAGACTCAGAACGGGACATTGTAGACTGAACGCCCACCTTCACAACAGGGGTCTTAGAGAAACCGCAACATGCGATGTGGAGCGCCCAACCAAACCCACAGAACATATCCTGCAGGTCTGCCCCACCTATGGAGACCAAAGAGAGGCAGTCTGGCCTGGGGAAGCGACCGTGCTCGAAAAGCTGTGGGGGGCCAGTGAAGACCCAAAACGCTCAGTCTCCTTCCTGAACCTCACCGGACTAGAAGCACAGCATCAGTTGACCGTGAAACTCACCGGACTAGAAGCCTAGCATCAGTTGACCGTGAACCTCACCGGACTAGAAGCATAGCATCAGTTGACCGTGAAACTCACCGAACTAGCAGCCTAGCATCAGTTGACCGTGAACCTCACCGAACTAGAAGCATAGCATCAGTTGACCGTGAAACTCACCGAACTAGAAGCATAGCATCAGTTGACCGTGAAACTCACCGAACTAGAAGCACAGCATCAGTTGACCGTGAACCTCACCGAACTAGAAGCATAGCATCGGTTGACCGTGAAACTCACCGAACTAGAAGCACAGCATCAGTTGACCGTGAACCTCCCCGAACTAGAAGCGCAGCATCAGTTGACCGTGAACCTCACCGAACTAGAAGCATAGCATCAGTTGACCGTGAAACTCACCGAACTAGAAGCATAGCATCAGTTGACCGTGAAACTCACCGAACTAGAAGCACAGCATCAGTTGACCGTGAACCTCACCGAACTAGAAGCACAGCATCAGTTGACCGTGAACCTCACCGAACTAGAAGCACAGCATCAGTTGACCGTGAACCTCACCGAACTAGAAGCACAGCATCAGTTGACCGTGAACCTCACCGGACTAGAAGCATAGCATCAGTTGACCGTGAACCTCACCGAACTAGAAGCATAGCATCAGTTGACCGTGAACCTCACCGAACTAGAAGCATAGCATCAGTTGACCGTGAACCTCACCGGACTAGAAGCATAGCATCAGTTGACCGTGAACCTCACCGAACTAGAAGCATAGCATCAGTTGACCGTGAACCTCACCGGACTAGAAGCACAGCATCAGTTGACCGTGAACCTCACCGAACTAGAAGCATAGCATCAGTTGACCGTGAACCTCACCGAACTAGAAGCATAGCATCAGTTGACCGTGAACCTCACCGGACTAGAAGCATAGCATCAGTTGACCGTGAACCTCACCGGACTAGAAGCATAGCATCAGTTGACCGTGAACCTCACCGGACTAGAAGCACAGCATCAGTTGACCGTGAACCTCACCGAACTAGAAGCACAGCATCAGTTGCTCGATGAAGAAGATTAAGAAATAGAAGATTTATTTACTGAGTGTTGTAAAACTGAAAAGAAAATGATAAATGAAAAAGCAAACAAGATCAATTTTAGAGCAATTTATTGGTAATAAAGATGAACTTATACACACACAACTCAACACTAACATGGTTAACATTAATATCAATGTAATAACTGTACACGTTACCATCAACATTACTATTACCAACTGATCGCACTATCAATATGTGGTCGGCTCAGGAGGCTGACGGTCAATTAATTACCAACCGCCTGATCTTCACTCATTTCAGTGCTACCATGTAGAGGTCAATCGTCTGAGTGGCAGAGTGGTAGAACGCCCGGGTTTGGTCCTAGTTATTACCACACTAGAGCCGACCCGTCTCTAGATTGGTACCACGGTTACTGTAAGGGGAGGAAAGGCATTGTAGAAGGGGACACGTTACGCTCATCTTTTAATATCGGAATCCTTTGACACTTCATCCCCGAAAGCAGTGCCTTGAATGGAACTACGTTAACACTGCAGAGTGGCCAATGGCTATCCCCGTGTGAATGCCGCTAGTCCCTGTTCAGCAGGGAAGAATAGGACTACTGTACCGCCCTACACGTCGACAAGGATGAGTGAAGAGAATTGTGCATGTTGGCAGCAAGCACATGATGACACGTGACGTTGGGGATCAATATGCTGAGCGGCGCATGAGCTGCAGCGACCCATAGCTGACTGCTAGGGTCAGGGCCAGCGAACCAGAGCTGAGCGGCGCATGAGCTGCAGTGGTCAGCGACCCATAGCTGACTGCTAGCGTCAGGGCCAGCGAACCAGAGCTGAGCGGCGCATGAGCTGCAGTGACCCATAGCTGACTGCTAGCGTCAGGTCCAGCGAACCAGAGCTGAGCGGCGCATGAGCTGCAGCGACCCATAGCTGACTGCTAGCGTCAGGGCCAGCGAACCAGAGCTGAGCGGCGCATGAGCTGCAGCGACCCATAGCTGACTGCTAGCGTCAGGGCCAGCGAACCAGAGCTGAGCGGCGCATGAGCTGCAGCGACCCATAGCTGACTGCTAACGTCAGGGCCAGCGAACCAGAGCTGAGCGGCGCATGAGCTGCAGCGACCCATAGCTGACTGCTTGCGTCAGGGCCAGCGAACCAGAGCCGCCAAGACCCATCTACACCTCCATGCGGTGATCCTGGATAATAGGTTGCAACAGAACAGACTGGCTAAGGAGAAGGGATCGAAGAGGGAAGGGTAACCTGGTACTCAAAAAATGCTTGCTGAAGTCGGATGTGTTGGCCCGAAAGGTGCAAATATCGCAGTCAAGCTGTAAACTACGACACAACGCATTCCGTTCTATGGACTACATTCTGCTATTCAGGCTTGTGTCAGGGTCTGGTAGCGGGAGATTGAGAACAAACGAAGCCACGCCAAGGCATATGACGTTTGTTCAAAAAGTGTCCGACCTTTGGGCCTGACAAAATTCAATTGCCTCAACTGAAGGTTTCAAACTCAAATCCTATTCAAAGTACTCTTCTTGGGACTTGCCACACTTCTTCCAGCAGTTCCGTCATTGTTGAAAGCTATTTAGGAAGGTCTCTTTTGGAATGGTGCATAGCTGGGTGGTCGCATTCCGCGTAATATCTTCTTGTGAATCAAATCCGGTGCCTGTCAGCTGCTCTCCCTGCTTGGGGCACAGCCAAAAATCTCAAGGAGTAATATCGGGAGAAAAGGGAGCCGGACTAACCAGAGGAAGGTTGTCTTTGGCTGAGAAAGTCTGAATCAGATACGAAGAATGAGCGGGTGTGTTGTGGTGGGGGAGACGCCAAGTTCCCGTTGTCCACAGGGTCGGTTATTTGGGTCACACAACATCATGTTGGCCAAGCACAACATTTCTCAAAGCGTCTCCTTGTGATTGTTTTACTGTTCAGTAAGCTGAAAATCCTGCTGAAAGGGACCCAATCTGAGTCATAAGAAGATACGCGGAATGCGGGGAACCAGCTGTACCCCATTCCCGAAGAGTCCTTTCTGGAATGCATCCAACAATGGCAGTACAGCTAGAAGACGTGCGTGGAGAGTACTTTGAATGAGATTAAGGTTTGAAACCTCCAGATGGGTAATTGGATTTTCCGGCACAAAGGTTGGATACTTTTTGAACACATCTCGTATTATCATTAGCTACAGAGCCTGGGAACGAAGTCACAGGGAGCTAACCGACACTTATCTGTGTCATGGTCAGAGAACCAGAGCTGCCCAAGACCCTGTTCCGCCTCCAAGTGGCAGCCTTGGAAACAGACTGCATCCGTGCGGCCTGACTGAAAGAATTTGGAACAAAAAAAGAAAAGCAAACCGGATCTAACAAATATGCCGTGCTGATACCGGATGTGTTGCCTCACTGTAAACCACAACACAATGTAACGAAACTTTTCAGGACGAACGATACAAGGACGATACTAGGCCTCTTCCTGCAATATCTCATTCAGTGCTTTGGCGCAGGCTTACTGTTGATAAGACAGCTGTAGTTATGGTTCAGTGTTTCTACTGAAGATAAACGGAAGAACAATGACGGATACATCATTAAATGTACTTGTAGTCTAGTTAGAATAGGGAAAAGCAGTATAAGATGCACATGTTTCATCATTGTCTCTTCTGTCCAAGTCTACATCAACTACACGATGGTGGCCACTGCTTTATCCAGTGAGTGACTAATTAAAACAAAAATGAGTTGTCCATAGCAAGCAATGATTGGGGCATCATCACACGGTTTTGTCTTGGTGATCTAATTTGCGCTGTATTTGGATTAAGTGTGGAAGAAGCTACGCTGGTCATCAACCTCACTCTCTGGTCACGAGCTACCGTGTGCCAGTGGCAAGACTTAAGTCAAGGCAACTGGAGGCAATTCAGGATGTAGGCACTCTAGTCCTACCTCCTTTGAGACCCTGGGTCGCTTGAAACATGCGAGGCTCGAACCCATGCCGGTTCCGTTCATCGCTTTGAGAGTCGAGTGCCTTACCTCTCGACCACAGCGACAACTGATTGGCGTAGTGGCAAAGCACTCGCTTTTCATGGCAAAGGTACGGGGTTCAACTAACACTACCTGCAGCTCCAGTCGACCCAGCTGTAAATGTGTTCTTGGTTGACGGCTTGGAACGAAAAAAGCAGCGAGGATGTAACTGGTCACCTCGCCTCACAAAGCAGTGGTTTAGCACAATGAAGGCTCTAACACTTCATCCCTGACGGCAGTGTCTACTATAGGATTACCTTTATTTTTGTACATCTGGTAGTCTTCCTAAAGGCTCAGTTTTTACTCCAGCTTGAGGGAAGTTTGGGCAGTAAACTAGGTTAAGGCGAAGCCGAGGCTCCCAACTGGAAGGTACAGGTGGGGCAAATTACCACACAAAAAAGGTGCTGAAAAAGAGGAAGCAAACCAGAAGATCTACCACCAACCATGGTACTATGCATCTCGCCAAGCAACTTATTTCAAATCGCTATGTCATTCCCTTTACAAGTAAGGGCATATGATTATATATTTCAATGAAACATATTGAACCGTTGACGAACTTTTTGTTCCACAAAGAGCAAGGAGTGAAGAGATGGACTGAAAATATGCGACGCTAAAGTCCACCACAAATATCCACTGATGATCGAAACATCGCTGGACCCGTGATGTCCCTCCAGAGATGAGCTGTGCCGGTTTCTGAGCCTCGGCAGAAAAAGTTTATTGTATTAAGGCAAATTTATTTTTACAGAACTGGTCTTCGCATGTAGAGATAATTACGACAATAGCGAAGAAGAAGAAGAAGAAGAAGAAGAAGAAGAAGAAGAAGAAAATAAGATGCCAACACAGATCCCAGAAGTAATTATGGAAAACATCCCGTAGCAAGACATCACATACGAACCGATTATCGTTATCAAGTGCCGTCTCCGCATCGGAGGTTGGCCGTAGTGGATCTCCAGCTGTCTCTGCCCCGTGTCAGATCGTTACACTCCTCAGACTGTGCCCCGACCACATCTTGATGGTGTGCGGCTCTCCTGTCCTCTACTCGTTCCTCCAATATAACCTTCAGCAGACGTCATGTGTTTTGAAATTCTCAAAATATTTTGTTTTACGTTTTTATTTTCTTCAGGACCGTCTTCTCTACCTTGAGTTGTCCCATGATCTCATTATCTGTTTTCCTATCTTTCAAAGAAGCCCGTTCAAGTCTTTCAAAGACCCGCATTGCAAAATGGTTCAATAGTTTTCTCTATATTTTGTTTCAGGGTCCAGGTTTCTACCCCATACAATCAAACTAAATGCACAAAACATTCAATGATTTTCATTTTCAGTTTCTGAGGAATCTGCCTAGACAGAAGTGCGTGTATCAGGCTGTTAAGCATACAAACCTGAGGAATCTGCCTAGACAGAAGTGCGTGTATCATGCTGTTAAGCATACAAACCTGAGGAATCTGCCTAGACAGAAGTGCGTGTATCATGCTGTTAAGCATACACACATATGGTCATCTCAAAAAACCCAAAGACAACATCAACCTCCTGCAAAGAAGAGATCAAAGCACCACCTCCCGGCTTCGCACTTAACACATACAACTTAACAGCCACTTGAACCTAATCCAAACACAACATACTTCAGAGTGCCAACTGTGGCCACATCCTACGAAACTGTTGCACAACATCTTTTTGAATGTCCAACACTTGGCGGTGTTAAAAGGGAGCTGCTTGCACCGAATCCAGACGTGTGAAGCATTCGTTAGGAAACTAAACAACAGCTTGCAAACATTTGCAGATACCACTAAATGTCATCGGACCGAAGGGCAGGTGGCCCCAATTTGCTGGATCAATAACCATCCAAATAACCAACCATCCAAGCAACTTAGCAGCCAACAAACAAAACCAACCAGCCGACCAACCAACCAACCAACCAACAAACCAACCAACTAAACAACCAACCAACCAACCAACCAATCAACCAACTAACAAATCGACCAACCAACACCTCATATATATATATATATATGTTTGTCGTCAAGTTTGGTGGTTTGTTAAGTGCAGCATAAATGGCGCCTAACATGCTGCAGGTCTACTTGGCTCTATTGTTTGAGTCTATTAAAATGGCCTCGAACATCGATTAACCACCCTCTGCGGCACTTGTTCCAACGCAGCGGAGTAATAAACTGCACGAGCCTAGCCCGCTAAGCAGTAAATCCCCCTCCCAGCTACATCCAGCTCACGCTAGAGCTGGGACCTGCACAGGGACCCCCCTCCCCTATATAAGTACAGGCTGACTTAGGCTAAGACTAAGATTGACATCATATAATATACGTTTAACTCGAGATTCTATACTGCTCATCTTTAATCGGCATGTTGGACAGTCCTGCAGAATATGTTCTGGTGTTTGCTAGAGTGGTCGACAATCGCACATGGCGGTGTTCTGAGACCCATTCTGTGGAGGGTGGGGCTTGAGTCTACAATGTCCCGTTCTGAATCTGAAGATCTTTATCTGCCCATCTCTGCCAAGTTGTCTATGCTGTTATTTTCTATCTTGTATTCTTTGTGCTGATCTCGCCATTCTGTCCTTCTGGATCGTTTGATAAGGGGTATTGCTACTTTATAGCTCTGTAGATGGGAAGTATGCGTGCCGCGACTTCCACCTTTTGCTAACTCATCTGGTTTCTCGTTTCCAGGGATCCCACAGTGGGCCAGAATCCACAGTTGTGGGACAGCAGTTGATCAGTAAATTGTGAATAGAATAGTCGAATAATAATTATTTATGTTAATTAGACTAATTTTATTAAAATATATGTATAACATACATATATAATGGGGAAATATAATAGCAAATCTAATGACAGTTTTGTCCACAACAGTTTAAATAGGAAAACAAAAATCTGATTAATTACGTACTGATGTGCAGGACAACTCAAAACTAATCCGGATCAGAAAAATTAAAATAATACTTTCCGATTACCGCGACCCATTATTGACGCAAGATGATTTCTGTCTAGGGCTATGAATGTCTGCGGGTAGGGCTATGAATGTCTGCGGGTAGGGCTATGAATGTCTGCGGGTAGGGCTATGAATGTCTGCGGGTAGGGCTATGAATGTCTGCGGGTAGGGCTATGAATGTCTGCGGGTAGGGCTATGAATGTCTGCGGGTAGGGCTATGAATGTCTGCGGGTAGGGCTATGAATGTCTGCGGGTAGGGCTATGATTGTCTGCGGGTAGGGCTATGAATGTCTGCGGGTAAACAGTGGGAGGAACTATCAATCTCTTAATGTAGCCAACTGCCTCGTCACCTAATTAGTGACGGGCACGAATACATGGCGTTGCTATGCCTATCACGTGTCAAAATGAAACCAATTGACGTGTACGTTTATTTGTAATACAGACGGACATATCATTCGCATTCTGACAACGTCAAATACAATGTTAAACTGCAAAGTGCCAATCCGGTTGCGGATCTTGTTTGTAGTAGAAAATTCTTCATCCTTGATTCGTCCCTGCGAGCTGTTGAAGTTGAAATTTGTTCACAAGTCGGACGATCAATGTGTAAGTAGTCGATCAGTTATCGCTGATAATCGAGATCGTCGTTGGATAATTTCAGCCACGGGACCTAAAGAAACTTGTCGAAGGTTTCAAAAGATGTCTGTCATGGGGGCCTAACGAGATCTGTCAAAGAATTCAACATAGACCTTTCATGACATCTAATGAGATCTGTCAAAGAATTCAACAGAAGCATGCCATAGAACCTAAAGAGACATACCACATGAACCCATGGAGACCTGCCACGGGACCTACAGAGACTTTCACAGGAACCCATACAGACCTGCTATGGGACCTAAAGAGGCATGTCTCAGTAACCCATAGAGGCTTATCATAGGACCTAAAGAGACCTGTCACAAGAACCCATAGAGGCTTATCATAGGACCTAAAGAGACCTGTCACATGAACCCATAGAGGCATGCCAACCTCAAGAGACCTGCCACATGAACCCATAGAGGCTTGTCATAGAACCGAAAGAGACATGTCACAAGAACCCATAGAGGCATGTCATAGGATGAAGAAACCTGTCAGAAGAACCTATACTGGTCTGTAATGAGACATAACGATACGTATTACAGGAACCAATAGAGGCTGTGTCATCGGACCTAAAGCCATTCACAAATAGGTCGACTGGAGCATCCAGTATCAGGGTTTTGAACCCAGTACCAGGAGTCGAAGACAGAGCAGTGGCTGAGCTGCCATCACACAGCGGCTTATAGCCGGCTGCTAACATCAACGTCAGTGACCCATAACTCATCATCATCATGTAGCATGTCCTTTGTAGAACGTCGCTCTCATTACAGCCAGCCGATATGAATCTCGGTCTGCAGACAATCTTCCCGTCTACTCCATGTTCATGTTTAGAGTATCCTTGATATCTGGTATCCACCTTCTCCTTGGTCGACCCCTGCATCGCCTTCCAGGCACCATGCCTTCCAGGCACCATGCCTTCCATGACCGTTCTTTCCAATCCGTCATGATGTTTGACGTGGCCGAAAAAATTCAGTTTCTGAAACATAACATTGTTTATGAGCCAGTTGTCTTCAACATTCAGATCTTCTAGGATGTTTTTTTTGTCACTTTATTTATTTAAAGGAAATTGTTAGGATTCTTCTGTAACATTTTGTTTCGAACGCTCCAATTTTCTTTCTTGTTACTTGTGTCCATGTCTAGCAGCCGTACATTGCCACAGGGAATATGCATGTTCTCAGGATTTCTGTGGCAAAGTGGTCAAGCCGTTTGCCTTGTGTTCAGACGGTCTGAGTTCGAATTCCAGCTGCGACGGTCGATCCATGATGTCAATTTTTTCCGGAGATCCCTGGGTTCATCGCTGGAGCTACGGAGTCCGTGCTTTGTGCGAGGCTCTAGGAGGTTATAGGGAAGTTGGTTAAATTAGGAGAAATAGAAATCCACGCAAAGGTCATGCTAAGTTAAATAAATTGTAAAAACAACTACAATAACTATCACTTAAAAAGCACGCAAACTGAGGAGACCGCAAAATGAGGAGACCGCGCAAACTGAGGAGACCACGCAAACTGAGAAGACCGCGCAAAGTGAGGAGACCACGCAAACTGAGGAGACCACGCAAACTGAGGAGACCACGCAAACTGAGGAGACCAGATCACGCAAACTGAGGAGACCACCTGAAGTGGCGACCTTGTACTCCGGATAGGGAGAAAACGTCTAAGGACACACATTTTTAGACATGCAGCCATCCCTGAAAGTCTGAGCCTCGTTCCTTGTTGATTCTTCTGTTCTCCATATATCAGACATGACGATAGAAATAACTTTACAGTGGAGCTGAAGATTGTTATTTTTGTGTTGGATTTCTGCTGGTTTCAACAATGCAATGTATGTAAATACATAATTAAAAACACTTGAACTTCCTGTGGAGTCTAAGTCGTCAACAAAAACTCGACTAATCTTCAAGTCATCTTTTCAAACTCCCAGCACATCTGTGGAGTCTAAGTCGTCAACAAATACTCGACTAGTCTTCAAGACATCTTTTCAAACTCCCAGCACATCTGTAGAGTCTAAGTCGTCAACAAATACTCGACTAGTCTTCAAGACATCTTTTCAAACTCCCAGCACATCTGTGGAGTCTAAGTCGTCAACAAATACTCGACTAGTCTTCAAGACATCTTTTCAAACTCCCAGCACATCTGTGGAGTCTAAGTCGTCAACAAATACTCGACTAGTCTTCAAGTCAATTTTTCAAACTCCCAGCACATCTTTCCTGCTGTTTTTTTAATGTTTGTCGGCATTTGTCTTCTGAAGAAGTGTTTAGGTTTGTCCCTACATCTCTTGCTCTGGAGATTTCAGTACATTGACTTGCTTTGTAATGTTGTCAGCGGTTATCCGTAGTGTGTGCAATATCCATCACTAACGCCTTCTGTTCATGTCACGTACAACTGCCATTAATCCTGCGGTGTACAACGGAATCAAGATGTAAAGCAGTGCAAGAGCTACAGGGGTCAGCGTTCCAAAGCTGACTACTAGCGTCAGGGTCAGCGTACCAGAGCTGACTACTAGCGTCAGGGTCAGCGTACCAGAGCTGACTACTAGCGTCAGGGTCAGCGTACCAGAGCTGACTACTAGCGTCAGGGTCAGCGTACCAGAGCTGCCAAGACCCTTCTACACTTCTCCGCGGTGATCCTGGATAACATGCTGTAACACAGCAGACTGGCTAGAAAGAAGGGATTGAAAAAGAAAGGCTAACCCGGTGCGCAAAAATGGTAGCTGAAGTCGGATGTGTCGGACGGAATTTGAAAATATCAGGGTCAAGCTGTGAACTACGACACAACGCATTCCATACTCCAGGCAACATCCTGCTACTTGCAAAGTCTTTTTCAGAGCTTGGTAGCGGAAGATTGAGAATAAACGAAGACGATTAAGAAGTTATTTCCAACAATTCTATATTAGTGACTTTATTAAGGCAATGTACGAAGCGTGTTCAAATGAAACTAGACCTAACTGCACCAAAATGAACATACGTACGATGCGTATGATGACTTCAATTCTGGTGTAAACAGCACATACCAACCGTCAAGTTTGTAAAATGTCATTATGCTCCGACTCAGAGTTTCCTCGGCACACCGTTGAAAACATGGTGGGTGTGATTTGGAATCCGTACAGAGTTGATCAGCGAGCGGTGATTCTGTTTCTAACAGCTGAAAGATATCGACCAGTTGACATTCATCGCAGAATGCAGGCAGTGTATTGTGACAAAATGTGTCGAAGATAACGGCGAAGAACTGGACAACGATGTTTAAAGAAGGACGTGAGTTAACGACAGATCTTCCTAGACCAGGTCAGGCGCATAATGTTGCATCAGAAGATGCCATCGCCAAAATTGATGCATCAATAATTCTGGTCACCATAGACTGCCTGCATTCTGCGATGAATGTCCACTGGTTATGTCCGGTTTCATTTGAAAACGCCTCGTATGTAAAAATTAAAGTAAAGTAGCATTGCTGCAGTAGGGGTGTGAGATCTTACCGATATCAGAACTAGCTCTGATGCCTCGATGCCCGATCTCCATGTAGATCTATGCTCTGCAATATCTTCTCAGGTATTTGGATTTATCGTACAATCGTTCATGAATCTTTTGCAAATGTCCTTGTATCTTAATTTAGGCCTTCCTTGTGATCTCGTACCCGATATGAGTTCACCCAGGAGTAACTGCTTCTGAATTCGAGTATTTCACATTCGTTTCACGTGACCCAACCATCTCAGCCTCTTGTTCCTCAAAGTCTCGAAGAGGGAAGGTATATTGGCGCGTTTCAGTATTTCCGAGTGGATCACCTTGTTCTGCCACTTTATGTTCATTACACTGCGAAGACATCGCACATGAAAACTGTTCAACCTCTTCTCGTGTCTTGAATGTGTTGTCTATGTTTCCACTCCGTATAACAGTGTACCAAGCACGCATACTTGATATATCATGACCAGATATAAGGACCAGATTTGACAATAGCACAGTTTGTATAAATATACAGTTGTAAACTGTTGCTTTGCTTGGCAATCTGATGTTCAGGCCTTTAGCTGTCGGTAGGATATCCTTTCTGACTACGAGTTCCAATTTCACCATGAACAATTGAGTAAGCTACGAAAGAAACATAGCCAATAACGAAGAGCATAGTTAGAGCAGCTTTACACAACATAAGCATATTTTCAAATCATCAAAGTAGTTAGAGCAGTAAGGACTCCAGGCACACGGAACAGGTTACATCTCAATCTCTACACGTTCCAGTCAACCATGCTGCAAATTAGTGCCTAATTCATAGTCAGGCGAGACAAGGTAGCGAGGAAATGAAACAATCCCCCCTACCTTAGAATAAGATCAGAACTTGTACAATGAGCTATCTTTTATCATATTCTCGACGGAATTGTCTAATATGTTGCATCCTTATTTAGCAATAACCCGTCAAAAATGGCGGATTTATCATATGATGTTGAACGGGAATGCCTCTTGCCATCTACAATAAACTTGATATCGGTTACAATATGTCGATTGAACTATTTTAGAAAGTTGTTTGTAACATTATAATTGTCCTTGCAATAGGTTCCGTATTTATTTAGGGCACCACACACAGTCCCACGAAAAGTGGTGCGGTCGACAGATTCTTGCAATTTAGAATCAAATTGTTGTTCTGGGATTAAGGCAATACACAATGATTGCTTTTCTCAGCAGCGCCACAGTTGTATTAGTTAATTATAAGATATATTATGTCTGCACGATGTAGTTCACGGTTCTGAAATTCACGGTGTAATTTAAAGCCTGCACTTATCAAACACGCCATTCTATTTGCTGTCCACAATGATAGATTTAAGCTTAACTCCAAAAATTGGGAAGTCTACAAATGGGAGATAACATTGATATATTTAACTTTCTGCTCATTGTATATTTGATCTCCCTTGTTTCAACATTCCGTTTCCAGTTGATCAGTCCAGAGACTGGTTGTAAGGTTGTCTGAGTATGTCTCTCCATTTGACCCTATCCTCTGGTTGATCAGTCCTGAGACTGGTTGTAAGGTTGTCTGAGTATGTCTCTCCATTTGACCCTATCCTCTGGTTGATCAGTCCTGAGACTGGTTGTAAGGTTGTCTGAGTATGTCTCTCCATTTGACCCTATCCTCTGGTTGATCAGTCCTGAGGCTGGTTGTAAGGTTTTCTGAGTATGTCTTGCCATTTGACCCTATCCTCTGCAGTTCTCTATATTGAAGTATACGTTCGTACTTTAATGTCCCTACGTGCCTGAGATGTAAAGGTGAGTCTTGGACACCTCGGTACTCTCTTCCCTTGAATCTTGCACTCTATTATCTTCTGTAGAAGATTTCCATGTATCATATTGTGACCCAGTCAACTCAACCAACGCTTTTGTATCATATGCAATATTTGTCTTTGTGTACTCACATTTGCGAGTACATTGTCGTTGGATCTTCTTTCTGTCCAACTCACTTTTTCCATTCTATGTTAGCGCCACATTTCAAACGCTTCCAAGCGTTTTCCATCCTTCTTAGCTGTAGTCCATTTTCTGTTTTTCTCTGAAGCCAGTTTTTGCCATTACAATTCTTGTCTTGTTTTCTGTCAAATTGCGGGCATCTTCTGTTATAGTTTACCCCAAATATGTAAACTTCTGTACTTGATCGATTATTTCTCCAATGATGGATACATGTATTTGCCTTTGTTGCATGGATATTACCAAAGTCTTTGTATTCAATGTGTTTATTTTCATGTCAAACACGTTGGCTGTGCTATTAATTTCTTCAAGTAGCATTTACTACGTTCATACTGATCCTCCTACTAACTCTTGGTCATCGGCAAATTTGATGGCATTATGTTTCAAACCATTAACTTTGACACCCCTATTACAACTCTGCATACATTTGTCCATCATAATCTCAGAATTTACAGCAGTCCTGTTGTACTCCCTGTCAAATAGAATCTGGATCCGTGAGACCTTCTAGGATTGAAATAATCGCCTCTTGATTTCCATACAGATTCTGGATTAACTTAATGAGTGCCCTTTCTATACCTATTTACTTCAGGCTTTATCGTAGTCAATAAAACCGAGAAATAATTGTAGATACATGTGCTATCTAACGAATGGTTCGGGATTGGCCGCAGTCTACTGCATTTGTTGTTCTTTTGGGCAAAGGAATTAATCCTGAAGTTTTGTGATCTTTTCTCCAGATTCCCTTGCTGTAAATGTCATTAAGATGCAGAGAAAGTGAATTATGAAACGTCTCTCCCGCTGCTTTGAGTAGCTCGATAGGTAACTCATCTATCCCTTGTGTTTTGTTGTTCGGAATTAAAGACAGTGCCTTACTATCTTATAACATATTATAATACTACAGTTCTTATAAGTATTAATATTATAATTGTTAGAACATATTTGCTTCAATAATCTTACATTTGGCACTTGCCAGTCACAAAAAATATATTGTTTGTTATTGCTGTTTTAAGCTCCGATTAAATTGACACAAGCCTAGGTGACCATTGTATTTAATACGAGGGAGAGTGTAGCTATACTATTTTAATATATAAATGTATTTTAGTATAAAGGTTACGCTTTCCTGCCCTAGTGTTTTGCTGGGTTTCTTTGTGTATGACAAGGACAAGAACAGCACCACTGCCCAACAGAGAGCATGTCGTAAAAGACGACTACCGGCATAAGACTGGTCATGGTTAGATGGTTTGTTAATAGCAGCATAGATGGTGGCTAACAGGCTGCGGGTCTACTTTGTTTAAACACAGCCTGATTAATAAGCTGCTCAAGCCTAGTCCACTAAGCAGGAATTCCTTCTGCCTGCTTCAACCAGCTCCTGCCAGAGCTGGAACCTGCATCCGGCCAGGTAGAAGTACAGGTCAACTAAGATTCAGACTAATACCAAGGTTTCGCTTTAATCTTCCTCATATTAAACTGTATTTATGACGCTCCAATTGGTCTTATTGTTTCAATATCGATTGTCCCTGATTCGCTGCCATATAACAAGATATGCTCCGTGTAACAACAAAGAGCTCTCTATATACACACGTATGAACAATAAAATAACTAGAAAAATTCATGTACAAAGTTACTTAAAGTTTCCCCATTCAATTACTTCACAAAATAGTGCTTCAGTAGTGACAGACACCCCTCCACTGTATCATTTTCTGGGCCATCTTCTTGAGCTTTGGCCATACAACGTTCATCCCCATTTGCTTTTTGTGTCTGTTCCAATTGAGCGCAGCTCCCCTGAAGCACATGTTTCAACAAGTAAATGGAAAGTTTTTAATTCTAGCTCATTCCTCGCCTACAACGTCTCCAAGTGCGCTGTGGTCTGCCCCGTTATCCCTAACACTGGGAGCCAAGGTTGCCACCAGGGTCATGTGAAACACGCTTATCGAGATCCTGACTACAACGAACTCGTTCGTGCCCCTAGAAACAGGCTGTGTTACAGCAGTCTGACCAATGAGGTGGGGACCGTTACTTCAATCACCTTTATTGGTTAGCTTACTGAGGAATCTCGAATTACACTACGGTCACATGATCCTGGTTCACCTGTCAATGTGCGTGTCGGGTTCTATAAGAGCCGCTGTAACCCTCCACTATAGAAACGTCAAGAGTTGAATTAACTCAGCATAAGTGGCTTCTACAGCAACAATTCCTCCTCCTTCTTCTCCTCCCCTTTTCTTCTTCATCTTCTTCTTCTTCTTTTTCTTCTTATTCTTCTTCTTCCTCTTCTTTTGTAATTTTGTTGTTCTTCCTCCTCTTATTTCGTTTTCTTCTTCTTCTTCTTCTTCTTTTTCATTGATTTCGACTTGTTCTTTCTCTTCGTTCTTTCCTTTTCTTCTTTTTCTTTTTCTTCTCTGTTTTCTTCTTTTTCTTCCCTATTCTTGTATACTTGGAATACTTAAAATACTGGCATTCAAACAGGTACTTTAATGTCTGTTGCCTGGTAGCCAAAGGCTATCGGCTATCCGTAGTAAGTATTTGTTAACAAAATTACTGCTGCTTACTCGGCTTGGGGGAAGGCACAGATAGTTTGAGTAGATTTTTAACTGGAATTTCGAATTTCATCCAGCGATACCTGGCCACACTTGGCCACACTTATTTTAAATATGTGAATCACTTGTTTGGATGTCAGTTTACGACTTATGTTTGTGACAACCCATATTTGGCTATCTCTTTCTCATATACATTTCGGGATGAAGATGCCGAGCAGCGCATGAGCTGCAGCAGTCAGCAACCCTTAGCTGACTGCTAGCGTCAGGGCTAACGAACCATAGCTGCCAAGACCCTTCTACACCTCTACGCTGTGGTCCTGGATAACAGGCTGCAACAGAGCAGACTGGCTAAGGAGAAGGGATCGAAGATGGAATGCTAACCCTGTACTAAAAAAATGTTTGCGGAAGTCGGATGTGTTGGACCGAAAGGTGTAAATATCGCAGTCAAGCTGTAAACTACGACACAACGCATTCCGTTCTCTGGACTAGATTCTGCAACTTAAGCCCTTTCAGGGCTTGGTAGCGGGAGATTGAGAACGAGCGAAGCCAAGCCAAGCCAAGCCAAGCCAAGCCAAGCCAAGCCAAGCCAAGCCAAGCCAAGCCAAGCCAAGCCAAGCCAAGCCAAGCCAAGCCAAGCCAAGCCAAGCCAAGCCAAGCCAAGCCAAGCCATTTCCATTTCGCATCTCACATTTTTCTATATCAATTTCGAAGATAGGAGAACCACTTGACATGTTCCATTGCTTGACATTCTAGTGTCATCTGTCTAGAGATTTCGACTATCATCGTTTGAATGATGTCTGTACCGTTAACTTGACATTTGCTCGTTACTTAAATCACCAATTCCTGACGTTTTTTTTCTTCACATAGCAGAACTGTGTTGTCCGCATATCTGAGATTATTTATTGATATATTATCAATATAAAAGGCCGGGGAAGCGCAGTTGGTTAGTGCACTGGCTACCCAGCCAAGCGATCAGGGTTCAATCCCCAGTTGGTGCAGGATTTATTTCCGATCGTAAACGGCCCCTTCGGTCGACTCAGCCACATACATCGAACACATCATCCATCACGTGCAATGGGTCACCCAATATATTATATAATACGGTCTCATCGAGTCCTAACATCGCATGTGTTGCTCGCTGCATGGCACGATGCTGGATCTGTACTTCCTCTTTCAATGCTTCATCGGTAATGAGTGTTATCCATTTCGTCTGTTTGCAGAATAATGAGTTGTTGTTAATGTTAGACGGACAAGGGGACAGTACATATCCTTGTCGTACTCACCTTTTTACATCTATACATGGTGAGTAAAGTCTGTCCGATCTTACACTGACAGTTTTCTCTCAATAAAGTTTGTCAGATCTTACACTGACAGTTTTCTCTCAATAAAGTTTGTCAGATCTTACACTGACAGTTTTCTCTCAATAAAGTCTGTCCGATCTTACACTGACAGTTTTCTCTCAATAAAGTTTGTCAGATCTTACACTGACAGTTTTCTCTCAATAAAGTCTGTCAGATTTTACACTGAAAGTTTTCTCTCAATATATGTGCTCAGAGGTCTCGAGGTAAGGTGTGCGCGTCGAGCGCCGGAGGTCGCAGGTTCATATCACGGTGGTAGCTATGATTTTTTCACGTGGATGTTCTGGTAACAATCTCCATGATCTCCAATTGATGTTCGGGTAACAATCTTCTAATCTGCCCGATCTCTCATGGATGTTCTGGTAACAATCTCCCTGATCTCTCATGGATGTTCTGGTGACAATCTCCCTGATCTCTCATGGATGTTCTGGTAACAATCTCCCTGATCTCTCTTAGATGTTCTGGTAGCAATCTCCCTGATCTTACATGGATGTTCTGCTAACAATATCCCTGATCTCTCTTGGATGTTCTGGTAACAATCACTCATGGATGCTCTGGTAACAATCTCCCTGATCTTCCATGGATGTTCTGGTAACAATCTACCTGATCTCTCATGGATGTTCTGGTAACAATCTACCTGATCTTCCATGGATGTTCTGGTAACAATCTCCCTGATCTCTCATGGATGTTCTGGTAACAATCTACCTGATCTCTCATGGATGTTCTGGTAACAATCTCTCGTGGATGTTTTGGTAACAATCTCTTTGATCTCTCATGCATGTTCTGGTAACAATCTCCCTGATCTCTCATGCATGTTCTGGTAACAATCTCCCTGATCTCTCATGGATGTTCTGGTAACAATCTCCCTGATCTCTCATTGATGTTCTGGTAACAATCTCCATGATTTCCAATGGATGTTCTTGTAACAATCTCCCTGATCTCTCTTGGATGTTCTGGTAACAATCTCTCATGGATGTTCTGGTAACAATCTCTCATGGATGTCCTGGTAACAATCTCTCATGGGTGTTCTGGTAACAATCTCTCATGGATGTTCTGGAAACAATCTCCCTGATCTCTAATGGATGTTCTGGTAACAATCTCCCTGCCATATCATGCATATTCTGGTAACAATCTCCCTGATCTCTCATTGATGTTCTGGTAAAAATCTCCCTGATCTCCAATGGATGTTCTGGTAACAATCTCCATGATCTCTCATGGATGTTCTAGTAACAATCTCCCTGATCTGTCATGGATGTTCTAGTAACAATCTCCCTGATCTGTCATGGATGTTCTGGTAACAATCTCTCATGGATGATCTGGTAACAATCTCCTTGATCTCTCATGGATGTTCTAGTAACAATCTCCCTGATCTGTCATGGATGTTCTGGTAACAATCTCCTTGATCTCTCATGAATGTTCTAGTAACAATCTCCCTGATCTGTCATGGATGTTCTGGTAACAATCTCTCATGGATGATCTGGTAACAATCTCTCATGGATGTTCTGGTAACAATCTCTCATGGATGTTCTGGTAACAATCTCTCATGTATGTTCTGGTAACAATCTCCCTGATCTCTTGGTAGTCAGGTCGGGCGAAAAACATATTAAAAAAATAACTTAGCAGCTATAAATCGAAAAGAGTAGGCTTAGTGGCCGCTGCACGGACAAAATTCAAGTTAAAAACCAACCCAACTTATTTGCATCTTCCCCCGGGTCTAGTAAGCCGCAGGAAGTTGTAAAATACCTATTACATATAGCCAAAGCATTCGACTACTACCTGGCAACAGACATTCAACTTGCCTGTTTGAATAGCAGGATTCCAAGTATTCCATGTATATGTTAGTCAGTATTCTTATGTCTTTTCCATGCACACCAGAACAGAGTGGTTTCTCTAACTTCAACAAACTATTACTGGAATCTACTTTACGTTTGATCTACTAAGTCCCTTGTTTTGACAATTCATAACATTACATTACGCAACATTTAGTAAACACGAGATGAAGGAATTACCTACTATCACCACGTGTTGTCAATGGAGACTAAAGAGGGTTGTGCTTGGGGTTGGCAGCCTCATCATGTACACAAAACACTGGCATTATAATCAATCATGATGAAAGCTAGGATACAGGATTTCTGCAAATATGGCGCCTAATATGTAGCGGTTCTAACTTTGCTTTCGTGTTTTAGCCCATTATGAATGCAGCCAGGCCACGGATTTGACTGACATTCACAACAATCGACGAATTATACACGTGTTAACGAAGACGTGATGTGGTGTTCCATTTGGAATAGATAGTTCGTTTCATGTTTTGGTGTTTTTCCCTCCAATTTTCGTGGCATAGTTATCGGCTATTTGCAAGAGTATTTCGACTACCCTGTGTCGTATTTCCACGGTCCAGTGCACACGGCTGAAACTCACGAGATTTGGCTCCGCTCTCCGTGTGTGCAGAGAGTTGCGAGTTTTTATGTACATATAGGCCAGTAATGGACAAACACATCGCCTGGGAGAGATTGGGCCCTGCCCAGTTAGCGAGATGCCCAAGACACATCATCTAGGAGAGATTGGGCCCTGCCCGGTTATCGAGATGCCCAAGACACATCGCCTGGGAGAAATTGGGCCCTGCCCGGTTAGCGAGATGCCCAAGACACATCGCCTGGGAGAGATTGGGCCCTGCCCGGTTATCGAGATGCCCAAGACACATCGCTCACACGTTGAGTGATGCCTTCAATCCTCGTCACAAGACACATCGCTCACACGTTGAGTGATGCCTTCAATCCTCATCCCAAGACACATCGCTCACACGTTGAGTGATGCCTTCAATCCTCGTCCCAAGACACATCGCTCACACGTTGAGTGATGCCTTCAATCCTCGTCCAAAGACACATCGCTCACACGTTGAGTGATGCCTTCAATCCTCGTCCAAAGACACATCGCTCACACGTTGAGTGATGCCTTCAATCCTCGTCCCAAGACCCATCGCTCACACGTTGAGCGATGCCTTCAATCTTCGTCCCAAGACACATCGCTCACACGTTGAGTGATGCCTTCAATCCTCGTCCCAAGACACATCGCTCACACGTTGAGGGATGCCTTCAATCCTCGTCCCAAGACCCATCGCTCACACGTTGAGTGATGCCTTCAATCCTCGTCCCAAGACACATCGCTCACACGTGGAGTGATGCCTTCAATCCTCGTCCCAAGACCCATCGCTCACACGTTGAGTGATGCCTTCAATCTTCGTCCCAAGACACATCGCTCACACGTTGAGTGATGCCTTCAATCCTCGTCCCAAGACACATCGCTCACACGTTGAGTGATGCCTTCAATCCTCGTCCCAAGACCCATCGCTCACACGTTGAGTGATGCCTTCAATCCTCGTCCTAAGACACATCGCTCACACGTTGAGTGATGCCTTCAATCTTCGTCAAAAGACACATCGCTCAGACGTTGAGTGATGCCTTCAATCCTCGTCCCAAGACACATCGCTCACACGTTGAGTGATGCCTTCAATCTTCGTCAAAAGACACATCGCTCACACGTTGAGTGATGCCTTCAATCCTTGTCCCAAGACACATCGCTCACACGTTGAGTGATGCCTGCAATCCTCGTCCCAAGACACATCGCTCACACGTTGAGTGAGGGCTTCAATCCTCGTCCCAAGACAAATCGCTCACACGTTGAGTGATGCTTTCAATCCTCGTCCCAAGACAAATCGCTCACACGTTGAGTGATGCCTTCAATCCTCGTCCCAAGACACATCGCTCACACGTTGAGTGATGCCTTCAATCCTCGTCCCAAGACACATCGCTCACACGTTGAGTGATGCCTTCAATCCTCGTCCCACATCGCTCACACGTTGAGTGATGCCTTCAATCCTCGTCCCAAGACAGGGGAGTACTCGGCTCCTCTAAAGGAGTCACCAGAGACCTCGGTCGACAAACGTACTATAAAGACAGAAGTCGTGAGGGCCCCGGACATTGGAAGCTCAATGAGAATTGCAACTCGGAATGTCCTTTTTGTTTTGCTGCAGAACGTGGGAACATGCGTGGCCTAGCCGGCGAAGCTCCCGTTTCACAATCCCATCGCACCCAGTTCGAATCACGCTCGAGTCAAGTTTAGCAAACATGGTTTTTCTCGCCCCCTCACCAACGGAAAGTAATGGCAACCTACCGTACTGCACACTTTGCCAAGAAACTTATAACAGCAAAACAGGTTGGCGGTTGTAGGAAGTAATGTCCGGCAAAAGACATGCTACTTACTTTACGTGGCCATGACAGCGGTAGATCAACGCAACGGATCACTGACTCCTAAGCAAACATTGTTGGTGTTGTAAAAACGAGAAGCTGCAGTCGAAATATAATCCTCCCGTTGAAGCGAAAAGATGATTCAAAGGAATTCGTTAAAAAGGTTATTTCACGCTGAAATTTCTTTGGTGTGGGATATTTATAATAATAAAGATATGTTTATAATTATACGTGAAGTTGCTCCCGTAAGAGAAATATTAAAGTTTGTATTGAAAGATTTAATTTAAATAAATTTATAACAAAATATGAATTCCTCTAGCGCACGAAATGGGATCAAATTGAAGTAAAACTATCAGACATGTTGCATCAGGTGACACATAAGAAGGGATGGGCGTGGCGATGTCTAATGCATCCACCAACAATGTTAAGCAAAAAATGTAAACAGGTCAATGCTTGACGGCTTAGCGTGCAGATGTTGAGGACCTCATCTCCCCAAGGAGCTGGGTCATGTTGATTGCCTGACGGCTTAGCGTGCAAATGTTGAGGACCTCATCTCCCCAAGGAGCTGGGTCATGTTGATTTAATTGATTGATAATACAATTTTTAAAAATGTATGAAGATCCACTCATCTCACTGTGGAGGTCAAACTGGCGGATTTATATGCGAAAGAGAGAGAGAGAGAGAGAGAGAGAGAGATAGATATATATATAGATAGAGAGAGAGAGAGAGTCCTTAAGTAACAGGAATTATATTATAAAGTCCATGTAATAGTAAGTACACCGGAACATCTTAGTTCCGGGCACAAACTGGATCTTTAGCAACACCCAATGTATATGTATAGGTCATGAAGATTGGACAGTATGCGTATGCACAATATAGTGAGCAACATTAGCGTCAAACTGTTGACTTGAACCATGAGGCAACAATGTGGCTTTATTCATTTGTTGGTGGTCAGATGGTGTTAAACCATTTTAAATCCGCAGACGAATGAAGGTTTAGAATGAAAACGTTTGAGACGAGGTAGACTATATTAATGGGTAGACCGATTTCAAAAAAGGAAGGCAAAACGTCCTTTATGATTCGCCAAGTGGGAAACCAACAAATGTGGCAAATGACACGGTGAAACAGCAAATCGACAAGCTAGTCCATGGCAACAGGCGAGTCACTATTGATGACATATCTATAGATTTCAACATCAGTCGTGGCGCTGCTTACACAATTGTCAAAGGATGGCCTCGGTTATAGGAAAGTGTGTAGCAGATGGGTCCCAAGGCAGATGACAACGAGGTAAAGGTGGCCGTACAAAATTGGTTAAAAGTCACACCCTTTTTTCTAGAAAGCAGCCCGCAGCTAGTGGACTTGTGAACCAGGTTTGTTGCCAGGCACAGGCAACACGTCGGACAATGATACACCAAATATGTATGGTTCGTACTCCTGTAAAAAAATCTATTTATAAAATTCCTGTTACTTAATGACAGACCCTCGTAGTTGAGGAATAAAGGCCACAATTTAATCACATCTTCGAAATAACGTATTTCTGAGTGTGTTTTAATGGTAATATGCAGAGATTTGAAAGGTTTTTCAAGTTAATTCTACATAATGTTGTACAGAGGATTTCGTTAGAACACACGATTCTGGTTTGATCTGTCAACCGTGGATACTACTGGACTCCAAGGGTATCGATTGATACACAGTCTATCTCAGCATACGATAAATATAATCGATAATGATGGTTATATCTATCTTCTTAGACGTCTCTTTAGCTCGATCAATCACTTGCAATCAAAATTATTTAGTTGTCTGAAAATAATCCCTACTCGACATTCAATACTGGATACATGAATATAATAACATGTCTACTGTGTGATACACTAGATTGCGTCTCGTAATAGATGACTTTACTCTGAGGATTTAGATGCGCTCCCCTTACAGGCGTGTCTCAGCAGCATGGGCGTGGATTGTTTAGATCAGTGTAGATGATTGGCTACCGTCTTCGTCTTGAGAGCAAAGTTGGATGCATTCGTTCGTTTGATTGGTTAACTGTGGACAAGGAAGAAGAGGGACCTTGAGTGGGAGAAGATTTGGGTGTGTGCGGTAGGTTTGTGTGCGGTAGGTTTGTGTGCGGTAGGTTTGTGTGGATGTGAGTGTGTGTGGTAGGTTTGTGTGCGGTAGGTTTGTGTGGATGCGAGTGTATGTGGTAGGTTTGTGTGAGGTAGGTTTGTGTGGATGTGAGTGTGTGTGGTAGGTTTGTGTGCGGTAGGTTTGTGTGGATGTGAGTGTGTGTGATAGGATTGTGTGCGGTAGGTTTGTGTGGATGTGAGTGTGTGTGGTAGGTTTGTGTGTGGTAGGTTTGTGTGGATGTGAGTGTGTGTGGTAGGTTTGTGTGCGGTAGGTTTGTGTGGATGTGAGTGTGTGTGGTAGGTTTGTGTGCGGTAGGTTTGTGTGGATGTGAGTGTGTGCGGTAGGATTGTGTGTGGTAGGTTTGTGTGCGGTAGGTTTGTGTGCGGTAGGTTTGTGTGGATGTGAGTGTGTGCGGTAGGTTTGTGTGCGGTAGATTAGTGTGCGGTAGGTTTGTGTGCGGTAGGTTTGTGTGCGGTAGGTTTGTGTGGATGTGAGTGTGTGTGGTAGGTTTGTGTGCGGTAGGTTTGTGTGGATGTGAGTGTGTGCGGTAGGTTTGTGTGTGGTAGGTTGTGTGCGGTAGGTTTGTGTGTGGTAAGTTTGTGTGGATGTGAGTGTGTGCGGTAGGTTTGTATGCGGTAGGTTTGTGTGCGGTAGGTTTGTGTGCGGTAGGTTTGTGTGCGGTAGGTTTGTGTGGGGTAGGTTTGTGTGGATGTGAGTGTGGATGTGAGTGTGTGTGTGGTAGGTTTGTGTGCGGTAGGTTTGTGTGGATGTGAGTGTGGATGTGAGTGTGGATGTGAGTGTGTGTGTGCAGTAGGTTTGTGTGCGGTAGGTTTGTGTGGATGTGAGTGTGGATGTGAGTGTGTGTGTGGTAGGTTTGTGTGCGGTAGGTTTGTGTGGATGTGAGTGTGTGCGGTAGGTTTGTGTGTGGTAGGTTTGTGTGCGGTAGGTTTGTGTGCGGTAGGTTTGTGTGTGATAGGTTTGTGTGCGGTAGGTTTGTTTGCGGTAGGTTTGTGTGGATGTGAGTGTGGATGTGAGTGTGCATGTGAGTGTGTGTGTGGTAGGTTTGTGTGCGGTAGGTTTGTGTGGATGTGAGTGTGTGCGGTAGGTTTGTGTGGATGTGAGTGTGTGCAGTAGGTTTGTGTGGATGTGAGTGTGTGCAGTAGGTTTGTGTGAATGTGAGTGTGGATGTGAGTGTTAATGTGAGTGTGTGTGTGGATGTGAGTGTGGATGTGAGTGTGTGTGTGTGGGTGGATGTGAGTGTGTGTGTAGATGTGAGTGTGGATGTGACAGTGTGTGTGTGGGTGGATGTGAGTGTGTGTGTGGATGTGAGTGTGGATGTGAGTGTGTGTGTGGATGTGAGTGTGGATGTGAGTGTGGATGTGAGTGTGTGTGTGTGGGTGGATGTGAGTGTGTGTGTGGATGTGAGTGTGTGTGTGGATGTGAGTGTGGATGTGAGTGTGTGTGTGTGGGTGGATGTGAGTGTGTGAGTGTGTGTGTGGATGTGAGTGTGTGTGTGGATGTGAGTGTGTGTGTGGATGTGAGTGTGTGTGTGTGAATGTGAGTGTGTGTCTGGATGTGAGTGTGTGTGTGAGTGTGTGTGTGAATGTTAGTGTGTGTGGTATGTTTGTGTGGATGTGAGTGTGTGTGTGGATGTGAGTGTGTGTGTAAATGTGAGTGTGTTAGTATGTTTGTGTGCGGTAGGTTTGTGTGGATGAGAGGGTGTGTGTGGATGTGAGTGTGTGTGTAAATGTGCGTGTGTGTGGTATTTTTGTGTGCGGTAGGTTTGTGTGGATATGTGTGTGGATGTGAGTGTGTGTGTGTGGGTGGATGTGAGTGTGTGTGTGGTATGTTTGTGTGCGGTAGGTTTGTGAGGATGTGTGTGTGGATGTGAGTGTGTGTGTGTGTGGGTGGATGTGAGTGTGTGTGTGTGGCATGTTTGTGTGCGGTAGGTTTGTGTGGATGTGAGTGTGTGTGTGGATGTGAGTGTGTGTGTGAATATGAGTGCGCGTGTGTGTGGTATGTTTGTGTGCAGTAGGTTTGTGTGGATGTGTGTGTGGATGTGAGTGTGTGTGTGTGTGTGGGTGGATGTGAGTGTTTGTGTATGTGTGTGTGTGTGTGGTATGTTTGTGTGCGGTAGGTTTGTGTGGATGTGAATGTGTGTGTGTGGTATGTTTGTGTGCGGTAAGTTTGTGTTGATGTGAGTGTGTGTGTGCGGGTGTGAGTGTGTGTGTGGGGTATGTTTGTGTGCGGTATGTTTGTGTGGATGTGAGTGTGTGTGTGTGTGTGTGTATGGATGTGAGTCTGTCTGTGTGTGTGATATGTTTGTGTGCGATAGGTTTATGTGGATGTGAGTGTGTGTGTTTGTGTGTATGTGAGTGTGTGTGTGTGTGTGGTATGTTTGTGTGCGGTAGGTTTGTGTGGATGTGAGTGTGTTTGTATGCAGTTGTGTGTGTGTGTGTGTGGATGTGAGTGTGTGTGTGTGTATGTGTGGTATGTTTGTGTGCGGTAGGTTTTTGTGGATGTTAGTGTGTGTGTGTGGTATGTTTGTGTGCGGTAAGTTTGTGTTGATGTGAGTGTGTGTGTGTGGATGTGAGTGTGTGTGTGTATGGGGTATGTTTGTGTGCGGTAGGTTTGTGTGGATGTGAGTGTGTTTGTGTGGATGCGAATGTACGTGTGTGTGTATGTGTGTGTGTGATATGTTTGTGTGGATGTGAGTATGTATGGTAGGTTTGTGTGAATGTATGTGTGTGTGGTAGGTTTGTGTGTGTGGTATGTTTGTGTGGATGTGTGTGTGGTATGTTTGTGTGGATGTCTTTATGTGTGTGTGGTATATTTGTCAGGATGTGTGTGTGTGGTAGGTTTGTGTGAATATGTGTGTGGTATGTTTGTGTGGATGCGCGTATGTGTATTACGTTTGTGTGGATGTGTGTGGGTGTGTGATGTGTTTGAGTGCATGTGTGTTGTTGGTTTGTGTGGATGTGTGTGTGGTAGGTTTGAGGGAATGTGTGTGTGTGTGGTAAGTTTGTGTGGATGTATGTGTGAGTGGTAAGTTTGTGTGGATGTGTAAGTGGTAGGTTTGTGTGGGTGTGTGTGTGGTAGGTTTGTGTCGATGTGTGTGTGTGGTAAGTTTGTGTGGATGTGTGTGTGTGTGTGTGTGTGTGTGTGTGTGTGTGTGTGGTAAGCTTGTGTGGATGTGTGTGTGTGATAAGTTTGTGTAGATATGTAATTGGTAGGTTTGTGTGGATGTGTGTATAGTAGGTTTGTGTGTGTGGTAAGTTTGTGTGGATGTGTGTGCGTGGTAAGGTTGTGTGGATGTGTGTGTGTGGTAAGTTTGTGTTAATGTGTGAGTGTGTGTGTGGTAAGTTTGTGGGGATGTGTGTGTGTGTGGTAGGTTTGTGTGGATGTGTGTATGTGGTAAGTTTGTGTGGATGTGTGTGTGGTAGATTTGTTTGAATGCGTGTGCGGTAAGTTTGTGTGGATGTGTGTGTGTGTGGTAAGTTTGTGTGGATGTATGTGTGTGTTGTAAGTTTGTGTGGATGTGTGTGTGTGTGGTAGGTTTATGTAGATGTGTGTGTGGTAGGTTTGTGTTGATGTATGTGTATGGTAAGTTTGTGTGGATGTGTGTGTGTGGTAGGTTTGTGTGGATATGTGTGCGGTAAATTTGTGTGGATGTGTGTGGTACGTTTGTGTGGATGTGTGTGTGTGGTAAGTTTGTGTGGACGCATGTGTGTGGTAGGTAAGTGTAGCTGTGTGTGTGTCTGTGGTAGGTTTGTGTGAATGTATGTGTGGGTGTGATAAGTTTGTGTGGATTGTGTGTGTGTGTGACAGGTCTGTGAAGATATGTGTGGATGTGGTATGATTGTGTGGATGTGTGTGTGTGGTAGGTGTGTGTGAATGTGTGTGTGTTGGTAGGTTTGCATGGATGTGTGTGTGTGTGTGTGTGTGTGTGTGATAGGTTTGTGTAGATTTGTGAGCATGTGTCCGAGTGTGATAAGTTTGTGTAGGTGTGTGTAGAAGATTTGTGAGGATATGTGTGTGTGTGGTAGCTTTTGTGATTGTTTGTGTCTGTAATATGTTTGTTTGGATGTGATGGGTTTGTGTAGATGTGTGTGTGTGTGTGTGTGTGGTAGGTTTGTGTGGATATGTGTGCATGTGATAGGTTTGAGTGGATGTGTGAGAGTGTGTGTGGTAGGTTTGTATGGATATGTGTATGTGGTAGGTTTGTGTGGATGTGTGCGTGTGTGGTAGGTTTGTGTGGATACGTGTATCTGATAGGTTTGAGTGGATGTGTTTGTAGTAGGTTTTAATGGATGTATGTATGGGGTAGGTTTCGGTGTATGTGTGTGTGTGGTAGATGGAGGGGAGCGGGGGACGAGGGAAAAGGGTGAACATGTTTACGAAAAATAAGAACATGTTATAAAACACTGTGGAAAAAGGCATCAATATTTTGGAAAGTAGCTGAAGAAACAATAACAACCTTACAAAATTTAACATCATGGCTCCAAAGAAAATTAACAGTATTCAATGTAAACGTCATTTCCATGGTAACACACGCCGTCGGGGAAAGAAGATAGCTCTTCATAGACTAAGTCGCAGCATATGTGAGGTGGGGTGGCCAGTTCCATCCCTTGCTGTTTATACTTTCGTCAACTCAAATGTCAGACTTCCTGCCCACTGGTAACCGTTAATCTACTATTGTGTGTGAGGTCTTTCTAAGTGAGGATTCCCATTAGAATCTCCAAGAAGTATGAAACATCGATAAATAATAAAAACAAAGCAGAACAACTGAATTGATAAACATCACAAGAAACAGAAGATAACATAAAAACAAGACACTGAACAGTTTCACATCATGTGACAGTTCAATTTAGTTCATGTGCTATTTCCCCATTGAAGGTCGGCTTCAATACTTCTCCATCGTCCTCTGCTTTGTATATTGATGGTACAGTCTGCCAAGTTCGTCCATGTCTCTGTCTTAATGGTATTATCCCTCTTGTATCAGTGTGTACCTTTGCCAGGTCTGCCTAACACCTTTCCTTCCAGTATTGTTTTCAACAAGGTCTACCAATGTGTCCCAAATATTTTGGCAAAAGAAGGTGCAAGACTACCACAAACAGATACCAGTATGACGTACGAAGAGTCAAAACGGCTTATCAAAGCCAGATACATGACCAAATGGGAAACCGAACATACTGGTTACACCAAAAACGATGCCTATTACCAGTTGAACCGAAGAGAGCAGGTCGTTGTCTTCAGACTTCGCACTGGCCACAACAGACTGAGGTACCACCTATACAACAAATTGAAGATAGGGTGTACCGACGAATGCCCGTGCGGTACTGGTAAAATGACCGCTGAACATCTGCTGCAGAACTGCCCGACATACGAGGATCAGAGAGAGCAGATGTGGCCATTACCAGTGGAACTGCAAGACAAGCTCTATGGCAGTGGCGAGAGCCTCAGGATGACCGCCGCTTTTTTCGAAAAAATAATAGTTACTGTCTGACTGTGTACGCAGACGAAGAAAGAAGAAGTCCCAAATATTTGAACTATCCAAGTCTTATTTCGTGAATCAATTCCCTTTGCATTCATTATAACTCAAATTCTTCTTATTTATTATTTTCTCTTTCCATGACGTGCGCCCAATTTTTCAAGGTATCAATTCTCTTCTCTAATCGTTTATTCATTATCTATGTTTTTACAGCATTAGGAGTGAGTTACCCATCGCTAGCAATGGCGGTAACACCATCAGACAATGTTTGTCTTGATGATGTAACTTGTACTGAATTTGGATTATAGTGAGCAAGAAACTGTGCTGGTCATCAGCCTCACTCTCTTGTCCCGGACTACCTTGGGCCAGTTCCAAGACATAAGTCAAGACGATTGAAAATAATTCAGGATGCAGGTACTCTGGTCTCCAGTCCTATGAGATCAGGGATGGCTTGAAACCTGCTGGACTCAAACCTACGCTGTTTCTGATCCTCGCTTTGAGAGGTGATCTATTCATATCCCCTCTCCTCTTCTCTCCTCTCTCTCTCTACCCATCTTTCTTCTTTTATCCCCCTCCCTTCCCTTCGCCCTTCTATCTCCCTACCTCTCAATCTCCACACTCTGTTCCCCCTTTTTTCCCCCACCCCCACACACACACCCTCTCTACACCTCTTTCTACCCTTACCTTAACTCTCGACGACTGTGACCGCTCCTGATATCTCTCATTTTTAATTTGTGATTTAGTTCTGTGGACGTCAATATATGACTCATGGGGAAATCAAATTCCGCACCTATTTGATCCTGTATTTCCATTTCCAATCTTCAATTTTCCGTTGTTATTTTTTAAAGATATCAGTAGCTTGTGATCTGTTCCAGTATTTGACGTTCTATCGTTATTTGCGGAGTAGCTTTAAAGTCTATTTGGTTAATTAGCACAGTTTTCGTTTTCTCAGTGTCAATGTCCAATCCATTGTTAGTTAGTTTTCTTACCACTTATGCCGACGTTGTCTGTCCTGCGCGAGAAGTGCATTGCGTCGGTCAATGTGAGCCCGTGTTGACGTGCAATCCCTCTAGTGTCATCTATAAACATGCCTCGTGGCCGCTCCTGGCCATGTAACCTGGTCTACCAGCGTTGTAAGCCCTCAGTGGAAGTTGATGAAGGTACATTCACATCAAATGACAACACCGACGTCTTTTATGCGTCATACTGCGATTGTCGTCATTTCGTATTGCAGATTTTCTTGTAACACCGATGATCTGCCTCAGAAACGTAACTTCTTCTTCTTCAACTTCATCGTTCGTTCTCAAACTGTCGCTACCAACCCCCGAAAAGATGCTTTGCAAGTAGCAGGATGTTGTCCGAAGAACGGAATACGCTGTGTCGTAATTTACAGTTCGACAGCGATGTTTGCACCTTTCGGTCCGACACATCCGACTTTAGGAGGCATTTTTGCTTACCGGATTAGCGTTCTCTTTTCGATTCCTTCTCTTTAGCCAGTCTTCTCTGTTGCAGCCAGTTATGCAGGATCACCGCGTGGAGGTGTAGAAGGGCATTGCCAGCTCTGGTTCGCTGGCCCTGACGCTAGCAGTCAGCTACGGGTAGTTGACCACTGTAGCTCATGCACTGCCCATCCTCTTGATGACAAACACTTAATTCCATACATCAAAATTTTTCTCCAACGCACTCTGGACCAGAGGCAGGGTTGGCATGAATATACTGTTAATCAGCCGTTCCTTTGTTGCCAAACTAATTCTCGGGTGGTAACAGCTGAAAAGTTATCGCTAATGCTTTCTGACACCTAGTCCAAACTATATCATCATCAACGATAGTCGCTTCTTTCGGGGCATAGGTCATTGACAATCCTCCTTCCGTGAGTTCTGTCTTCAGCTGCCCTTTCTATCTCTCCCCAGTTCATTTTCACAGTGTCTTGTCCAGGTGTTTCTTGTTCTTACCTCTCTTTCTCTTTCCATATGGATTCCGTGCCAACGTCTGTCTAGCCAGATTTGACGGTGATTTCCGTAGCTTGTGTCAATTTCTTACTTTAAATCTGTAACTTCTCTGGTGGCTGTTAACTTTATTCCCATAGATCTGTAGCTTCTCTGGTCGCTGTTAACTTCATTCCCATAGATCTGTAGCTTCTCTGGTCGCTATTAACTTCATTCCCATAGATCTGTAGCTTCTCTGGTCGCTGTTAACTTCATTCCCATAGATCTGTAGCTTCTCTGGTCACTGTTAACTTCATTCCCATAGATCTGTAGCTTCTCTGGTCGCTGTTAACTTCATTCCCATAGATCTGTAGCTTCTCTGGTCGCTGTTAACTTCATTCCCATAGATTTGTAGCTTCTGTGGTCGCTGTTAACTTTATTCCCATAGATCTTCGCTCCTCGTCGTATCCTGTCAGTTTATACACATCCTCCGTAGACAATCATTGGCAAATGACAACAGTTTTTTTCTGTATTGCCTTTTTCGTTATACAAGCTTCTGGTCTATACAGAATTACTGACTTGACCTTGGAATTAAACAACCTTAAATTGTTGTTTAATCTTCATTTCCCATGATTTCCATAGATTATTCTGTACGAGGAATGTTGTACTTGCCTTTCTGATTCTATCCCAATCCATATACCAGACTTTTGTTCTTTTCTGGAGTCACCAGTCCCTGTAGTTCTTGTTCACTTTCACCAGCAGAATTGTGACATCTCTTCATTGCACGGACGAGAGTCAACAACATAATTCATTGCCCCTGCTAGCAACAGCCAGTTCTAGAGGTCCTTCCCCAGTCAGCACAGTATAACACGAATAAGGGGATTAAAGCCCATTTAATTTTATTAGGAATGGTAAGGTTGTCTACACCCCGAGACATGTTCGATTTGACAATTAATGAAGAGAAACCGAAGTTATGTTTCAACCTACCCTTAGTGACGTAATCGTGACCAAGATCTCAGTCAAGAACAACCATCTCCAATCAGTAGACAGCTTCACTAACTTTGAGATCACTCTCTTCAGGTAAACTACTATTGCCTCTGAGGTCAGCAACAGAATCTCCAAGGCCAGTGCTGACTTTGAAAGGCTGCGCAACAGGGTGCGAGGTCAGAGGGACCTTAGCCTTGATTTGAAACTTAAAGTATACCTAGCGGTAGTGCTCACCACCTTCTTGTATGTCAGTGAGACATGAACTGTGTGCAGGCATGCTGGAGAAATAAACCACTTTCATCCAAGCTGCCTCCGCAGATTGTCGTGAATACCAAGGCAGGATGGGGGTACCAGGGACCGAGATCCTCACGAAGGCACCCACACACTGTTGCAGAAGAACCAGATTAAGTGGGCCGGCGACGTCGTGCGCATGCCAGACAACTGCATCTACAAACGACTAATGTATGATGAGCTGAAAAAGGACTGCGTTTGGTCGGTGGACAAAAGAAGCGCTTCAGAGACTCCATCAAAGTATCTCTGACACGCTACATCATCGATGTAAGCTCATGGATGTGTCTGGCCCAGAACTGCAGGGCTTGGAATAACCGTCAGAGGCGCCTCCATTGCCGAGACACGGCGGACCCCCAAACTCTGAGAAAACGTAATGTGTGAAAAGACAAAACAACTGACACCCACATATCTTGGGATCAAGATGCTGAGCAGCGCATGAGCTGCAGCGGTCAGAGACCCATAGCTGACCGCTAGCGTCAGGGACAAGAACCAGAGCTGCCAATATCCTTCTACACCTCCCCTGGGTGATCCTGGATAACAGGCTGAAGCAGGGTAGACTGGCTAAGGAGAAGGGATCGAAGAGGGAATGCTAACCCGATACTCAAAAAATACTTGCTTGAAGTCGGATATGTTGGACCGAAAGGTGCAAATATCGCAGCCAAAAGCTGTAAACTACGACACAACGCATTCCGTTCTCTGGACTACATTCTGCTACTTAAGTCCTTTTAGGGTTTTGTAGCCGGAGATTGAGAACGAACGAAGCCAAACCAAGCCAAGGCACAGGTCCAGCCCTGACCTTAAATGCTATATGTGTGGAAGGGATTTCTGTGCCAGAATTGGACCATACAGGCTCCTGCGGACTCACTGCAACACAGAATGTCTGACTGCTGTTGTCATCATAGCTTGCGATGGAACGCTACTATAATTAGTAAAGTGGCGCAGTTATAAGTAATGTAGCCTTACCATTTGTTGCTTGATGAGTCGAACCAGCAGATCTTGAGAAGTTGCCAGATTTTCTAGTTTTTCTGTGGCTGAAGTGTATGCCTCTTCTAAAAGTGTCTGTAGAAAACATAAAGTAATATGGCTAGATTTGGTTGGCTTTTGGTCAAGTAAATTGAAACGTGCCAAACAGAAGGAAATGAACGGAATGGTTAGATGAATGGATGTAGATACGTATGTATATATAGCTACTGCTCTCTCACTCATTCACTTTTCAGATATTCTTCTGTGGGGGCAGGTCAGGAGTGTGAAAGCGATAGTTCCTCACGCAAGAGGAGGTAGCCAATTACCTGCAAAGGATGGACTGAGCCCTATTTGGTTCTCCCACACCTGCCTAACGCACGTATGATTCTAAGAGCCATCCTCCAGGCAGCAGCTTTGACTGGCTGGCTAAACTACGTGAGCAAACGCGGTTCAAAAACTATGGAGCACAATTCTGGGAGAAGGAGCATTAAAGTCTTGGCTTATCGCACAACTAAGCTATGGAAAACCTTAAAGAATTCGGATTGGGAAGACTCCAAAGTCCTGCAAGAGGACTTTCCTAAGAGAAATAGCTCTGTACTCAAACAACTGTTGCCCTGCAGGTGGGCTGGGGACAGTCAAGGACTAAAAAGTTCAACCTCATAGAAACACCTGTTGAAATCATATAAACTGAGTCACATGCCTTACGAAACAGTGCACCGAAAATCGATGATGCGTACAAAGAAGAAGAAGAAGAAGAAGAAGGAAAATAAGATATTCTTCTATCTCTTTCTCTCACCCTTTTCACCATTTTCTCTATTTACTTCTCTCTTTCTCCTCTCCCTCTTCCATTTTCTCCTCTATTTTGTATCGTTTTGAAATGTCTTCTTTTTCTTCTACTTCTTACTCTTGTTCTTCTTTTTCTTCTTCTTCTTCTTCTTCTTCTTTTTCTTCTTCTGCGTTCGTTCTCAATCACCAGATACCAAGCCTGAATAGGGCTTTGCAAGTAGCAGGATGTAGTCCGGAAAACGAAATTTATTGTGTCGCTAGTTTACAGATTGACTGTGATATTTGCACCTTTCAGTCCGACACATCAATCTACGGCAGTTTAAATATTTGTATTCGTCTAGAGACACAAAATGGTTTGTAAAAAATTCTTTCTGTTCGTCTCTGCCTCTTTTTATCTCTTACCATCATATCTTTCCTTTCTCTCCCTCACTCTCACTTTCTTGTGTTATTTCTTATTTTTAGGAAAAAATATTGTTTAACTCGACTTGCACCGATTTTAATCTGTCTCCCCCACCCCCGCCCCCTTACATTATCTCCGTTTCTCTATTTTTTTTCTCCCTCTTTTTCCGTTTCCATCATCATCTCTTCATTTCTCTTTCAACCCTTCTTTGTCGGTCTCACTCTCTATTTTTCTTTCTACCCCTCTTTCTTGACGATCTGAACCTAACATATCTACCCCTTCCTTTCTCTCTTCTTATAAATCTACCACTCTTCCCCTCTCCCCTCCTCACTCTCTCGATATCTCTCGCTCTCCCTATTCATGCCAAGTTAATTCCCTCTCCTCGCTCGCCACCCTCTCTCGCTCTCCTCCATCTCTCTCTTCCCTCTTTCTATCCTCTTGCTACCCTCATTCTCTTTGTCCTCTCTTCCATATCTTTCCATATCCTATCTCCTCTTTCTCTCTTCTTTTTCCTCTCCTCTCTACCCATATTTCTACCCTTACTCCGCCTCTTCCATCGCCCTTCTCTCTAACTCTCTATCTCTATATCTCCCCGCTTTGTCCCTACCCACTTTCTTCTAATTTCCCCTCTCTCAATCTCTCTTTTTACCTTACTCCGCCTCTTCCATCGTCCTTCTCTCTCTAACACTCTATCTCTCTATCTCTCCACTCTGTCCCCACCATTTTCCTAATCCACCCTTTCTTAAAGCTCTTCCATATCTCTACCAGTCTACCCCCCTATCTCTATCCCCATCCTCTCTCCCACACCCCATCTTTCTACCCTTCTTCCTTTCTTCATTCTCCTCATCTCTCCCACCTTCACCATCTCTCTCTCTCCCATTATTCCTCCCCCTATTCCGCGCGATGTTCTTGTTGTTTTAGTAATCACCCCCCTCCCCCCTCCCCCCCAAATCCTGCTCACACCAAATGATAATCTATACCGCGTTAGATAAAAGTTATGGGTCCAGCGCACGGCAGTTGTGAATCTGAACTAATTTGTTTGACTTGGACACTAGATATTTACAACGACATCCCAAACCAGATTGTATCTAACGACATCTCCATCTGAACACTTTTAAGCCAGAAGCAGAAATTGTCCATGCTTTGTCAAGTGCAAAAACAACAACAAAAATACAAATATATGGGAGTGACGGACGAAAAATGTGCACTTTAGTCAAAGTACTTATCTGAACACAGAAAATGAGCTTCAGTCCTGCTATATGTGTTCATCCGGTGTTTTTGTGTTACGGACCCAGCAGCATCCGGGCTCTTGCCTTTCGGCCAAATGCTGTGTAATCGTATCTGCATGAATTTATCATTTGTTGTCTAGTACAATACACAATGTCCCATTTATCTGGCCTCGGAGGAAGAAGCATTTTGCTAACATCGTTGAGCGTCTTGTAAAGCGATGCAGTTCTCCCAGATATCCTTCACCTTTCTGATGCATTGATTGTCCAACTCTTCTGTCTGGGCCAGAAACCGCGTACCGAGTTCAGTATTCTAGTCCTGGACTGGATATTTCAATATCGACGTCCAACACTTTTTAATCACCCTTTATAACATGCTAGGGACATAGGACAGGAGACGGAACCGTTACCAACCTTCCTTTTGCAGATGCCATCAACGAGATGGCGAGCACAGAGGCAGAACTCCAAGAATGGATCAGAAGGCTCAGTGAAACAGCTTTTGACTATGGTATGGAAGTTAACAGTGGAAATACAAAATTAATGGCGAACAACGCCGAGGGCTTCAACAGTCGGGTAAAAGCTGGGCTAGAACTCGAAGCGGTTGACCGTTTTAAATATCTGGGCTCGATTATCGATGATGATGGAGCAAGGTGGGAGGTGTTGGTTAGAACAGAACAAGAACGGCGCTTGCATGACTTAACACAATCTGGCAAGATAAAGAGTTAGTTGTATGCACTAAAATCAGATTAATGAGTACTTTGGTCCTGTCAATATTCTTCTATGCTTGTGAAACATGGACAATTACAGTTGACCTGCAGCGGAGGACACAGGCCTTGGAAAGGAGTTGTTTTTGAAAACTTCGAAATATCACCTACACAGACTGAGTTACAAATGAGGAAATACGAGAAAGAATTAAAACATCAATAGATAACTCTTGGCAACAATAAAAAGGCGGACAATCACTTGGTACTTGATTAAACGGTCTTGTAAATACGATCCTGCACGGATAGGTGCAAGGCGGGCGACGATGAGGTGGCCCAAACAAAAACGACGGATTGACAACATACAAGAATGGACCAATCTCCAGCCAAGGTAGCGGATGACAGAGAGGGGTGGCGTTAGAAGGTGGTGGTGTCTTCATGTGTTCCCCAACGATCTCACGGGTTACAGACTTAACTTGAGAAAGGTTGCAGTGGCGCTATTCTACGAGGCGTGTTCAAATTAAACCGGACCTAACTACACCAAGTGAACATAAGTACGATGCACATGACGACGTCACTTCGGATGTAAATGGCACATACCAACCGTTAAGTTTGCAAAACATAATATTCCTCCGACTTATAGTTTTCTCATCAGATCATTGAAAACATGACGGGTGTGATAAGGAACGCACCCTGAGTTGATCAGCGAGTTTGGTGATTCGGTTTCTAACAGCTGAAGGATGTCCACCAGTTGACATTCATCGCATAATGCAGGCAGTGTGTTGTGACAAAAGTGTGGCGAACGTAAGCTCCGGCTACGGTCCACCTGAATTGCTGGATCAATTTTTGGTGTTAGTATCTTCTGACGCAACAATATGCACCTGGCCTGGTCTTAGAGGATCTTTCGTTAACTCGCGTCCTTCTTTAAACCTCGGTGTCCAGCTCTTCACTGTTGTCTTCGACACATTTTTGTCACTTTGCACTGCCTGCATTCTGCGATGAATGTCAACTGGTTGCCATCCTTCAGCTGTTAGAAACCGAATCACCGATCACTGAATACGCCTAGTATTTAACCCGACCGCTACCGGTACATTAATCTCCCCCCCCCCCTAACCCTCACCTCGTCTCCAACTTACCAATCGCTTTTCGATCACCCCTTGCATAATGCTTATCTGGGCAGTGAGTTGCTGGTATGATAGGTCAGAAGTTGGCTGCTGTATGATTGACATGGGATGTGATCGAACCCCATTGCCACCTCCCTTTCTACTTGCTGTATGGTTGTCTTCCTGCTTGAGTCTGTGTGGAGAAGAAACATTTGAGCAGTCAACATACAACATTAACATGACTCAAGAGTTACACGCAAGATTAACAAAATCACAAAGACGGAGCGAATCAGGCCAAGCTACAAACCGTGTAGAACAACCCTAATGTAAGTAGCTCTTCTTCTGTTTTTTCTTCTTTTTGTTCTTGTTCTTCTTCTTGTATTTGTTCTTCTTCATGATCTTCTTTTTGTTCTTGTTCTTCTTATTGTTGTTGTTCTTCTTATTGTTGTTGTTCTTCTTCTTGTTGATCTTTTTGCTCGATGAAGGCAATGCTAGTTGTCTCTCGTTTGGCCGACTTTCTGACCTCTTTCGAGTGTTTCCTTATTGAGGACTTGCAGAGCTGACTCTGCTTCGGTAAGATATAATGACATGTTGCGGGTTGTCTTTTATCTATGAATTAATAAATTAGTGCCTGTACTTCTACCGAGTAGTTTGAGCATAATTATCTGGTGCGTCAACTAGTGATTTCGCGTTTCTTGATTTCGGTAGACAACATAGATTCATGTGACTTCATTCTTCATCGGTAACACATCAATTTATACCTGGATTCATGCTAATTTAGAATATAGTTATTCAATAACATTGATTGCTGTTATTTCCTTTTGGAGAGTTGTATTATCTCCTATGATGCAGGTGGTAATTAGGAATGATTTTGTGTTTGAAAAAACTCACTACAATAACATTACACGCGAGATTCAGAACAGACGATTGAAGAAAGTCAAGAGAAAAACTATGAAACTCAACAAAACTTCGAAATATTGCCAGAAACGTTTTATGTTTGACAGCCATATT
Organism: Ariolimax columbianus; assembly: GCA_036924085.1. Taxonomy (NCBI): domain Eukaryota; kingdom Metazoa; phylum Mollusca; class Gastropoda; order Stylommatophora; family Arionidae; genus Ariolimax; species Ariolimax columbianus. Next base: position 53,102,830 of record JAVGWX010000012.1, read on the forward strand.
TTAGATGATAAGAGTAACACAGTAACTTTATCCAAGATATTCACAATAAAACCAAAGAAATAATGACGATACCACAACCAAACAGCCCACTGCCAGAAGAGTTCCAAGCGAAACAGCCCACTGACAGAAGAGTAACAGGCCAAATAGCCCACTGTCAGAAAAGTTCTTAGCCAAATAGTTCAGTGCCAGAAGAGTTCCAGGTCAAAACTCATACTGGTAGAAGAGTTTCAGACCAACAACGGACGGGCGTGGCCTAATGGTTTAGTGACACGGGTCACAACCCAAAGGTGCTGGGTTCGATCCCCATCACAGCACCGGCCGTTACCCCGGGGAAGCAAACCCTTAGAAAATGCAGGAGGAAGCAGACCCTTACATAAAATGCATGCTGAAGTCGGATGCATTGGGCCGACAGGCGCAAAATAAAAACCACAGTGCAACGCATACCGCCTTGGGGAATATAGAAATAAGGCGAACGCAAAAAAAAAAAAAAAAAAAAAAAAAAAAAAGACCAACAACCCACTACCATAAAAGTTCCAAGTCAAGCCACAAGAAGAAGAGCTCTCGGCTAAACAGGACATTACCAGGAGAGGTCCAGGCCATACATCCCACTGGTACAAGAAATCCGTGCCAGATCAATCCGTCAGTGTTGTTGACTTACGAGTTAGACGAGACCAAACTGTCAAGAGCCTAACTACGAAGGTTTCTGACACAAGTCTCAGGAGCCTAACTACGAAGGTTTCTGACACAAGTCTCAAGAGCCTAACTACGAAGGTTTCTGACACAAGTCTCAAGAGCCTAACTACGAAGGTTTCTGACACAAGTCTCAAGAGCCTAACTACGAAGGTTTCTGACACAAGTCTCAAGAGCCTAACTACGAAGGTTTCTGACACAAGTTTCAAGAGCCTAACTACGAAGGTTTCTGACACAAGTCTCAAGAGCGTAACTACGATGGTTTTTGACACAAGTCCCAGAATATAAGTAGTTGCAGTCATTATATAACGTGGCACGATTGGGCATTATCTAGACATACAATAATAATATAACGTCTTCCTGATCTTGATCATCTATTTCACAGCGTTACTGCAGGTCCCAATTTTGTCTTCACCGAAACCTGTTTTAGACCACGGAAGTTCAGTGGGTGGTAGCTTCAACTTGTTTTTTAATTGGGATAAATACAGCAGAGTGGGTGGTCGCCGTTTTGGAAGGAATGGTGGGGGAAATCTAGAAACTGAGCTGAGGAGTATGAGTAGACAGATAACAAAATTGGTCGCAATAATTGCCCGCGCAGAAGGACAATTTAGGGTCACATGATTTGTTTTCATTTCTTGGGAAAAGAAGAAAACAAATGGAGAGGTACTGGAAAAGGTGAAAAGATAGTTAATGACCGAAATCAGGGTTAGACAGTTACTTTAATTTTGGTCATATAATTCCTCGAGATATACCTCCTTGTTGAAGACCATACTAGATGGTAGGGTGGAAGACTGTCCTTCAAGAGACAGACCACGTTTTAAGGGGTAGCTACCATCAGGATATGGACTGGAAAAAGCCTCTGAGATTACACCATTTCGGCAAGAGATAAGAGTACACTGGAGATCCATTGCAGACGACCGTCGATGCGGAGATGGCACCTGGACTGAATTGAACTGATTAGTCTTCCAGCAGGAGCCAAGAAAGGAGGGATGAGCTTTGCATACACGTGAATGTTGATGTATCAGTTTATTTGGATTTGCTTCGTTCGTTCTCAATCTCCAGCTACCAAACCCTGACATGGGCCTAAGTAGCAGAATGTAGTCCAGAGAACGGAATGAGTTGTGTCGTAGTTTACAGCTTGACTGCGATATTTGCACCTTTCGGTCAAACATATCCTACTTCAGCAAGCATCTTTTGAGTACCCGGTTAGCATTCCCTCTTCGATCCCTTCTCCTTAGCCAGTCTGCTCTGTTGCAGCCTGTTATCTAGGATCACTGCGTGGAGGTCTAGAAGGGTCTTGGCAGCTCTGGTTCGCTGGCCCTGATGCTAGCATTCAGCTATGGGTCGCTGACAACTGCAGCTCATGCGCTGCTCAGCATCTTGATCCATATCCGTTTATTTGACACAGACTAGAGCAGGACAGACTAACGATGAGACATTCAGAGCAAGTGAGATCTTGGTAAGCAGATTTCATTGGTAAATGGGTTGAATAACAAAGGTGTGGGCAACCCGCATCAGTATTAGAGTTGCAGTGTAAGCATTTATCTGTTCGTTTTGTTGGACACCAAAACATGTTTGTTGTGCGACCAAAAGGCTGAGTAAAATGGTCGCAGAGGCATCGTCACAGTGGCGAAGTCCACAGGTGACTAAGTCTGAACGAAAAACGTGGTGTCCCATATATAAAGTGAAAGAGAGAGAGAGAGAGAGAGAGAGAGAGATAGAGAGATAGATAGATAGATATATAAATAGATAGATAGATAGATAGATAAATAGATAGATAGATAGATAGATAGATAGAGAGAGAGATAGATAGAGAGAATAACCTTGCCCCGAACACATTGACACAGTGACATGCTTATTAAGTCCAGCAGTGACGTTTGTCAGTGTGTTTCAAAGGTCTGTTGTAGCTTTCGAATGACTCAAATCTGTCAAAAGTGTGCCCCAATACCTTAAGCCTTTAAGTGGCTAAAAGTCAATTCGTGAGTTAAAAAGTCTAACTACGGTCAGACCAAGGGGTTGCCAAAAATCGACTGTAAGAGTAAAGTGTTAGAAGTACACAAACTGGATCATCTATACAAGCTCTGATTGTCTGTTTGTCACTATACGGATGTCGGCTAAACAAACAAACTGGCGAGCAGGTTTTAACTAAACTAAACGTCTTTTTGCTGGTTTAGAAGACTCCGCAGTCTTTATACAACCAGTTTAATTAACATTTCCTTGCTGTTCTTCTTCTTCTTCTTCTTCTTCTTCTTCTTCTTCTTCTTCTTCTTCTTCTTCTTCTTCTTCTTCTGCGTTCGTTCTCAATTTCCCACTATCAAGACCTGAACAGGACGTAGTCTGGAGAACGGAATGCGTTGTGTCGTTAGTTTACAGCTTCACTGCGATATTTGCATCTTTCGGTCCGACACATCCATTATCGGCAGGTTCCTTGCTCTAAAAGCTATGCGTATCCAATCTATTCTTGAATGCATTAAATGTTCCTGTCTCCACTACTTTCTGTGACAATGCATTCCACGCATTCACCATGCTCTAACTAAAAAAAATATTTCCAATTATCTAATCTGGACCTTTCTTTCATTAATGTGTGACTGTGTCCTCTAATTCTTATAGGCAGTTGTATTTTTAAAAACAACTTTCTGTAATATTTTTTTGTTTTTTTGTTTTTTGCGTTGGCCTTATTTCTCTAATCCCCAAGGCGGTGTGCGTTGCAATGTGGTTTTTATTTTGCGCCTGTCGGCCCAGTGCATCCGACTTCAGCATGCATTTTATGTAAGGGTCTGCTTCATCCTGCATTTTCTAAGGGTTTGCTTCCCCAGGGTAACGGCCGGTGTTGTGATGGGGATCGAAACCAGCACCTTCTGGTTGTGAGCCGTGCCACTTAATCACTAGGCCACGCCGTCCCCTACCTTACCTGTATGATCTATCATAACTCGAAGGCCCCTTTCCTTTTCCAGTATTCTAATATGGTTCTCGCCCATTCTGTAGGTATGTTTCACATTGGATCTACCCATGTGGATAACTGCACATTTATATACATTAAACTCCATTTGCCAGCTTACAGACCATTTACAAGACAGCTGGATGTGGGGCCAAATAAGGAAAATACGATTGGAAAATAGTTCCAACATTAAACTTTAAAAATGTACTATGTAATCATTAAAGTGAAGAAGACAAAGAAGAAGAAGAAGAAGACGAAGAAGAATAAAACCTATTGAACTAAACGCTTTGGTTCAGAAGATGTTTGAAAGACATTACAGAACCTTAGGAAATAGACATACTTAAACTGATATAGGTTCCGAGACGGGACGCTAAAACAATGAACGTTTTACCAGTTTCGGAAGTAATTGTACAAAGGTCTTCGCTTTTAAATAATTTGGTGTGGTAGCAAAATCGAATTGACCTTTCTTAAATGTCGGTGTGAAATGAAGAAGGTGTACCTGGCATTTTTCATCGCTGTGATGCATTGGACACATTTTCAGCAGACTCACCATTACTGGGACTAAAGTATCCATTCCATTAGTCTATTGCCTTCAGTAGGGCGAGTAAGTCAAGGGGAGTCCTGGTTAGTGTGTTGGTCTGATTAGCGTAAAGTGGGGTCCTGGTTAGTGTGTTGGTCTGATTAGCGTAAAGTGGGGTCCTGGTTAGTGTGTTGGTCTAATTAGCGTAAAGTGGGGTCCTGGTTAGTGTGTTGGTCTCAGTACCGGAAAGTGGGGTCCTGGTTAGTGTCTTGGTCTGATTAGCGTAAAGTGGGGTCCTGGTTAGTGTGTTGGTCTGATTAGCGTAAAGTGGGGTCCTGGTCAGTATGTTGGTCTGATTAGCGTAAAGTGGGGTCCTGGTTAGTGTGTTGGTCTGATTAGCGTAAAGTGGGGTCCTGGTCAGTGTATTGGTTGGTCTGATTAGCGTAAAGTGGGGTCCTGGTCAGTGTGTTGGTCTGATTAGCGTAAAGTGGAGTCCTGGTTAGTGTGTCGGTCTGATTAGCGTAAAGTGGGGTCCTGGTTAGTGTGTTGGTCTGATTAGCGTAAAATGGGGTCCTGGTTAGTGTGTCGGTCTGATTAGCGTAAAGTGGGGTCCTGGTTAGTGTATTGGTCTGATTAGCGTAAAAAGTGGGGTCCTGGTTAGTGTTTGGTCTGATTAGCGTAAAGTGGGGTCCTGGTTAGTGTGTTGGTCTCAGTAGCGTAAAGTAGGGTCCTGGTTAGTGTCTTGGTCTGATTAGCGTAAAGTGGGATTGTGGTCAGTATGTTGGTCTGAAATACCTGGTGTGGGCTCTGGTCAGTATGTTGGTCTGAAATACCTGGTGTGGGGTCTGGTCAGTATGTTGGTCTGAAATACCTGGTGTGGGCTCTGGTCAGTATGTTGGTCTGAAATACCTGGTGTGGGGTCTGGTCAGTATGTTGGTCTGAAATACCTGGTGTGGGGTCTTGGTCGGTATGTTAGTAAGATTGATCATGCGAAGACGGATGAATCGGACTAAAAAGTGTAAACATCACAGTCAAGATGTAAACTAGCGACACAACGCATTCCGTTCTCCGGACGACATCCTGCTACTTGAAAAGCTCTGTTCAGGGCTTAGTTGTGGGAGATTGAGAACGAACATAGAACAAGAGGAAGGAATGCGTTACCTGAGGTGGGAGTCGTTGTCAGCATGTTTAGAGCCTACTATAGTATAGGCCTTTTGATTCACTGAGAAATCCCTCTGAAACGCTACGTTTCAAGGCTAACTAAATGAACTTTCAAATGTCAACTATCAGTACAACTATACTAGCATGATTGAGAAACAAAGGTGGATATGTAGTTGGTTTCAGGGTGGGGTTCTGTGAAAGGATCACTCTCAACAGTGATTTGTTGTGTTTTGTACTATGAATTTGTTCTATTTCTCTGATGGGGTTTGGATTGATAATAAACCTTGGCACAATATGAGTTTCGTCATTTAGTCGTCTGTGGAATGTGACGTTTCAAGTGTAATTCCGGTTAGTCAAAGGGCCTATCTAAAGTAGGCCATGGTATGTTGGTCTGAATGACGTAAGGTGGGGGGTCTTGGTCAGTATGTTTCTCTGACTGACGTAAGGTGGGGGGTCTTGGTCAGTATGTTTCTCGGACTGACGTAAGGTGGGGGGGGGGGGTCTTGGTCAGTATGTTTCTCGGACTGACGTAAGGTGGGGGTCTTGGTCAGTATGTTTCTCTGACTGACGTAAGGTGGGGTGACTTGGTCAGTATGTTTCTCTGACTGACGTAAGGTGGGGTGACTTGGTCAGTATGTTTCTCTGACTGACGTAAGGTGGGGTGACTTGGTCAGTATGTTTCTCTGACTGACGTAAGGTGGGGTGACTTGGTCAGTATGTTTCTCTGACTGACGTAAGGTGGGTTGACTTGGTCAGTATGTTTCTCTGACTGACGTAAGGTGGGGTGACTTGGTCAGTATGTTTCTCTGACTGACGTAAGGTGGGTTGACTTGGTCAGTATGTTTCTTTGACTGACGTGAGATGGGTCTTTGTGAGCACGTTGGACTAACTGTGACGAGCGGTGACACCCTGGTCAGTATGGTTACATCCAAAACGTAAGGGATGTGACATCTTCATAGATACTTCCTCTTCTTCTTGCACATGTTCTGCTTGTTCTTTTCCTTCTTGGCCTACTTGGTCTTGTTGTTTTTCTTCTTCTTCTTCTTCTTCTTCTTCTTCTTCTTCTTCTTCTTCTTCTTCTTCTTCTTCTTTTTCTTCTTTTTCTTCTTCTTCTTCTTCTTCTTCTTCTTCTTCTTCTTTTTCTTCTTTTTCTTCTTCTTCTTCTTCTTCTTTTTCTTCTTTTTCTTCTTCTTCTTCTTCTTCTTCTTCTTCTTTTTCTTCTTTTTCTTCTTCTTCTTCTTCCTCTTCTTCTTCTGCAAATAATTTATTCCTCTTTTTCATCTTTTACTTCAACTTCTTATTATCTTTCTTCTACTTCTTCTTCTTCTTCTTCTTTTTCTCCTTCTTCCTCTTCTTCTTTTGTATTCATCTTCTTCTTCTTCGTCGTCATATTATTATTATTTTAATTATAATTATTATTTACCTCCTTCACCTACTTCTGACGATGATGGCGACGACGATGGCAGTGGTAATGTTGGTGATCATTGTGATGGCGATGATGACGATGCATATGGTGGTGCTGATGTTGATGATAATAATAGTGGTGATGGTGACAAGAAATAATGCCGGAAATGAGAATAATAAAACTGATGATGATGCTGATGATTGTTGCGATGGCGATGGTGAACGTCACTATAACGACAAGGCTGAGAAATACGAAGATGAAAACCACCAGAACATACTTGGTCACTATAGGTGATACAGGTATATCGTCAAACAAGAAGTGTTCAGGTAGCTGATAGCTGGTACGTCTGAAGAGAAACATCAAGAAGGAAGAGATGAACGAAATTTCAAGTAAATCATCAACAATATTTCAGAAAAATAATCCTACATCATAACGAGCGTCAGAAGTATGTCTGTTCAACGAATTCAGCTACTTTAATCTATTGTTAGCTTGGGTGGCAAAACGAACATTTTACATTTAATTTAAGGAAATAATATATAAACATTTCATAAGTTGCCCCATCACACGTGTACATATTATAATGTGACAAATCGTATGGGAATATTTCAGAATTTGACACATCACAGATATACGTTTCACAATTTATCACATTATTAGTAACATTTCGCAATTTACCAAATTACGGAACAACATTTCAGAATTTACCACATCACACATGAATATTTTACAATTTATCACATCACACATGAATATTTTACAATTTATCACATCACACATGAATATTTTACAATTTATCACATCACACATGAATATTTTACAATTTATCACATCACACATGAATATTTCACAATATACCACACCACAAATGAACATTTCACAATTTACCACATCGTAAACGAACATTTCAGAATTTAGTATTATATATAGTTGGTACCACATATCTTCACTAATAACAACATCATTATACATTATATTCCAGTTTCTGATGTCCATGATGAAGATGTAAAGGTTTGAGGAATAAAGGTCGCTTGCCCCTACCGTCGCCATCCACCTTATAGGCTCGGCTCATATTTCACTTCTGACAGAAAAATACCCCTGCACTTACCGATGCTTGGTCCGCGTGCTCTTGTGCTCAGAAGAACGTAATTAATGAAGATTACCTCTGAATACCAAGTCAGCCATTATAAACGTTATGTTATTATTATTATTATTAGTATATTGTGTTATTATCATATTACTATTGTTATCATTACTATTATTATTAGTGTTATTGTTGTCATTATTATTACTGTTATATTTTGTATTATTATTTTTATTGTTGTTATTACTGCTTTTACTATTAGTGTTGTTAATATTATTACTAAAATTACTGTTATTATTATTATTATTAACATTATTGTATTAATATGATTATTATTGTTGTTACTATTATTGTAGTTAATGGTATTGTCGGGGAGGAAGACTAACGTCTAGTCAGGCACACTATACTAATCAGACATGTTAGTCAGGGTCAGGCACACTATACTAATCAGACATGTTAGTCAGGGTCAGGCACACTATACTAATCAGACATATTAGTCAGGGTCAGGCACACTATACTAATCAGACATGTTAGTCAGGGTCAGGCACACTATACTAATCAGACATGTTAGTCAGGGTCAGGCACACTATACTAATCAGACATATTAGTCAGGGTCAGGCACACTATACTAATCACACATGTTAGTCAGGGTCAAGCACACTTTACTAATCAGACATGTTAGTCAGGGTCAGGCACACTATACTAATCAGACATATTAGTCAGGGTCAGGCACACTATACTAATCAGACATGTTAGTCAAGGTCAGGCACACTTTACTAATCAGACATGTTAGTCAGGGTCAGGCACACTATACTAATCAGACATGTTAGTCAAGGTCAGGCACACTATACTAATCAGACATGTTAGTCATGGTCAGGCAAAATATACGCGTCAGACATGTTAGTCGGCGTCAGGCAAAATATACTGACCTAGAGAGGACGGCGTGGCCTAGTGGTTAAGTGGCACGGCTCACAACCGGAAGTTGCTGGATTCGATCCCATTCACTGCACCGGCCGTTACCCCGGGGAAGCAAACCCTTAGAAAATGCAGGAGGAAGCAGACCCTTACATAAAATGCATGCTGACGTCGGATGCACTGGGCCGACAGGCACAAAATAAAAACCACAGTGCAATACACATCGCCTCGTGGATAAGAGAAATAGGGCTAAGGCACACACAAAAAATAAATAAATACAGGCTTAGACACTCACCTCGGCTTCCTCCCTGCAAAACAGGCTGTTTTCATGGCAGTCTGGCTAACGAGGTGAAGGATCGAAGTGATCCCTGTAATAGTGAGCGACACGCAGCTGAAGCCTAGCATGGCACAACCACATGGAGGGCCTTAGTCCACCTTCATCAGCACGCTCGGGATGTGAGGAAAGCTACTACAACCCGCCACTTAACGTCCTTTTAAGGGCGCACAAAAGGGTAAAAATACTCATTAGGGGCATTCGTAACAACAACAACAACAACAACAACAACAACATCATTAACTTTATTAACTGTTAAAGTTATTAAACAAATATCATTATTGTTAATATTGTTGTTTTAACAGCTTTTATTATTATTTTTGTTATTAATATTGCCATTGTTATTATTTTGTTATTATACTATTGGAATTATTAGTGATGTTATTGATATTATTACTGTTTTATTGCTATTGTTATTACTAATATTAAATTGCTATTATTTTTGGTATTGTTATTGTTACAATTTTATTATTATCATTATTTTTACAATTATCACCACTATCATTGTGTTTATTATTATTTCTATTATTTTTATTTTTATTATTAAAATGTAATTATTATTATATTTAGTGTTATTATTATTATTTTTTAAATTGTTGCCGTTCTTATTATTGTTATTGCTATTATTATTTGTATTGTTATTATTGTTATTGTTCTTATTTTTGTTATTTGCTATTATTGTTATTGTTCTTATTATTTGTATTGCTATTATTGTTATTGTTCTTATTATTTGTATTGCTATTATTGTTATTGTTCTTATTTTTGTTATTTGCTATTATTGTTATTGTTCTTATTATTTGTATTGCTATTATTGTTATTGTTCTTATTATTTGTATTGCTATTATTGTTATTGTTCGTATTATTTGCTTTGCTATTATTGTTATTATTATTTTTAGTGCTATTGACATTATTGTCACTATTTCTATTTTTGTTGTTATTTTAACTATTTTGTTGTTAATATTATTTCTGTTATTATTACTATTTTTAGACTCTTCGCTACAAATGGAAGAGTAAAGGCTCTATGGCGACATTTGAATATACCCTATCCCCATTAAACGCAGTCCTGGATCAGTTTGACTGGGCTGCTGCCTTATCGCCAATGCCTTTTATGTGAGATTGCCAGTCCCATCACAACCTTCCCTGGTCTGCTAGGGAGGAAACAACAGAGACCATTGAAGGGAGGCGGGATGAAGCTGGCGAGCAGTGCAAGAACTGTAGCGGTCAGCGACCCATATCTGCATGCTAGATTCAAGGCGAGCGATCAAGACCTGCCAAGACACTTCCACACCTCCCCGAGGTGATCATGTGTAACGGACTGCAACAGGGCAGGCTGGCTACGCAGAAGGAATTGAAAATGGAAGGCTAGCACGCTACCCAAAAATGCCTGCTGAAGTCGGATGTGTCGGGCCGATAAGATGCAAATATCACAGCCAAGCTGTAAACTACGACACAACGCATTCCGCCCTCTGGACTACATCCTGCTACTCGCAAAGTCCTTTTCAGGACCTGCTAACTGAAATTTGAGAATAAACGAAGAATACGATTTAAGGGAAACGATCAGCCAGGCCAAGAATGAACAGGGATGTTAATGGTCTATTGTGCGAACAAATCTAAAAATCCCAGCTGATTTTCAGCAGCTTTCATGAACCGTTGGCCCCTGTTTTATTAGACTGTTGGATATCCCATGTCCGTGCCAGTTCTGAATTAGATATGGAATGTCGGCCAACGCGAACGACGCCGGGAAAGCGCCGCATCATAGTCAGTATACAGTTATTAAAAAAAAAGGAAATTCAAGAAGCAAGATACAACATGATATTGCAATTTCAACAAAACATTATAACGGACGCTGACGTAAAATATGACATAATGACATATATATAACAGTTACATGACATACATAGACATGCACTAGTTCAAATGACACTTAATCAAAAGTGTCATCTGCACATAAAGTATTGCGCATGCGTAAAATAAAATACGATACCAACATTTATCACAAATGGGACTTTAAAGAAAATCCACCAAAATCAGTTACACAAATATTAACGAAAATGAAAAGTTGTTATAAAAAGACCATTTTAATGACATTGCAAATATAGTACACCATCTCTAATGTCATTATTATTGTCTATATAGTTTGTTGTCAAATAGCTACAGCCATCTCCCTCAGAAACTTGATGGTCTGTCTCAAATTATTTCGCCACAATACGTTTTGTGTTCTCAAGTACGGACATCCACATCTATCATAAACTTGTTGGGCTTTCTCATATTCTCTCGTCAGAACACGTTTTTTTGTTCTCAAGTAACAACATCAATTTACGTGATAAATGTAATGGGTGCCTCAGATTCTCTATCGCAATACATTTGTTGTTCTTAAATAACCACATCTTTTCCGATCATCAACTTGTTGGTCTGCCTTAATTCTCTTGTCATCAAACATTTGTTGTTCTTAAATAACCAAACATTAAAAAAAAACAAAAGAAAAAAAACGTCATCACTGCATTTGTTTTGTTTTAACAAATAATTCAAGTTAGCTCGTAATTCGTAAAATAACTGTTTTCATTCCTTGCCTACACGTTTTAGCAAACGCAAAATTGATACATTTTACCAAAAAAAATAAATAAATAAATAAAAGTAATGTTCTTGAAAGTACAGGGACTCTATACATGCGACAGGTGAGCCAAAAAAAGAAGGTTAGACAAACTTGTCAGACGGCAAAGTATGTTTACGGAACGGCTATAATGTATTGTAAAGCTGACACAAATATAAACGGTAAATGACAAAATGTATTTGCAGGCATAGGTTTTCTAAAAAATCTGGTCGGTTTGATAAAAACCAGAAGGCACTGGATGGTTTACTGAATGTTTAGGTGTACAGGTACGCTTATTTGTGGTAGTTTGGATATGGGAATGTTTCCTATATCTTTAGGTGTACAGGTACGCTTGTTTGTGGTCGTTGGGGTATGGAAATGTTTACTAAATGTTTAGGTGTACGGATACACGTGTTTGTAGTTATTGGGGTATGGGAATGTTTACTCAAAGTCTAGTGGGTATGTGAATATTTACTAAAAATCTAGTGGGTATGTGAATGTTTACTAAAAGTCTCTGAGGAATGTAAATGTTTAATAAAAATCTAATTGGTATGTGAATGTTTTCTAAAAGTCTAGTGTGTAGTGAATGTTTACTGAAAGTCTAGTTGGTATGTGAATGTTTACTAAAAGACTAGTGGGTATGTGACTGTTTACTAAAAGTCTATGAAGTATGTGAATGTGTATTAAACGTCTAGTGGGCATGTGAATGTTTACTAAAAGTCTGGTGGGTATGTGATTGTTTACTAAAAGTATAGTGGGTATGTGAATTTTTACTAAAAGTATTGTGGGTATGTGAATGTTTACTAAACGTGTAGTGGGTATGGAAATATTTACTAAAAGTATAGTAGGTATGTGAATGTTTACTAAACGTGTAGTGGGTATGTGAATGTGTACTAAAAGTCTACTGGGTATGTGCATGTTTACTGAAAGTTTAGTGGGTGTGTGAATGTTTACTAAAAGTCAAAAGATTACCGGAACGTACACTTAAAGTCAAGAAGTTATCGGAACGTCCACTTGAAGTGAAGAGACTACATACATTTTATTGGAAAGACATGAGGGTATAGGAAGCTGCCCTTAAAATTAAGTAGTAAGAGTAGATGAACAAAAGTAAAAGGAGAACAAAAAAGCTGAATAATAACCATACAAAAAACATGAAATTTCAAATGAAGTCAGGTGGTAACAAGTAAAAGAAATTCAGACCAAAACAATGCACAATTTAAACCAGATTTTTAGCAGCCATTAAATATGAATGTCAAAAACACAAATTTAGAAAAAAAGTCAAAATCGAAACCAAACAGAACCATACCAATAGGAAGAAATTGCACATACGTTGCTACATGGGTAAGGTAAACAGCCGAAAAAATCCGAATATGTCAGTAAAATTGGATTTGATATTTTCGTTTGCAGTTTGAAATACAATATTTCGCTACTAATTTCAGTGGGTGAGGTTCAACAATTAATATTGTATACAATATTGCACACTTTGTTTTATCATACAATATTTTATGGTGATTGTTAGTTGTGTGTTACTATATCCTGCCAGGGTCTTTGTGTACGACAAGGACAAGAATAACATCACTGCTTCACAGAGAGCATGTCGTAGGAGGCGACTAACAGCCATGATGAGGTGGTTATTTAGAGTAGCTTAGATAGCGCCTAACAGGCTGCGGGTCTAAATTGCTTTAGTGTTTGAGTCTATTAAGATAAACTCGCACATCGGTTAACTACCCAACGCAGCGGAGTATTAAGCTGCTCAAGCCTAGCCTGCAATGCAGGAAGCCCTTCTCCCGACTATCCAGCTCATACTAGAGCTGGGGCTTGCATTTGTCCCTGTAGAAGTGCAGGTCGACTAAGAACTAAGAACTAAGAACTATATTTGAGAACTAAGCCTCTCAAGAAATGAGTGAACATAAGGGCGAAACAGGTGTTCGAATCCCGAAAATGTCAAGTGTTCCCTAGGTCTATCGGGGACGGTTGATAAACTTGGAGGTACACGTAAAAAGGTAGACGCTGCACACGTAAAAATATTATTGTCTGTTGAAATATCAAATAGAGCCTGCTGCTAGCCGCTGTATGGAAAAACTTTCGAAAGGTAACAAAATTCCTTCTTAATAGCGGTCTGCTTGAAGACCGAACGAAGACGGTCACTTTCCCAAAGGAAAGAAAGAAGCACAATACGCTGATCACCCGTTTGTCTGCACTGATTAACGTGAAAGTTAAATTCAAGTACAAAAGGACCCACAGCTACTTCATGGGTTTTTTGCGATTGCGAATGCCATCAATTAGTAGAGGTTACCCTTTTGTGCGCCCTGAAAAGGTCGTTAAGTGGCGGGTTGCAGTAGCCTTCCTCACATCCCGAGCGTGCTGATGAAGGTGGACCAGGTTCCTTCAGGCGGTTGTGCTATGCTTGGCTTCATCTGCGTGTCGCTCACTACTACGGGGATCACATCGATCTCTCACCTCGTTAGCCAAGCTGCCATGAAAAAGCCCGTTTCAAGGGAGGGCTACTTGAAAGCCTAGGTGAGGATCTTGGTCAGTATGTTTTGTCTGACCCTGACTAACATGTCTGATCTGTATTTTGTGCCTGACTAGACGTTAGTCTTCCTCCCCACTTCATGAGTAGAACAGGGAGGATTTATTTACTTTCTCTGTCATGCGCAGTGCGTCAAACATGTTTCTAATGTTACGCCACTTGGATTGGCTTGTAGTTTACACTGTAAGTGTCGCTTTCGGTCAGCTTCACAAATCTTCATTGTGAACTTTAGCCACAGGTAATCATGGATTTTAGTTTACATTATCTTGTTTCATCTTATCTACTTGTGATGCAACGTGGGGAGCCGTAGTTTTCTGTCCAGGGCCAGACGCGTCGCTGAAGTAGCCGTCATTCCATGAGGATTTAGAATGTCCCCAACATTTCATTTTCATCTAGTTCTGGGTCAGCTACGGTTGTGAAAAACCGTTACAAAAGCGTTATAGGAGCACAGGGGTAGTTGGTCAGAATGCATTAGGTGGCCGAACTACTTCATTCTCTCCTCGTCAATGTATTCAGAGCAGGGTCTTGTTTCAACTTTTTTACGCACCATTTTTTTTGCGCATTCTGTCTGGTCACGTGGATTGTTTTCCGGACACATCTCATCTCACATGTCGTGATCTTTCTCTCTAAAGATTTTGTTAAAGTCCATGTTTGGCGCTGGTAACATAGAGTTGGCATGACTATACTGTTGATTAGCATTCTTTTTGTGGACATATTTATGTTAGGGTATTTCAATAATGGTGACAGCTGGTAAGCAATTGCATTTGCTTTTTTGCACCTGATCTCAATTTCTCAATCTAAACCTTCCTTCGGTGTGGAAACACTGCCTATGTACTTTAACTCTTGCACTTGTTTGATCTTGATCCCATTTACCATAATGTTTATGGTTTCAGTCGTTCTGCTTATCTGCATAGTTTCTGTTTTAGATGTGTTAATTATCCTACTCTTATCTTTCACATACAGTGTTGAGCGCAGTCCGATGTTTCTGTAGATCATCTTTACTCTCATAAAATAGACATTGATCATCTGCAAAAAGGAGTTCATTTATCTGAGCTGCTTCTGTCCTTTCTTCCTCGGCATTTCTTAGTAACTGCTGCTCCATTTTGGCCTCCGTTGTTCTTCTATCCAGATATGTGTTGAAGAGTAGGAGCGACAAAAGCCACCCTTGTCTCAACCTGGTTATCTCCCTTGTTTTGGTCAGCCCATATGTTCTTACTACACTTTGATACCCTTGGATCAGTGCTCTAATATTCTCTAATAGCTGCCCCTGTACTCTGTAGTTGTCCAGGACGGTGTTACGTTTATTTCTTTCTAAGCTCTGCCAAAAACCTTTTAACTTAACTTAACGTTTTTATACTGGTTTAGAAGATTAATCAGAGTCTGTTGACAACCAGTCACATCTGCAATACTCTGCTCTAAAAACTATGCACATCCAATTTATTCTTAAATGCATTAACTATCTCTGCCTCCCCCACCTCTTGGGGTCATGCGTTCCAAGCATTCTCCATTCTCTGACTAAAAAATATTTCCTAATATCCAATCTGGACCTATCTTTACTTAATTTGTATCTGTGCTCTCTTGTTCTCGTTGGTGGTTGTATTTTGAAAAAAAACTTGTTATAGTCTACTTTTACCTTTCCTGTGATTATCTTATAAACCTGTATTCTTCTTCTTCTTCTGCGTACGCAGTCAGACAGTAACCATTATTTTTTCGAAAAAAGCGGCGGTCATCCTGAGGCTGTCGCCACTGCCATAGAGCTTGTCTTGCAGTTCCACTGGTGATGGCCACATCTGCTCTCTCTGATCCTCGTATGTCGGGCAGTTCTGCAGCAGATGTTCAGTGGTCATTTTACCAGTACCGCACGGGCATTCGTCGGTACACCCTATCTTCAATTTGTTGAATAGGTGGTACCTCAGTCTATTGTGGCCAGTGCGAAGTCTGAAGACAACGACCTGCTCTCTTCGGTTCAACTGGTAATAGGCATCGTTTTTGGTGTAACCAGTATGTTCCTAAACCTGTATTGAATCACCTCGAATTCTTCTGTTTTCTAGACACTGTAAGCCGGGTTTTCTGAGTCTTTTCACAAAACTGTAATTCTGGAATCCCACTATCAGTTTTGTCGCTCTTCCTTGTATCGTTTCTGGCATGTTTATATCTCCTCTACGATAATGACTCTACACCTGTACACAGTACTCCATTCTAGGTCTAACTAATGCTTTATACAGTTTGACAATCACCTCCTTACTCCTATGTATAATATTACTTTTTATCATACCTAACATTGCATTTGCCTTATTCACTGCTACCTGGACTTGCTTACTCACTTTACCTGTATGCTCTATTATAACCCCTAGGTCCCTTTCCTTATCTATCTTTCTAATATTGTTCTCTCCCATTCTGTAATTATGTTCCATATTGGATCTACCCATGTGCATGACTGTACATTTATCTATATTAAACTCCCTTTTTCTTGATCTATGAAAGCAACGTTGTGTTTTCCATTGTATCAAATGTTTGCAGAATGCATTCAGGGTGGGAATTTTCTACATCTCTAAATACTTATATACGAATACACATTTTGTCTACAATAATTTCTTTCACAGATACAGTTCAATTGTTGACACTGAGAAAAGTTGACATTTTGTTTCATTAAAAAACGTTTCAGCTTTAGAAAACCAAAAACTTGTTTAACGATCCGGTTTAAAAAAAAGTTTGAACATTTTCGCCATTTACAGAGTGGCTCATGGTCACCGCAGTTTGTGTATTATTCTTTGGCATATTACTATTAACAGTAACGTTATTATAGGTAGAATAACATAATAACGAATATGCACATGTATAATAGCATTATCCCGCCAATAATGAGGGAAGTAAATAATACATTTTGATATATGAGGCTTGTTCAAATGAAACCGGACCTAACTGCACCAAGTAAACATACGTATGATGAGCATGACGACGTCACTTCTGATGTAAACAGCACAAACCAAGCGTCAAATCCGATCGATTGGAGTTCGGTCCCTAGTTGGTGCGGGATTTTTTCAATCGCATAACGGCTACTGGGGGATCGACAAGTCTTAAAAAAAACTGGATATTAGAATAATATTGGAAAGTTAAAGGAACCGGCGCGAAGTTGACCCTGTCACCCCTAGTATGTTGTTCTTAAGGCCTAACACAGGCGTAAAATCGGAATCTTTACTAATACAAGTTTATCACACTTAATCCCAGACAGCAGTGTTTGCTATGGGAAACATTTATCAATCTTAATGGTAAATGTAGTGTTTATTTAACGTTTTTGTGTGCATAACAAAGAATTGTTAATACATTTTAATTTTTTGACATTTCGGATTTTCAAAGGCTGTTACCGAAAGACATGCGTTGATTCTAGAGTTACCTCGACATGTGCACTCCAGAGTTATCGTTATCGTCGTGAGGTTCTGTGAGGGTAGGGAAAGACAAAGATCGGCCGGTCTGTTGACATCCGCTTGGGCAAAGAGTCGTCGTCCGTTGAGAGACATCACCGCAACTGGATGCCTGTACCGCCATAGATTCAACCTGACCTTCTGAGTTACAAGATCCCAGGAGTTCTGGGGCAGTGACTTCCGTCTTCTTCTTGACAAGCTTGTGATGAATCGACTCAGGAAGATGACATCCAATGAACTTCTTGAAGTTTTCGGCTGGATCACAATGGCAGGAAAGGGTGAAAGGACTTGGCGATGCTGTCAAAAGCGATGACGATGGCACTGTGATTTCTTCAGCAGTAACGCCGATGTTGAATACGCATCCTGAATGCCGCCTTTGTGGATCTGCCTGTGTTGAAGTCTGCGAGGAAACTCTTCCGTTGCTTCTTAGAGAAGGTGTTCGATCGAGAAATCGGTGTTTAGCAGAAGGTGGCTTTGCTGTAGGCGTGTGTGTAGGATAGGAGCTGAAAGACTTACGTTGCAATGGAGTTGAAGAACTTGTTTCATGATTTTCAATACTTGACCCGATGTTGTCGTCTAGTAGAGAGCTAACATTACCTTCCGAAACACCTACCTTGATCAAATCATCTCCTTGTAACTCAACATTGCTAGCCATTTCTGTATGATCATTAACTATAAAATGAACAGGGTCACAATTATTAACATTTGAAAGACTACTACAACTAACGATATTATCGTGGCTACCATTAACATTATAATCGTTAAGTTTGCTACCTGTGTTTGAAGTGAAAGACAAGCTATCAACATCTACAACTTTGCAAATTGAAGACTCAATTATTGACGTGTCCTGATACCCATCAGGCCGTGCGATCGCTTCGTCGTTTGTGGACGAACCTTTCTGACTCCAGATTTGGCTATTCAATTTTATATCGTGAACCATCTTCAATTTAGCGTCAGCCTCCCTGTCATTTGCGACTTGTTGACACAGCCGAGCGTACCTCTCGTCCAAATCCTCTGTGCAAACAGGCATGTATGACACAGGTTCTGAATACTTTCTTTGCATCACTCGTCCCAAGTTCTGGCCATGCTTACGCGCCTCATCGTCTGATAGTCCAGGAAATAGCAATGAGCCTCGTTTTACGCCTGAAGTTAAGGATGTCTTTTGTTCTTTTTTATTTGTTTCATTATCTTCTTCGACGTTATCGACAAAAGTAACGCTGCCAGGGGTCTTGATTACTTCCGAACAGTCCTCCACATTAAGTGTGACGTTGCATCCGGGAGTGAAAGCGCGGGAATTAGCACTAAAGTCAACAGACGCTGATTTGTTGTCAGACGACTTGAACAAAAGACGGTTTTCCCAAAGTTCCCGCCTTCGATTACCAGAAATATCAACGCTCCGCCTCTGGCCTCTTCTGCGATGGAAAACATTGCGGAATCTTGCATAGGCGGTTCTGAAGTAAGCAAAACTCTGTCTTCTTTGGGCGTACTCTTCTGGATACCTGTTTCCCCCTGCCCCTGTGGAGAAATCAGTTCTATCGAGAGACACAACAGCAAGGCCACTTTGCGCAACAGAGCTCCCCCTAGTTAACACGGAGACCGGTTTATTAATCGGAGAACCTCTATGATTTACGCACCTTTGCAAATCCGGGGGGCTTCCGGACACAGGTGGCGGGGAACCAACATGGTTTGTCTGTGAACTTTGTCGTCGTATGGCTGGGTTCAAACTACGAAGAGTTTGCAGGAAGCGGTTTTGAACCGTCTGAGGTGTACCGACTGGGTTTCCTGGTGGCTCAGTGCTCCCTCTACATTTGAGCGGTTTAACCTTCTGACGATGAGCTTCCACCTCTCTGAGACGCCTCTGGCCATAGTCCCGTATGATAGACTGAAAGACATTGAAAAAGAAACATTGACAATACAAATAAATTACGTGTTGTTAATGTAAACATTGTTAAGCTGATTGTTATTTTGCTGTCAATGTTAAGATGACTTGACTTGGCAGTGTCACTCGTCCTCTACCATGGGGTGTAGGGTCTTCCACAATTGGATATTGAGTATCTACTTTTATTTTTCTTGTGGCTTGAAGTTTTAAGTTTTTAGGGACACGGCAAAGATAGATAGCCCAGTTTCAGACTCTACTGACGGAGACGACGTGTTCACTGCACGAAAAAGTCTCAGATCGCTTATGAGATGATGATGGTCAGTTCCCTCCGTCACTGCCCCTAACAGTTAGCCAGCTGCCCATTTGCAGCTCTGTCAACTGGGGTGTGCTGATAACGGTACTTGAACCGATTACCATCCTGTGAATAACAAGTGCTCTACCCCTACACTAATAGGACACTAACGGCATGGCTTACCACTGAAACTTGCCTGTATTCAGATTCAAGGAGCAGTATGATTGGGTTACTATTAGAAGTCAACTTATTTAAAACAGACGTGCTGTAGTCAGATGCATTTTGGCCGTACGTCACAAACCTCAAGAACATACTACTTACTAACCTAGAGATGTAGAGCTGCTGCATCTCTACCTTAGTACGTAGCATGTTTTTTTTTGTAGAACGTCGTTACATTCAACCACCAATCTATGTTGCTGTTAAAAGTTTCTTGGCAAGTGCGCAGCACGGTAGGTTGGCAAGTGCGCAGCACGGTAGGTTGGCAAGTGCGCAGCACGGTAGGTTGGCATTACTTTGCTTACGTGGAGGAGACGATAGCTGAGACGATAGTCAAAGGGGAAGAATGGGTCCACACTGGTGATAGAATGATAGAGTACCAGAGAGGCATCATAACCTTAGGCAAGGCATGCAGAGAACGGAGCAACGGCGTAGCAGAGCACGAAGTAAATCAGCTAATAACTGAGAACACACATGAGAGTGAAACTGTCATATATATCGACGGATCAGTCGTGCGCAGTGGGACATGAGGCTGGGGTTTCTCGGATAGAGTGAGAGGAGAGGTCGTTGCTGAGCGCAGTAGGGCATACATGTCAACAACCTCCAGTATGAGAAGGGAGACGGAAGCAGTGACCTCAGCACTGAAATGGATATCTGAGACTTCTATAACAAGAGCAGTCATCGTCACAGACGCGCAAGCTGTACTTCAGAAGGTACAGAAGGGATGGCTTAGATACGAGTGGATAGCAGCTGTTGAGGCCTCAAAACTCCAGGCGTTGACATGGATCTACTGTCCTGCTCATGTCGGGGTTCAGAGCAATGAAACAGCTGACATCTTGGCTTCACAAGCTCTCACCATGGGCACATTAGTGATGGATAGAAGTGACATTTTGAAATCAATCAATGACCGTCTGCTGGATGAGGACACTGCAATAGATGAAACCACAATCCACAGACTGCAAAGTTTCGACATTAAACGATGTTCGAGCGGAATGAGGCGCATGAGAAGACGGAGCAGGAGAGTGTGCAACCAAGAAGCTACAGGGACCATCAGCATCCATACCTTACGCCATTTGATGAGAGAGACTGAGCACCTAATAGTATGCCCGGAGTGCAGTGACGTCGATTCTTAGAAACAGAAACAGAAACGGAGGAGCGGCGAAAAACATTTCTACGCTGTATATAATAATAATCTGCTTAGACCACCAAGCCCGGTCTTGTCAACCTTCTGTGACTAAGACTGATGGCCGAGTTCCACGATGCGTGTAGTTCTGATGAGGTGCGGGGGATTTGTGTCAGCCAGGTGATGCCCTGGCCCCCGACCCAGGGAGCCCTGTCATGTGGAGGCAAATTCTTTTCCCAGCCTCGATTTCGACAGCCAATTTCTTGCAGATTCTTGCAGGCCGAGGCGTCCTGGGGGAGGCAGGTCACATGACCGAGAACACAGAGACGGCGACGGTCCAGCAAAGACGACCTCATACTAGGTCATACAGATAGATTCCAATGAAACAGTTCTGCCTTCACACGTGGAAGACGTTAAGACTCTTCTGATCTCATTGCAAGACTGTCCACATTTCGGAACCATACATGAGGATTGGAACAACGCAGGATTTGTCAAGGAGCTATTTGAAGAATCTCTGATGTGGTCATCCTTTAGTTAGTTAGTTTTCTATTCACTTGTGCCGTTGAGCGTCGTGGGGAACTTAAGTCGTCTATCCTGCGCTAAGTGCGTTGCGTCAGTCAATGTGAGGCCATGTGGCTGGGCAATCACTTTAATGTCATCTATCCACCTGCCTATCGGCGACAACCTTGCCCTGTAGCCAGATCTACCATTGTTGTAAGCTATCAGTGGAAGTTGTAAAGTAAAGTAAAGTAAAGTATCCCATTGCATTACTGCCGTAGGGGTGTGAGGTGTTAGCGATCTCACATTTCAAAGGCTCGGCTATATGAGGGCGGTAGCCATCTCCTCTCCCTCGCCACTTTTACTTCCCGGAATGAACCGGTACACATTTAAGGCTGGGTTGACCCGGGAGCTATTGCGGTCTGAAAAAAACATTACCGCCTCAACTGGGGAATGAACCCAGGACCACTCAGATGCGAAGCCAGCGCGCTAACCACTGCGCTACGCGGCTCTCGGTGGAAGTTGATGAGGGTGAATTCTCATGAGATGACCAAACCAACTTATTTTCTGTCTGGAAATGTATTCACCACAAGACGTAGTGCCGACCATACTTCGAATGTCATCGTTTCGTATTCTGTCTCTTCTGGTAGCACCAATGACCTTCCTCAAACACTTCATTTCACAAGTCTATATTCTGCTCTCACGTGCTCTGTACAGAGGCAATGTTTGGCACTGGTAGCACAGAGGCTACATAAATATACTGTTAACCAGCTGTTGCTTTGTTGCCAAACTAATTTGTTGGTACCATTCAGACGACGAAACTCTGGAAGAGGTCGACGTAGGGAAGATATCGTCATGGTCAGATGAAATAAACAGAAGAAGGCCATATCGCTCATATTCTTGACTCACACAGATCGTGCCATGAAGACCACAAGGAGGCACGAAATCTTTCCACTGGCCAGTTCTGGTCCAAGCTGGGGCACAAGTACGTACTTAACTTGGTTATGCACTCATTCTGTGATTACTTATTTCCTTCATTCATTCAGTAATTCTTTAGTTCCTTCACTCATTCAGTAATTCTTTAGTTCCTTCACTCATTCAGTAATTCTTTAGTTGCTTCACTCATTCAGTAATTCTTTAGTTCCTTCACTCATTCAGTAATTCTTTAGTTGCTTCACTCATTCAGTAATTCCTTAGTTCCTTCACTTATAGTAATTCCTTAATTCCTTCATTCAATAATTCCTTAGTTCTTTCACTCATCCAGTAATTTCTTAGTTCATTCACTCATTTAGTAATTCGTTAGTTCCTTTAATTACAGTAAGTCCTTAGTTCCTTAATTCATTCAGTAATTCCTTAGTTCATTCATTCATTCAGTAATTCCTTAGTTCATTCATTCAGTAATTCTTTAGTTGCTTCACTCATTCAGTAATTCCTTAGTTCCTTCACTTATAGTAATTCCTTAGTTCCTTCATTCAATAATTCCTTAGTTCTTTCACTCATCCAGTAATTTCTTAGTTCATTCACTCATTTAGTAATTCGTTAGTTCCTTTAATTACAGTAATTCCTTAGTTCCTTAATTCATTCAGTAATTCCTTAGTTCATTCATTCATTCAGTAATTCCTTAGTTCATTCATTCAGTAATTCTTTAGTTGCTTCACTCATTCAGTAATTCCTTAGTTCCTTCACTTATAGTAATTCCTTAGTTCCTTCATTCAATAATTCCTTAGTTCTTTCACTCATCCAGTAATTTCTTAGTTCATTCACTCATTTAGTAATTCGTTAGTTCCTTTAATTACAGTAATTCCTTAGTTCCTTAATTCATTCAGTAATTCCTTAGTTCATTCATTCATTAAGTAATTCCTTAGTTCATTCATTCATTCAGTAATTCCTTAGTTCCTTCACTTATAGTAATTCCTTAGTTCCTTCATTCAATAATTCCTTAGTTCTTTCACTCATCCAGTAATGTCTTAGTTCATTCACTCATTTAGTAATTCTTTAGTTCCTTTAATTACAGTAATTCCTTAGTTCCTTAATTCATTCAGTAATTCCTTAGTTCATTCATTCATTCAGTAATTCCTCAGTTCCTTCATTCATTCAGTAATTCTTCAGTTCCTTCACTCATTCAGTAATGCTTCAGTTCCTTCACTCATTCAGTAATTCTTCAGTTCCTTCACTCATTCAGTAATTCTTCAGTTCCTTCACTCATTCAGTAATTCTTTAGTTCCTTCACTCATTCAGTAATTCCTTAGTTCCTTCACTTATAGTAATTCCTTAGTTCCTTCATTCAATAATTCCTTAGTTCTTTCACTCATCCAGTAATTTCTTAGTTCATTCACTCATTTAGTAATTCGTTAGTTCCTTTAATTACAGTAAGTCCTTAGTTCCTTAATTCATTCAGTAATTCCTTAGTTCATTCATTTATTCAGTAATTCTTCAGTTCCTTCACTCATTCAGTAATTCCTTAGTTCCTTAATTCATTCAGTAATTCCTTAGTTCCTTCACTCATTCAGTAATTCCTTAGTTCCTTCACTCATTCAGTAATTCCTTAGTTCCTTCACTCATTCAGTAATTCCTTAGTTCCTTAATTCATTCAGTAATTCCTTATTTCCTTCACTCATTCAGTAATTCCTTAGTTCCTTCACTCATTCAGTAATTCTTTAGTTCCTTAATTCATTCAGTAATTCCTTAGTTCCTTCACTCATTCAGTAATTCCTTAGTTCCTTAATTCATTCAGTAATTCCTTAGTTCCTTAATTCATTCAGTAATTCCTTAGTTCCTTCACTCATTCAGTAATTCCTTAGTTCCTTCACTCATTCAGTAATTCCTTAGTTCCTTAATTCATTCAGTAATTCCTTAGTTCCTTCACTCATTCAGTAATTCCTTAGTTCCTTAATTCATTCAGTAATTCCTTAGTTCCTTAATTCATTCAGTAATTCCTTAGTTCCTTCACTCATTCAGTAATTCCTTAGTTCCTTCACTCATTCAGTAATTCCTTAGTTCGTTTACTCATTCAGTAATTCCTTAGTTCATTCATTCATTCAGTAATTCTTTAGTTCATACATTCAGTAATTCTTTAGTTGCTTCACTCATTCAGTAATTCCTTAGTTCCTTCACTTATAGTAATTCCTTAGTTCCTTCATTCAATAATTCCTTAGTTCTTTCACTCATCCAGTAATTTCTTAGTTCATTCACTCATTTAGTAATTCGTTAGTTCCTTTAATTACAGTAATTCCTTAGTTCCTTAATTGATTCAGTAATTCCTTAGTTCATTCATTCATTCAGTAATTCCTTAGTTCATTCATTCAGTAATTCTTTAGTTGCTTCACTCATTCAGTAATTCCTTAGTTCCTTCACTTATAGTAATTCCTTAGTTCCTTCATTCAATAATTCCTTAGTTCTTTCACTCATCTAGTAATTTCTTAGTTCATTCACTCATTTAGTAATTCGTTAGTTCCTTTAATTACAGTAATTCCTTAGTTCCTTAACTCATTCAGTAATTCCTTAGTTCATTCATTCATTCAGTTATTCCTTAGTTCATTCATTCATTCAGTAATTCTTTAGTTCCTTCACTCATTCAGTAATTCCTTAGTTCCTTCACTTATAGTAATTCCTTAGTTCCTTCATTCAATAATTCCTTAGTTCTTTCACTCATCCAGTAATGTCTTAGTTCATTCACTCATTTAGTAATTCTTTAGTTCCTTTAATTACAGTAATTCCTTAGTTCCTTAATTCATTCAGTAATTCCTTAGTTCATTCATTCATTCAGTAATTCCTCAGTTCCTTCATTCATTCAGTAATTCTTCAGTTCCTTCACTCATTCAGTAATTCTTCAGTTCCTTCACTCATTCAGTAATTCTTCAGTTCCTTCACTCATTCAGTAATTCTTCAGTTCCTTCACTCATTCAGTAATTCTTTAGTTCCTTCACTCATTCAGTAATTCCTTAGTTCCTTCACTTATAGTAATTCCTTAGTTCCTTCATTCAATAATTCCTTAGTTCTTTCACTCATCCAGTAATTTCTTAGTTCATTCACTCATTTAGTAATTCGTTAGTTCCTTTAATTACAGTAAGTCCTTAGTTCCTTAATTCATTCAGTAATTCCTTAGTTCATTCATTTATTCAGTAATTCTTCAGTTCCTTCACTCATTCAGTAATTCCTTAGTTCCTTAATTCATTCAGTAATTCCTTAGTTCCTTCACTCATTCAGTAATTCCTTAGTTCCTTCACTCATTCAGTAATTCCTTAGTTCCTTAATTCATTCAGTAATTCCTTAGTTCCTTAATTCATTCAGTAATTCCTTAGTTCCTTCACTCATTCAGTAATTCCTTAGTTCCTTCACTCATTCAGTAATTCCTTAGTTCCTTAATTCATTCAGTAATTCCTTAGTTCCTTCACTCATTCAGTAATTCCTTAGTTCCTTCACTCATTCAGTAATTCCTTAGTTCCTTCACTCATTCAGTAATTCCTTAGTTCCTTAATTCATTCAGTAATTCCTTAGTTCCTTAATTCATTCAGTAATTCCTTAGTTGCTTCACTCATTCAGTAATTCCTTAGTTCCTTAATTCATTCAGTAATTCCTTAGTTCCTTCACTCATTCAGTAATTCCTTAGTTCCTTCACTCATTCAGTAATTCCTTAGTTCCTTCACTCATTCAGTAATTCCTTAGTTCCTTAATTCATTCAGTAATTCCTTAGTTCCTTCACTCATTCAGTAATTCCTTAGTTCCTTAATTCATTCAGTAATTCCTTAGTTCCTTAATTCATTCAGTAATTCCTCAGTTCCTTCACTCATTCAGTAATTCCTTAGTTCCTTCACTCATTCAGTAATTCCTTAGTTCCTTTATCTTACTTATTCCCTCCAAATTCAATACTCAACCTCTTCCTTCCAACTTACAATATCCTCTTCTGCATAAATACTCATCCTCTACTCTTTTATCTCTCTTTCTCTCCAGTTCTCATTGCTCCAATCCCTCCCCAGCTCTGCTACATTCCATAATCCTACCCCTCTCTCACTCCCTCCCTCCTCTTACCCCTACCTCACTCCTCCCAGCCCTTCGTCATTCTCCTCTCAGCCCTTCCTCACTCCCCCTCCCCTTCCTCCCTCTCTTCCCTCAGCCCACCATCACTCCCTCTCTTCCCCCATCCCACCATCACTCCCTCCAGCCAGGCCTCCTCCACTCACTTAAACCAAACATGTCACCACAACCTCTTTAACCCTAATACAAATCTATTTCCTACAGATCCTAACCTCTGATCCTCCCTCCCTCTCCGTCCTTCCTCCCAACTCCCACAAAACAACAACAACAACAGAACGTGAACACAAAGACATCCTTTCAACCCAAACGAGCTACAGACACATACTCTATCCCCGTCAACAACTCCAGAACACAAACCACAGCAGTACCTCACCATCAAAAGACCTCTTCAGTTTTCGCTATGGCCTCATTGCTCACTCACTAGAAATCTCACTCCCCTCAATGAAATCTGTCACTTCCTCAATTCATCAGTTGTTCGTAATCTCACTCTCTCTCACTCTCTCTCACTCTCACTCTCTCTCACTCTCTCTCACTCTCTCTCACTCTCACTCGCTTTTTAAATCTCTAACTCTCTCTCATTCACTCTCTCACTTTGTTTCACTCACTCGCCGACTCAATCACTCACTGACTCACTCACTGACTCATTCACTGACTGACTCACTGAGTCATTCATTCATTCCCTTACTCAGTCACTCACTAACTCACACACTCACTCACTCACTCACTCACTCTCTGTCTCATTCTCACTCTCGCTTTTAATCTCTCACTCTCCCTCACTGACTCTTTGTCGTTTAAACTGTCCCTCTTTCTCTCTCTTTCTTTAACTAAATAACTCACTTTCTCTCGCGATCTCTAACTCACTGACTCTCTCACTCACTCTGTTACTTTCACTCTCTCTCCCTCTCTCTTTCTTTCACTCTATAATTCTCTCTCTCTCGCGATCTCTATCTCACTCTCTCTTTCAATATCTCACTCTGACTCTCTCACTCACTCTGTTACTTTCACTCTCTCTCTCCCTCTCTCTTTCTTTCACTCTATAACTCTATCTCTCTCAATCTCTATCTCCCCCCCTCTCCAACTCACTGTTTTACTTTCTTTCTCTCGTTTAGTCACTCACGCATTCACTCGCATACTCTGCCGTTCGCATTCACTCTTTCTCTTCCTCTTCTACTTCTATCTAATTCTCTGTCTCTTTCTCTTTCTTGCTGACTTTCTCTCACTCTCCCCCTCTCCCACTATCTCCAACTCTTTCTCTTCCTTTCATCCTTCTCTCCTTCTCTCTTACTCCTTCTCACTCTCTCTCTCCCTCCCTCACTTGTCATTCACTTTTTCTCCTTCTTCTCTCTGTCTCTCACTTCTTCTCATTATTTCTCTCTCTCTCCCCCTCACTGTCTCTCACACTATCACTTCCTCTCTTTACATCTTTTTACTCTAATACAAACTCCCTTTATTGCTTATTCACTCACCCACTAATTCACTCACTCATTCAACCACTCTGCCAATAATAGTCGAATACTCACAACACACTCACACATGATATAACACTCTCTCACACTCACATACACACTCAATCGCTAACATCATACCCCATTCACACAATCACATACGAGGCGTGTTCAAATTAAACCGGACCTAATTGCACAGATGGAACATACGTACGATGCACATGATGTCTTCACTTCTGGTGTAAAAAGCACATACCAACCGTCAAATTTGCAAAATGTCATTATCCTTCGACTCATAGTTTCCTCGGCAGACCGTTAAAAACGTGGCGGGAGTGATACGGAATCCGTCCAGAATTGATCAGCGAGCGGTGATTCTGTTTCTAACAGCTGAAGGATGCCGACCAGTTGACATTTATCGCAGACGCAGGCAGTGTATGGTGAAAAAGGTGTGGCGATCGTAACCTCCGGCGACGGTCCACCAGAATTCCTGCATCAATTTTGGCGATGGCATCTTCTGACGTAACAATATGCGCCTGGTCTATGAAGATCTTACGTTAACTCACGTCCTTCTTTAAACATTGTTGTCCAGTTCTTCACTGATGTCTTTGACACACTTTTATCACCATACACTGCCTGTATTCTGCGATGAATGTTAACTGGTCGACATCCTTTAACTGTTAGAAACCGAATCACCGTTTGCTGATAAACTCTGGACGGAATACGTGTCACACCCGCCATGATTTCAACTGTCTGCTAAAGAAACTATGAGTTAGAGGAAAATGAAATTTTGTAAATTTGACAATTGGTATGTGCTGTTTACAGCAGAAGTGACGTCTTCATGCGTGGCGTCGTATATATGTACGTATGTTCACTTGTTGCAGCTTGGTCCGGTTTCATTTGAACACGCCTCGTATACATCCAGAGTTTAGTTTTCCCACTATATACACTAATGGAGGCTGCTTGTGGCCTAAGGGTGAAACTCGCTCGGTTTTCACAATCCTAACGCTCTGTGTTTGATTCCCAGTTTGGGAGACACTGTGCTTTTTTTGGGTGGGGGGGGGGGCGTGGGGGAATCGGGAATTGCCTTTCCACGTACGGAAAGTAATGGCAACCTACCGCACTACACACGTGCCAAGAAACTTGAAACAGCCAAAAGGTGGCTGTTGTAAGAAGTGACGTACTATAAAGGACATGCTATTTCCTTTTAAAAAAAAAACTACATATACTGGATTCCGAATTGATTTTATCACACAGCTAATACAGTCCTGCCCCTGTTTAAATACAATATGATTCTCTCTTCCATCTCCTCTTGGAGTGAAAGCACACTTCCGGGATAAGTAACTGTTTTATATCCTCCAACATTTGGTTTCCTAGCGAGGGAATCTCTGGTCAAGAGGTAAGGTCACCAGGAACTGTTTTTCACCTGGACCTTCCGGTAAAAATTCCTCTGATCTCTGGGTAGTGAGATCGGATTCCGGTGGTCAGTTTCGAGCACGTTTAAAATCCCTTGGCAAATGGTAATCGAAAAGAGTAGGCTTAACGGCTGCTGCCCGGACAAAATTCAAGTTAAATATCGATCTGAGTTATTTGTACCTTTCCCCAGGTGGTTTGTTAAGAGCAGCTATAGATGGCGCATAACTCGCTGCGGATCTACTTAGCTCTAGTCTTTTGAGTCTATTAAGATGGAGTCGCACATCGTTTAAACCACCCTCCAAGAAACTGGTTGTATACAGACTCTGTAGAGTTTCCTAGACCTAATAAAGACGTTAAGTTAAGTTAAGTTAAGCTAAGTTAAGTTAAGCTAAGTGTAGTTAAGTTAAGTTAAGTTAAGTTTAGTTAAGCTAAGTTTAGTTAAGTTAAGTTAAGTTTAGTTTAGTTTAGTTTAGTTTAGTTTAGTTAAGTTTAGTTAAGTTAAGTTAAGTTAAGTTTAGTTAAGTTAAGTTTAGTTAAGTTAAGCTAAGTTTAGTTAAGTTAAGTTAAGTTAAGTTAAGTTTAGTTAAGTTTAGTTAAGTTGGTCATAATTAGAATTTTCTTCCTACGGATCTTCAACCCTATTTGTTTCTCCATTTTGTTTTTAGTTTAATGTACTCTTATTCTGGACATGATCATATTTGTGATCCAAGAGCTCTATATCATCTGCGAAAGCAGCAAGGATGGCGCCATACTGGCTGCGGGTCTAACATTGCTCTGTTGTTTTAGTTCATTATGGATGCAGCCAGGTAACGAATTTGCTAGAAATTCACACTAGTCAACGACTTACACTTGTTGTCCCTGAAACGTGTTGTTGTTTACCATTTGGACTGGTTAATGCGTTGGTTTTTTTATGATTTCTTCCGTCCTTTTATTCTGGCCTGGACATTGGCCATATGAATAGCACTACGCTTAAACCTTTGTCGTATTTCACGGTCTAGTTTACACAGCTGAACTTCACGAGATTGGCACCTTTTGCCCTAGCTGCAAACAGTGTCGGTTTTAGTGTGTGATATTTAGACACGACTATAATGGACTAAACACACACATCTCTGAAGAGATGCCCAACTCACTCACACGCTGAGTGATGCCCCTACGACCTCTTACAGTTATGGGAAAGGTAGGACACACACCGATAAATGGCATCCCTCTCCCCCCCCCCCTCCGCTGCCTTGCGGGATACATGTTTACGGGAAAGGCTACAGGAGTATACCCTGCGGAAAAATCTGCATCCTATGCTAACTCCATTCGTCTCGATAAAATCTTGCCACTGGCCAACGGTAGCTTAGGACCAGAGAGTGAGGTTGACAAACGGCGCACTATCTTTCTCAATTTAACCCAAAATCACATCGAAACTCAACCCATTTCAGTGGACAAAGCAAGAAAAATGACTGTCCACACGGCTGAACAATGAGAGTGGTCTTCACCACGTGTGATAGACGAACATCATCATCATCTGCAAAATCTAGGTATTCTAATAGGGTTAAAAGTGTCAAATTTACACCTTTCTGTTCTCTATCAAAAGTGTTCTGTAGTACCCAGACAAGTACAATGTTGAATTGAAATGATGACATTACATCCTTGTTTTACGACAGACTTCACATGGAATGCTCTGAGTTCTTCATCCAAAAAGGAAACATCTTTATAGAAGATAGTTATCATGTGAACTATTTTATGTGGTATGCCATAATGCCTAAATATTATCACCAACCTGTGTCTGTGCACTTTTCAAGGTTTGTTCAACTCAGTGTAGCTATCTTGTCAGTGCAGTTATTCACATAGATGATTCGTCTTCTTCTTTTCCTTGTGTGATGTTTCCACCATCCGGCGAGTTTCCGCGATGAACTCGACCGTTTCCTGTAGTTGCTCTAGCAGCGCTGGGCAGCGGAAAAGTTACAAGAGGACACACTTAAGAGATCACTTATCCGGTGCTCTATTAAACATGTCGACTGGGAAAGAACCGCCACCAATCGCCCGAACTGGCACAGCACAATTGCTGAGGGTGTTCAGAGATACGAGGCATTTAGAATAAATGAGGCCATCCAGAGAAGTTCTGTCCGCAAGTCAACTCACATCAACCCTTCTTCAACTTCGATGGAAGAAGGTGTCTTATTTCCCTTTACACAGAGCAACAGAAAAGTCAAGGCCGAGATTAGCCTATTTAGCCATCTTAGAACTCATGCGAACAGTAAATGCTGACCAAGTGATCTTCATCGATTATAATGGACGAACAAAAACAAAATAACAGGACATATTTTGCTGAAAGCCAGCCAGCCTCAACTCGTCAACTATGCCTTTATTCAATATCTCTAGAATGGCCCTGTTCCAAAATATCCCAGGGACATATAACAAAATTATTCCATCTAT
This sequence comes from Ariolimax columbianus, assembly GCA_036924085.1. Classification (NCBI taxonomy): domain Eukaryota; kingdom Metazoa; phylum Mollusca; class Gastropoda; order Stylommatophora; family Arionidae; genus Ariolimax; species Ariolimax columbianus. Next base: position 53,134,743 of record JAVGWX010000012.1, read on the forward strand.
AATAAGCAAACACGCCAGCTACGAGCAACGCTATCAATGGGAAGATAATATAGAAAGATAAGGCGAGGAGACGTCTGGCAGATTTTATCTTCAAGGCAAGATACTGAGGACGTTAGAGATACATTGCAGCCGACCTTCGATGTGGAGATGATATATGAAGTGAACCGAACCGAGCTGAACTCAACTGAACACATTCTCCCAAAGGCAATATCGCTACTCTTTTCTAACGTTCATAATTTATTCTTCCCTTGAAATCTGGATATTTGGATTTCTTACTTTCCATTGTTACGTAAGTATTTCTTGTATACATTTATTTCTAGCTGGCGCGCTTCTCATCTCCTTCTCTTATTCTTTCTCATTTTCTCTGTTCATGTCTCTATTTAACTGTTTCATCCTAATTAACTCACTTTGGTCTGCTCATTCTGTCTCTCTTGAATTCTTGTCCTTCTTCTTCTACACAATCGCTTGTGTACTTACACACACACACACACACACACACATACACATACACATACACACACACATTCACACTTACACACACATACATTTGTACACACACACTCAAACATGCGCGCTTATACACACATATATACACACACTCGAACAAACATACACACACACATTTGCATCCCCCCCCCCCCTCTCTCTCACATACACACTCTCTCTTTTTATTTGTGTCCCTCTATCTCCTACTCTTTCGCTAGCCCCCCCCCTCTCCCATACACACCCTCTCTCTTTATCTGGGTACCTCTTTCTCCTACACTTTCGCTAGCCCCCCCCCTCTCTCACACACACACGCCCTCTCTCTTTATCTGTGTACCTCTATCTCCTACACTTTCGCTAGCCCCCCCACCCTCTCCCACACATACACGCCCTCTCTCTTTATCTGTGTACCTCTATCTCCTACACTTTCACTTGCCCTCAATCTCTCTCTCTCTCAGACTCTAACATACACACCCTTTCTCTTTATCTGTGTCCCTCTATCTCATTCACTTTCGCTTGCTCTCTCTCTACCACGTAAACATACTCTCTCTTTATCTGTTTCCCTCTATCCTCTCTACACTTTCGCTTGCTCTCTTTCTCTCGCTCACATACACATACTCTCTTTATCTGTGTCCCTCTATGGCCCATACTTTTATTTGCTCTCTCTTTCTCTATCTCACACACATACACACATTCTCACTTTATCTTTGTTCCCCTATCTCTCACACTTTCACCTGCTCTCTCTCTCTCTCTCTCTCTCTCCTCTCTATCACATACACGCACTCTCACTTTATCTCTGTCCTTTATCTCCCACACTTTCACTTGCTCTCTCTCTCTCTCTTTATCTCTGTTATCTCTCACACTTGGCAAACTCACACAAACACTCAATCTCTCACTCTTTACCTCTATCTTTCGATCCCTGACACATTGGTCTGAATCCTCTCCACACACATAATATTCGTCTCTTTCTGCCTTTGCCTCATCTCCAACACTTTCGATTGCTCACTCTCACGCTCTGTCAATCTCTCCGAAGTCTTCGGTTTTACTCTTCCACCGCATAGGAACACCCCAGTCTATACTTGGGGTCATTTGATACATGCCATTTCGTGTCATTCATTATTTGTCCATCTCAGTATGGTGTTTTCATCTCGTCTTCCATTATTTGTCCATCTCAGTATGGTGTTTTCATCTCGTCTTCCATTATTTGTCCATCTCAGTATGGTGTTTTCATCTCGTCTTCCATTATTTGTCCATCTCAGTATGGTGTTTTCATCTCGTCTTCCATTATTTGTCCATCTCAGTATGGTGTTTTCATCTCGTCTTCCATTATTTGTCCATCTCAGTATGGTGTTTTCATCTCGTCTTCCATTATTTGTCCATCTCAGTATGGTGTTTTCATCTCGTCTTCCATTATGTGCAAGTTTGTGGAACTCAGATGCTAGTCCAGTAAGGTACAACATACTGACCAGGACGTCATGTCAGGGTCAGGCAAAATATACTGACCAGAACAGCGTCAGGGTCAGGCAAAATATACTGACCAGATGGTGGCATCAGGGTCAGGCACAACATACTGACCAGATGGTGGCATCAGCGTCAGGCACAACATACTGACCAGATGGTGGAATCAGGGTCAGGCACTACATACTGACCAAGACGTCACATCAGGGTCAGGCACAACATACTGACCAGAACAGCGTCAGGGTCAGGCACAACATACTGACTAGATGGTGGCATCAGGGTCAGGCACAACATACTGACCAGGACGTCGTGTCAGGGTCAGGCACAACATACTGACCAGGACAGCGTGTCGGGGTCATGCAAAACATACTGACCAGGACAGCGTGTCAGGGTCATGCACAACATATCGACCAGGACGTCGTGTCAGGGTCATGCACAACATAACGACCAGGACAGCATCAGGCACAACATACTGACCAGGATGTCGCGTCAGGGTCAATCCCTGAACAAGACCATTATCTCTCTTCCATGTATCGTTGAATGGAAACATGCTGTTGTTTAAAGGCAAGCTGGCTGGCGAGATGTAGATCGATATTCTCCCCGTAGTAGTAGGCGCCACGCAGATGAAGCCAAACATTACACAACCACCTTTAGGACCGCTGTCCACTTTCATCAGCATGCTCGGGATGTGAGGAAAGCTACTACAACCCACCACTTAATGCCTTTTTCATGGCACACAAAGAAGTCAACTTATTCATTGTGGCATTTGAGACGACGAGGCTAAGGTCTGGTCGGGCAAAACACGCTGATCAGAGAATGTTAGCCAGGGTCAGGCAAAACACGCTGATCAGAGAATGTTAGCCAGGGTCAGGCAAAACACGCTGATCAGAGAATGTTAGCCAGGGTCAGGCAAAACACGCTGATCAGAGAATGTTAGCCAGGGTCAGGCAAAACACGCTGATCAGAGAATGTTAGCCAGGGTCAGGAGAAATATTCTGGCCAAGACCCTCACCTGACCTCGACGTTAGTCGTCTTGGAAACGGGCTGTTGTCGAGGATAACAGTTTGGCTAACAAAGTGAGGTTCGATGTGATCTCCGTAGTAGGGGGCGACACGCAGATGAAGACAAGCATAGCACAACCGCCTGGAGGACACCGGCCCACCTTCATCAACACGCTCGAAATGTGCGAAAAGCTACTGTAACCCGTCACTTAACGCCCTTTCCAGGGCGCACATAAGAGTAACCTTCTCATTGTGGGCATTGGAAACAACAACAACATTGTGGCATTAAACTAAAAACATATGTGTAAGCTTATTTGTGTATTGTACGTTGTACCGAAGAACTCAATTTGGTCCTTATGTAGGTTTCGGTCCATCCATTTGTACGAGCATGGTGTCTGCTCTTTACAAAACTACGTTCTTGTTTCACGACCCTACAAAGAAGACGAGACAACATCACAATGAAGTGAGATATACTGATCAAAACTCAACTTTACCACAGGGTCTGGTGAAACATACTGGCATAGTCCTTCACATTTCAACACGGTCAGGCAAAATATACTGACAGAGTCTCTCACGTCATGACAATGTCTGGTGAAAAGTACTGACAATGTCCCACACACCACGACAGGGTCAGGTGAAACATAATGATCAAGACCCAACATCACAACAAGGTCTGGTGAAACATACTGACAAATTCCCTCATATTACGACGAGGTCTGGAGAAACATTCCGACAAATTCCCTCATATTACGACGAGGTCTGGTGAAACATACCGACATATTCCCTCATTTTACGACGAGGTCGGTTAAACATACTAACAAATTCCCTCATATTACTACGAGGTCTGGTTAAACATACTAACAAATTCCCCCATATTACGACGAGGTCTAGTTAAACATACTAACAAATTCCCTCATATTACGACGAGGTCTTGGGAAAGATACTAACAAAGACTGCCACATTACGATTGGTTCTGGGAAAACCTACTGACAAGCATTGGGGCATGTGTGTGCATACGGGCGTGTGTGTGTGTAAAGTCTATGCTTGATGATAGGTAAATTAGGAAATGATCAAAAAAAATCTTCACTACCCCCTGTGGAGCATAGGTCTTCAAGAAATGCCCGCCAAGTCTTCCTGACAGTGCGTCATCTGCTTTAGCTCAATCCACATCTTGCCAGTCTCTTGGATATTCTGCTCGAGCTCTCTCCGCCATGAACGAGTAGGCCTTCCTCTACTTCTCTTACCTCTGGGATTCGAGAACAGAGACTGCCTGGTAATCCAATCAACCAGTTCCCTTGCTGTATGACCTACTCAACGCGAACGAGTCCCCTTCATATCCTGTTCCCTCGGTATCTTTTCGGCTCTCTCCTACAGATATATATTAGTGATATTATCATCCAGTTTCAATACTTCTATTCTGCCGGACACCCATTTATGAAAGTCTCTACCTTTGTTATCTGTTTTTGTGTGTGCGGTTATTCGCGTGGCAGAGCTATACAATAGAATCGACTTTACATATGAGTGAAGATTTTTGTATATTTTTGTGCTGGATTGAAAATCTTTTCATTTCTATACATTCCCCAACTCAATAAAATCCTCCCTTCCACTTCATCTTTTAATTCCGTGTTCTGACATCCGTATATGTATCGGCCGTTTTGTCAATATTGCTACACATATACGAGGCGTGTTCATATGAAACCGGACCAAACTGCTACAAGTGAACATACGTAAAATGGGCATGATGACGTCACTTCTGGTCTAAACAGCACATACAAACCGTCACGTTTGCAAAATTTCATTAACCTTCGACTCATAGTTTCCTTAGCAGACCGTTGAAAACATGGCGGCAGTGATAAGCCCTCAATGAGCGGTGATTCGGTTTCTAACAGTTGAAGGATGTCGACCAGTTGACATTCATCGCAAAATGCAGGCAGTGTATGGTCACAAAAGTGTGTCGAAGACAACAGTGAAGAACACGACAACGATGTTTAAAGAAAGACGTGCATTACCGAAAGATCTTCAGAGATCAGGTCCTTTTTTAAACATCGTTGTTCAGTTCTTCCCTGTTGTCTTCAACACACTTTTGTGACCATACACTGCCTGCATTCTGCGATGAATGTCAACTGGTCGACATCCTTCAACTGTTAGAAACTGAATCACCGCTCGCTGATCAACTCTGGACGGATTCCGTATTACACCCGCCATGTTTTCAACGGTCTGCTGATGAAACTTTGAGTTGAAGGGCAATGAAATTTGCAAACTTTACGGTTGGTATGTGCAGTTTACACCAAAATTGACGTCATCATGCGCATCGTACGTATGTTCACTTGCTGCAGTTTGGTCCGGTTTTATTTGAACACGCCTCGTGTTTGAATGGGCCTACAACGTAGAGAAACCATATCAAGCAAAATATGATCATGTATAGGTAGGTAGGTTGGTAGGAAGGTAGATAATTCGCTTAGGCAACACGGGTACTCCGCATGGATGGTCCATACAAATGATGCGTTGCTGAGTCCAAGGCTGCATGCAACGAGGATTATGTCTTTCTGACTTGATCTAACCAGATGGTCAACCGGCGACGGTTTAGCATTGTGAATGTGTTCTCTCTCTCTCTCTCTCTCTCTCTCTCTTTCTCTCTCTTTCCTGCCCACTATATCTCGCCCTGTTTATTTCAACATCTCTCTATATCATTGTCACTGTATATCTCACTGTTTATTTTGTCGCTCATAATCTCTCCATCTCTTCTTTCACTCTGTCATTCTCTCTCTATATCTTCTTTTCTCTCTATCTGTATTTATCTCACACTACTATATATCTCCCTCTCTTCATATCTCTCTCTCTCACTCTCTCTCTCTCTCTCTATATATATATATATATATCACTCTCAGGTCATACCCCCCCCCCCCCCCCCCCCTTCCTATACTTGTAATCCTGATATTCAAACAGGCATGCTAATGTATGTTGCCAGATTGGATGTACGCTCGTTATTTGAAGCCGACTCTTTTCGATATCTAACTGCCAATGAATGTGTACGTGCTGGATACTGGACACAGGAGTCCGATCTCACTACCCAGAGATTAGGGTCCGATCTCACTACCCAGAGATTAGGGTCCGATCTCACTACCCAGAGATTAGAGTCCGATCTCACTACCCAGAGATTAGAGTCCGATCTCACTACCCAGAGATTAGGGTCCAATCTCACTACCCAGAGATTAGGGTCCAATCTCACTACCCAGAGATTAGGGTCCGATCTCACTACCCAGAGATTATGGGTATTTTTACCAGAAGATCCATGTGAAGAAATTCCGGTCTCGACCGTGATTTGAACTCAGGGTATCTGGCACCCTAGACGGTCACCTAACTTAGAGGATCTCTTTCTCAGAATTTCTCTCTCTCTCTCTCTCTCTCTCTCTCTCTCTCTCTCTCTCTCTCTCTCTCTTTCTCTCTCACCCAATCACTATATCTCACAGTCTTACTATTTCTTATTTTTACTCACTCATTCCTTCGCGGTTTCTTTCAGGCTCTCTATTTGTTTCTTTATCTCTGCCCCCTACCTCCATTTATCTCTTTGTCTAACGTTATATGTATCTCTCACACGCTCTCTCTTTCAATATAACAAATTCTCTGTCTGTGTCACACAGTATTTCTCATCCAGGATCTCTCACATTCAAACTCCCACTCTCTCTGACTCTCTCTTATTCTAAAAATCTGAATGACTTACTCCACCTTATCTTTCTATCTCATTCAAGCTTACTCTATCTCTACCTCATACGTTATATACCATTCTCTCCGACTCACTCATTCAAATTCTCTCCGACTCACTCATTCAAATTCTCTCCGACTCACTCATTCAAATTCTCTTCGACTCACTCATTCAAATTCTCTCCGACTCACTCATTCAAATTCTCTCCGACTCACTCATTCAAATTCTCTCCGACTCACTCATTCAAATTCTTATTCTCTCCGACTCACTCATTCAAATTCTTATTCTCTCCGACTCACTCATTCAAATTCTTATTCTCGCGGACTCACTCTCTTTAAATATCCTTCTGGATGTCACTCTTTCAGTCTCTAATTCTCTGTGACTCCCTCTGCCTTATTCATCTATCCAAATCTTCCAAGACCCTTCTACACCTCCACACGGTGATACTGGATAACAGGCAACAACAGGGCAGACTGACTAAGGAGAATGAATCGAAGAGGGATGTCCAGAAAAATGCCTACTGAAGTCGGATGTGTTGGACCGAAAGATGCGAATATCGCAGTCAAGCTGTAAACTACGATACAACGCATTCCGTTTTCTGGACTACATTCTCTACTTGCAAAGCCCTTCCAGAGCTTGGTAGAGGGAGAGTGAGAACGAACGAAGCTAACGAAGCCACGGCATTTCTCTATCCTTCATTCTCTCTCTCTCTCACTCTCTCTTTTTGTAACTGACCCTCTCTGATTCTCTAACTCACTCTCTGACACTATTTTTCATCCACTCTTTCACCCTCTCCATATCTCTCACTCTCTCTGTCATTACCTCTTCCCTCTCACTCACTTATAACTCTTTAACCCCCACCCCCTCTGCCTCTATCCCTCTCCCTTCTTTAACATTTCTATTTCCCTTGCCTCTGTCCTCATCTTCATCAACCTCCCTCCTCCTCCCTCCTCCTAATCTGAATTACAAATTTGTATCCGGTCGTCTAGCCTTTCTTCCCTCCGACATGTCCAAAGAACTCATTACTTGCCCCTGCCATCTGATAACCAGATCCAGTTAATTAGTCTGTCTCTTGATTTGTCTGTGGCAGAAATTTTGAAGAACACGAGATGTACCCGGCCAGACAACAACATGGCCACTGTAAACTTCCAAGCATGTCGTAAAACGGGACTTAACAGAGTTGCCCATGGAGGCTAGCAATTTCATCATTTTTTTCTTATTATTATTAATCAGTTATCCAGAGCGTGTATCTCTTGAGGTGTCTCACTAATAGGCCTATGGGGATAGCTCCACCCGACCACAAAGGGGAGCATGATGCATTTGAAGGTGTGTAATGTGGAGTGTTGAACTAAAACAATACGGAATAGCCCCTGACGGGTTTGCCATCTCCACCAACATACATGGTCTTGAGAGGAGTCTTGTATTGAGAGGAGTCTTGTATTGAGAGGAGTCTTGTATTGAGAGGAGTCTTGTATTGATATGAGTCTTGTATTGAGAGGAGTCTTGTATTGGTCAGTTTCGGTTTTGTGATCGTGCAAGGGGCATTTTGCTCGAAGTGCAATGCTGACCTGAACACGTTGAGCGCAGTGCAATGCTGACCTGAACACGTTGAGCGCAGTGCAATGCTGAGTTGGACACGTTGATCACAGTGCATTGCTGAGTTGGGCACGTTGAGCGCTGTGCATTGCTGAGTTGGACACGTTGATCACAGTGCATTGCTGAGTTGGGCACGTTGAGCGCTGTGCATTGCTGAGTTGGACACGTTGAGCGCAGTGCAATACTGAACTGGACACCTTGAGCGCAGGGCAATGCTGAACTGGACACCTTGAGTGCAGTGCAATGGTGAACTGGACACCTTGAGCGCAGGGCAATACTGAACTGGACACATTGAGCGCAGGGCAATGCTGAACTGGACACCTTGAGCGCAGGGCAATGCTGAACTGGACACCTTGATCGCAGTGCAATGCTGAACTGGACACCTTGATCGCAGTGCAATGGTGAACTGGACACCTTGAGCGCAGTGCAATGGTGAACTGGACACCTTGATCGCAGTGCAATGATGAACTGGACACATTGAGCGTAGTGCAGTGCTGAGTTGATCATCCCCAAGATGGTACCTGATCCCTGGTGGTCAATCACCTTTACAACCCACGGGGCTCCCGTGTCCGTCCCTTCTAGCGTGTTTCAGTTTTGCCAAATCACACGCGAAGTGCTTCTTCCAGTGTAATTCCACACTGGGCGCACTCAACACGGTGCAATGCTGAGTTTAAAAGACTCAGCACAGTGCAATGTGGAGTTGGTACCGAATCCCTTTCGTCCTACCATCTCCTCCAGCCAACGAGGCCCCAAGATTGCTATTGAATCTGGCACATTGCTCCGCGCTTTCTGGTTTACAGTTTCTGTAGGATGTGCATGTCTGTTCTATGCCCATCCCCAGGGAACTGAAACGCTAGTACAGGTCAGGCACCACATGCTGACCAGGACGTCGAGTCAGGGTCAATACACGGACCAAGACCACCATCTCTCTTCCATGTAGCGTTCCCTGGAAACATACTGTTTTCAAGGCAGTCTGGCTTACGAGATGTGGATCGATGTGATCCCTGTAGTAGTGAACGCAACGCAGGTGAAGTCAAGAATAGCCCAACCGCCTGGAAGACCGCAGTCTACCTTCATCAGTATGCTCGGGATGTGAAGAAAGCTACTACAACCTGCTACTTAACGTCCTTTTCAGGGCGCGCAAAAGAGTAAACATACTCATTGTGGACATAAAACAACAACAACATGCCCATCACTCGTTAGTCTATCACGTAAGTCTATCACGTAAGTCTATCATGTAAGTCTATCATGTAAGTCTATCTTTATGTAAAAACCTTTTGTTTGGGCTTTCCATTGTTAGTTATGTGTGTCACTGACGGAGATCTTGCTGCCTTGACGTTAGTTTCATTTTGTTATTATCTTGATGAGGCCTATGTGCGCATTTCTTTTTGGGTATCAGTTTTATATACGACGGGGCTTCAAATAAAAACCTTCAAAGTTAACGAAACATCTTCCGAGACCAGGTCAGGCGCATATTGTTTCGTTAACTCGCGTCCTTCTTTAAATATCGTTGTCCAGTTCTTCACTGTTGTCTTCGACACACTTTTGTCACAATACACTGTCTGCATTCAGCGATTAATGTCAACTGGTCGACATCCTTCAGCTGTTAGAAACCGAATCACCGCTTGCTGATCAACTCTGGACGAATTCCGTACCACACCTGCCCCGTTTTCAACGGTCTGCTGAAGAAACTATGAGTCGGAGGATAATGACATTTTGCAAACTTGACGGTTGGTATGTGCTGTTTACACCAGAATTGACGTCATCCTACGCACCGTACGTATGTTCACTCGTTGAAGTTTGGTCCGGTTTCATTTGAACACGCCTCGTATGCCTGTATCGCACATCAACCCTCAGTTCCGCATCACCTTTGATTGCATGATTTATTTTCACAATAAGTGTAGAGTTTACTAGCGTGTGCTGTAGTGGACACATGTCAAACCCTCTTCAATCGCTCTTACAACACGTGTAAATGAAAGTACAAATCCGTTTGCAGAACGTCGCTTCTCACAACCGCCAATCTATAAGGTTGTTATCACTTCCTTGGTAGGTCTCAGTACTGTACCTTCTCATTCTTTTCCGCACGTGGAGGAGTGGTCGCCATGATTAAAATCAGTTGATTACCAACCCAGATAAGATGGGATTCGAACGTTTCACCCATATAAGATGCAGACCTCTTTAACACGCGTGGCACGTTATAATATTATAAGTATATACGTCCCTGAATGAATCTGGTTCCTCGTCGAACAGAAAACCTAAGACTGAGTGGTCTCAAGGTAAGACGTCTACTTCGTGTGCTGGAGGTCGCGGGTTCAAATCCCGATGGAGACGGTTTTTTATCACGTGGGCTTTCTGGTATATCCCACGATCCCTGGGTAGTAGAGATCGGGCTCCCATGTTCAGTGCAGCGCACACTAAAAATCCCTAGGCATTAGGAAATCGAAAATAGTAGGCTTAACGGCCGCTGCCCGAGCAGAATTCAAAATGATATTGGGAAATCTACCAAATCTATTACTAGTTCCTCGTTGGTGCTGTAGAGTCCGTCCATTGTGCTGAGATTTTCCAATGAATATGGGGAAGAAAACAGGGCTATGGGTTAAACCGTGTACAATGACGTTACGTTGATTCTTCAACTAAACCAAACTTAACAGAAAATCTATCACATACAAAGGAAATCTAGCTACATATTCCTACATATTCACTATCAAACACGAACCAATGGAAAACACGCGCATCCCAGACACAGAAAAATCCGAGAGAAATCTAAAAAAAAAAAGACGTCACAGACAATTAATTTCATTAATTCAAAAGACAGACTGTTTGACAAGCAATGCGTGCCAGCTTGGCAATCTGGAAGATGTAGATTGCAGTTCTGTCGATACAACAAAATGGATGTGCTGTCTGTTTTATGTCCAGCAAAGAACAAGTGGAAGGAATAAAAATGGTAGATTTGTGGACGGAGATGAAGTGATTTACCTTAAACTCCCACGTAGCTGAGTCATACAGATATTAGCGAGCTGTTTCTCAAAATAAATAAACGCACGCTGAGCAGTGCATGAGCTGTAGCGGTCAATGGCCGCAAGCTGACCTCTAGTGTAAGGGCCAGCGACTCGGAGCTGACAAAACCCTTCTTGGTGATCCTGGATAATAAGCTGCAACATGGCAGATTAGATAACGAGAAAAGATCGAAGAGGCAAGGTTAACTCAATATGCAAAGATGTCTTGCGGAAGGATGTGTCGGACCAAAAGCTGCAACTATCGCTGTCAAGCTATGAACTTGACAGCGAGTGGGTTTGCTACACTGAGATTACAGCGTGACAGTGCTCGAAATCACGGACGGACAGAACAAAATAATCAGGGCCGTGTTTCATGTCTAGTTCGACCGCTCCTCCAGTCGACCCAGCTGTAAATTGGTATTTAACGTATGAATTCGGGAAGGTAAAAACAGACAGGAAGGGAACTAGCCACCCCACCTTACATAGGTAACGACTTGGAGCATGAAGAGTTCTCTTTGTCCCCGACTCAAATTATTGTAATGGGACTGGCCTTAAACTCTTTACCGTTCTCCGAAAGACTTCCTCCTACTTGCAAAACCCTTCTCATGGCTTGGGAGTTTGAGAACGAACGAAACAGAGGATTGTAAAGAAAACGGGATCAATCCCTTTCCTGAAACCACCTTTAATACGAGGCGTGTTTATATGAAACCGGACCTAACTGCGCCAAGTCAACATACGTATGATGCGCATGATAACGTCACTTTTGATGTAAACAGCACATACCAACAGTCAAGTTTGTAAAATTTCATTATCCTCCGACTCATAGTTTCCTGAGCAGACCGTTGAAAACATGGTGAGTGTTATACGGAATCCCTCCAGAGTTGATCAGCGAGCGGTGATTTGGTTCTAACAGCTGAAGGATGTTTATAATTTATTTTTGTTTTTTGTTTTTTTGTTTTTTGTTTTTGCGTTCGCCTTATTTCTTCATTCCCCAAGACGATGTGCATTGCACTGTGGTTTGTATTTTGCGTCGATCCACCCAATGCATCCGACTTCAGCATACATTTTATGTAATGTTCTGCTTCCTCATGCATTTTCTAAGGGTTTGCTTCCCCGGGGAAACGGCTGTGATGGAGATCGAACCCAGCACCTTCGGATTGGGAGCCATGTCAATTATCCACTAGCCCACGCCATCCCCCGTTGACCAGTTGACATTCATCAAATAATGCAGGCAGTGTATGGTGACAGAAGCGTGGCGAATGTAAGCTCCGGCAACGGTCCACTCGAATTGCTGCATCAACTTTGGCGATGGAATGTTCTGACGCAACAATATGCCCCTGACCTGGTCTCGAAAGATCTTACGTTAACTCACATCCTTCTTTAAACATCGTTTTTCAGATCTTCACTTTTGTCTTCAACACACTTTTGTCCCCATACACTGCCTGCATTCTACGATGAATGTCAGCTCGTCGACATCCTTCAGCTGTTAGAAACCGAATCAAGGCTTGCTGATCAACTCTGGACTGATTCCGTATCACTCTCGCCATGTTTTCAACGGTCCGCTGAGGATACTCATGAGACGGAGGATAATGACATTCTGCAAACTTGACGGTTGGTATGTGCTGTTTACATCAGAAGTGGCGTCATTATGCGCATCGTACGTATGTTCACTTGGTGCAGTTAGGTCCGGTTTCATTTGAACACACCTCTTAGTTATGATTGTTTCCTTGATTTTTGACAGCAACATCTGATTCCCTTGATAGATTCGACTATTGATTTGCAGTTCATATTTAGCTTTGTACTGTTTTGAGTTTTGTGATGCATCATTGACTCAGCGTATCTTCATTAACTGGTCGTACAGTTGGCAGTCGTGCAAAACTAGCTCATTTCGTGTATTCCACATCTGCACATTGGTGAAGCAGACAGTCGAAGGCTGTATGTGTGTTCAGTTTGCTGAGGCACGTCATGAAGCGAAGAATGGTGATCTGTCTCCGGCAATGAAGGCCGTGGTAGACGTCATTGGATTGATTCTGTTCTCTTCCGACTGCCTAGATAGCGATCTTTTCCTTAAATAATTTTAAAATCATGTTTTTCTTCACAATATCCTCCCGTTTTTGCAACCAAATCTGCATTCTACACTCTACTCAGGCAGAAAAGACTACGATGGCGTGGTCATGTTCGTCACATCGAGGATGGTCGCATTCCCAAAGATATCCTCTACGGACAGTTGGCGGATGGCACATGAACGGTCGGCCGACCAACAGTTGAGATTCAAAGATGTGTGCAAGCGAGAAATGAAAGCTCTGAACATGAATCTGATATTCTGGGAAGACGAAGCTGCAGACCGATCCAGGTTGAGATGTACCCTGAATGGCCAGCTCATGTTTGGTGAAGCGAAGCTCTTGCAACACAGAAAAACGAAAAGAAAACACCGCAAGGAGAAAGACAACAAAAGCTACACGGGACACCCATCTCACTACCCAGAGATCAGGACAATTTTGACCAGAAGATCCACGTGAAAAAAATCTCGGTCTCCACGGTGATTCTAATACGTGACCTCCGGCACCGGCTTGCAGACACTTTACCTCGAGGCTACTGAGTACGCCCATGGAGTGTTAAAATGACCATATTCCTTGTTGTGTATTGCTTGATACGAATCAATATTGAATGATACATTCTATGGACCTATAAGTGAACTACACAAGACAGACGTTTATACAAGAGACAACATTGCAGATATAAGACACGTTTTCAAGCGAACGAAAGAAGAGGAAATGCATTACCAGTAGGAATACTCTTTGTCTAACAATCGTTTTCTGGGTATGTGACAGCGATATTGGGTCTGTGACAGCGATATTGGGTCTGTGACAGCGATACTGGGTCTGTGACAGCGATATTGGGGTGTAGCGAGATCTGGGCTGGACGACCCTTTGTTAAAAGAAAATGAAGCGTCTGTTACAGCCTCTCCTTTCCAGGTGTAGAGATCGCCGCTGGATTCACTGTTCGGCTTGCCGGGTCGGAGTTTCCATGTCAATGACCTCTCCTACATTATTGTGCCCCCAGTAGCACCTTCATAAGGTGTCCGCTGTTTCTTACAGAGCCTGCTGTGGGGCGCGACCGAGTACCCAATGGTATATCTGGGCGGGCAGATTGGGCTCATTAGCTTTGGTTGGCAGCCAATCTAAGAGAAGGTAAATTCTGACACTAAACCCGGGTAAACGAAGTTCGTTAGTGTGCTCAGGCAGTTCGCTAAGGAGAGGAGGAACTCTGATTTTAAACCCACAAGTACAAGTGCTGGCTAGTCCTGGGACGATAAGAGTATCATCGGATGTCTTGAGTAACTAGCATTTGCGGGCAACGACTCTACTGTCTTGTGGAAACCTCGAGAGAGGGTAGGGGTACCAGAGTAAACCCAGACAGACAATTCGGAGTGGTAGAACCTAAAGCGGACGGTTTCAAAATGACGTTCTCATTCCGGCAGCTTCTGCAGCTGAGCTTGAGCTTTGAATTACACTAGGGAGGCCGAGAGGGGTATCCTGCAGTTTGGGCAGCCAATGGTCTTCATATTCAGTGCCCAGGCCTGCTCCTTTGAGAGGTTACCCCAGCTCGCTCTTGCAGGACACAGAGCTGTTCAAAACTCACAGGGCGCCACACGCATTATTCACAAAGACTGAGACGCTACGATTGATAGAGATTCCGGAGCCTACATTCTTGAGAAGGTTCCTTGCTGATCCACCTGTGTAGTCATATATCTACGATTGGTATAGGCAGGTAGGTATGGAGGCTGGTAGGTAGATAGGGAGGTAGGTAGGTCGCTTGTGCATCAAGGGCCTATTGTAGTAACCTTCCATGAACATGAGGGACTTAAGAGAATTGTGTCTTTTCGATTTGAACTAACCAGGTGCTGCGTATAAAGCCGCGTGGATGGGCCCATGAGGGAAAGGGCCGTTCAGCATCAATTGATGTTTATGGACCGCTTTTAGAGCTAGTAGGCGGGTGACCCTATTCTGAAATAGTTGCGACAAGGAGAATAAAACGATGATCCTTGAAATGAATAGTGAATTATTAGACACGTGGCACTTACTTCCGCTTCCGGATGGTCCTTAAGCGCTGCAAGAACATCCTCCCGTGACAGGACAAAGAGCTCCAGGTAGCCTACGGACCTGACATCTGCTGTGCGCCTATGATAGAAGGAAAACACTTGTTAGTTGACATGACTTTGATTGCGTCCATTCTACCCTGGCATTTAGAGGCTTTCTTTTATGTATGTGTGTCTTAGAATTTTACAAAGGACTGTGTGACATTGCATTAACACTAGCCATGCTTAGGTGGTTTGTCAAGAGCAGAATAGATAGCCCCTTGCAGGCTGCGAGTATACTTTGCTGTAGTGTTTATTGTGGTTTTTTTTTCTTTTTTTTTTCTAATCCCCAAGCCGGTGTGCGTTGCACTGTGTTTTTTAATGTTGCGCGTGTCGGCCCACTGCATCCGATAAAAGCATGCATTTTATGTAAGGGTCTGCTTCCTTCTGCATTTTCTAGGGGTTTGCTTCCCCGGGGTAACGACCGGTGCTGTGATTGGGATCAAACCCAGCACCTTCAGGGTGTGAGCCGTGCCACTTAGCCACTAGCCCACATCATCCCCCGCTGTAGTGTTTGAGTCTAGCACATCGGTTTACCACCCTCAACAGTACATGTCCCAAGGCAGTGGAGTAATAAGCTGCTTACGGCTAGCCCCGATACGCAGGAGATCCTCTTCCTGTCTACATCCAGCTCACGCCGGAGCTAGAACAGTACTGGGGCATCGGTGTCTAGATGTACAGGCCGACAGTCAGCTCTGGGTCGCCGAACGCTGCAGCTCATGAACAGTACAGTACATGATCTTCATCAATTCAAACGAATGCAAATTCATACCAAGCTAAGGATCTTCAAATGCAATGTAATGTCGGTCTTTTTATGTGGAGAGGAAATATGGCGGAATTATTTTAAGGTGATTTGTGAACAAATCTTTCAGAAATGTTCTAGGCCTGATGTTGTTCGACAGGTTGAGAAAGAGAATAAATGTGAACAAAATGATAAAAATATGTGGAACATGGAATCTTAGAAACAATGTGGCGTGGATATTCCACAGAGAAAGGATTTGGATATACCACATGGGGGGAGGGGGGGAGGGCTCAGTGGTCTCCAGGTGCCGGAAGTCGCGAGTTCGAATCACGGTGGGGACCGAGATTATTTTTACATGGATTTTCTGGTAAACATTCCCCTGTTCTCAGAGTAGTGAGATCGGACTCCAGTGTTCAGTGTGGATCATGTTAAATATCCCTCGGCCGTTAGAAATCGAAAGGAGTAGGTCTAACAGCCGCTGCCCGGACACAATTTTTAAATTCTAGATAAACACCTCCCCAATTTATTGGTACCTTCTTCCCTCTCCGGCATAGTAAGCCGTAAGAGGCGTTAGAATACCTACTACGTATAGCCGAAGCCTTCGGCTACCTGGCAACAGACATTAACATGCAAGTTTGAATACCAGGATTCTAAATATTCTGGGTACAGGCCACACGTTGCAAGATTCTCAAGTCAGTACCACCAGGATTAAAAACACATGCAGAAGATACCCAGAGATCATTACAAGAAAAGTAAGGAGACGGGGAAAGAATTTGAGAAAATATCGCATGATAGATCCATTTGCTGTGAGCTGCCTAACAGTTTTCGACACGCGATATAAAACAGCACATACAAACAAGTGCAAACCTCCACACTTATTTGCGAGACAAAAATAAAAATAAAACACAAAACAAACAACAAAGCTTTCAAGAAGGCGATCAATATACAAGCACATTTACTGCCGGAAAATGAGCAGTCAACATAATTCCACACGTGTCAGATGCAAGTTCTTCACAAGATGTTTACAATTCTCGCTTCAAAATGGCGGATGGCTGGGCAGTTAGAATAATATGTTCTGTGCCTTATTACAGCCCCTGATGAGAGAATTTGTTCTGTGTTGCCATTTGGGCTGTATCTAACTGCGTATTACAAGGAACGCTCATAAGCGGTTCTCGTAATTTGGTAGATGGGGTTGGGGATTCAAGTAATAAAAACACAATGTAGGTGTTAAGATTGGATTTTAAATCTGAGAAAACTGAGGCAATGAAAATCAATGGAGTAGAGAAAAGACTAAATGTTCTCTTAGATTCCAAGGCTAATGAGCCCAATCTGTCCACCGCCCAGTTGTATCGCCGGGTACTCGGTCGCGCCCCACAGCAGGCACTGTAAGAAACATGTGCTGCTGGGGACACAATCATGTAGAAGAGGCCATTGACATGGAAACTGTTGCCTGGCAAGCCGAACAGTGAATCCAGCGGGGATCTCTACACCTGGAAAGGAGAGGCTATATCAGACGCTTCACTTTAACGAGCGGGACGTCCAGCCCAGACCTCGCTACCACCTAAGGAGGTTATAAGACCAAAATAACGTAACTGTCTAACATTGATTTCGGACAGTTATTCTCTTTTCACACCCAACTCTTTTAATAGCTCCACATTTATTTTCTTCTCTTTCCAAGAAATGCTATCGAATCTTCTATATTCCTACTTTTTGAAGGCTTCAGTTCTCTCTTCCAACTTATTATTCAGTGTCCATGTTTCAGCGCCATGATGTAGTGACGAGTATACAGAACACCTGTCAATTCTTATTTTCCATGCACGGTTTATATCTGTGTTGAAGTCAGTATGTGTCGCATGTTACTGAATACCATTTTGGCCATACCAGTTCTCTTTTTAATTTCTTTTTCACAGCTGCCGTCTTCCGTTATTATATGACCTAGATAGGAGAAACTCTGTACCGGATCCAATAATTGATCTTTTATTTGTATCTGCATACAAGGCTTCTTATCACTTTTCCAAAATATCACTATCATTTTATGTTCTATCACTGGCTATAAAGCGACAGATTATCGCAGAGTCATCATAGCCCCGGAATGCAGAGTGTGGTGGAACGGGAATTCAGAGTTTGATAAATGGCAGCACTGAGTCTAGAGAAGACATCATGTATACAAATGGAATGGGGTGTGTCTGGCTGGGGTTTCTCTGCAAGAGTGAGAGGGCAGGGTATTGATGAGCAGAGTGGAGCATACAGACCTCCAGTGCAAGAATGGAGATAGAAGCACTGAATGTAGCTCTAAGATGGCTTTCGTCTACTTCTTCTTCTTGTTTCCATCTTAAAATGGCGTAAATAAGGCAATATGTTTCTCGTATTCCACGCTAAGATGAAAATACAAGCGAAACCTTTGTTACGGTAAACAGGCCTTCATCAGGGGCAACGAACATCAACAATAATGAACTAGGGAATGCTTGAATAAGGGAAGAATACATAAACTAAGGAAATGAACACATAAAGTAAACGGTACAGGCAACTATCTGGATACCTGGTCACTCAAATACACCTGGCAATGACAAGACAGACAGACTGTCTAAGAAGAGCTCATGTCAATAACAACAATACACGCCAACAACTGTACAGACTACTGAGGACTGTGAACACAGAGGCCTGACTGAATAAATGGGCAATCGGAAATACTGAGAGAGATATCTTCAAACATATGACCATCCCAAATCTCAAAGACAACATCAACCTCCTGAAAAAGCGAGATCAAAGCACCATTTTCCAACTTCGCACTCAACACATACAACTTATCAGCTACTTGAACATAATCCAACCAGAACTTCGCACTCAAAACATACAACTTATCAGCTACTTGAACATAATCCAACCAGAACTTCGCACTCAACACATACAACTTATCAGCTACTTGAACATAATCCAACCAGAACTTCGCACTCAACACATACAACTTATCAGCTACTTGAACATAATCCAACCAGAACTTCGCACTCAAAACATACAACTTATCAGCTACTTGAACATAATCCAACCAGAACTTCGCACTCAAAACATACAACTTATCAGCTACTTGAACATAATCCAACCAGAACTTCGCACTCAACACATACAACTTATCAGCTACTTGAACATAATCCAACCAGAACTTCGCACTCAAAACATACAACTTATCAGATACTTGAACAGAATCCAACCAGAACATTTCTTCTGAGTGACGGCTGTGCACACATCCCTATGAAAATGTTAAACATCATCTTTATGAATAATGTCCTGCGATTTCCGGTGTTAGAAAAGAGCGCCTTCATCAGAGGCCAGACAAATGGAACACTTTGTACGAAACTAAACAACAGCTTACAAACACTTGCAGATCCCACTATATGGCATTGGACCTAACGGCAGGAGTTCATAGACCACTGGATAAATAACCAACCATCGATCTGGATAACATATAAGAAATCGTCAGAAGGCTTCTCGAATGTAGGAGGAAAGGAAAATAAATGAGAGGAGAGGAAGTGATATGGCCAGGAGGGCGTAAGAAGTGGGAGAGGGCCAGACAAGCCGATAGCGGCCAAATTCGGAATGACCAGACGTGATATTGGTTCAGAGAAAAGAGGAAGACAGACAGATGGAGGTAGGGATGAGGAGGTAGGGATTAGAAAAATGTATGGACGATGTTGATACGATGACGATGGGGGACCGACCAAGTGCCAATCGATGACGATCGTCAGAGGAGCTAGAAACTATTACTGTGAGACTGACATCAGCTTTGCCTCGGTACACAGGACCTTTGAAATGGGCATTTTGCTATGGTGTGTTGTAGTTTACAGTGAGCCGATGGTATCCGTGCCTTTAAGCTTCACACATTTGGTTTCAACATGCCACGTTTTTATGGGATCGGTTATCCATACCCCTTCGATGCACCAGTGCAGCCTGTTTCAAGACGTGTCAATTAGAGAGCCTCCACTTTGAGGCGGACTATGGTCTTAGACATCCCTGGTTAGCTGATCCTGACGCACAGTCAATCGGAATTGCTGACTGCAGTTTCCTCATTCATTATGCAGTCAGTCTCTAGTTATGGCATTTTACAAACACCAAAAAAACAAACATTTGTTTTGTAACTTATTACAAAAGTCAATAGCCACTTGAACGGCATCAATCCCCAGCACCTGCTCTTGTGCAGACATTGCTCTCATCCTGATGAAACAGTTAGACATCTACTCATTGCTCTCATCCTGATGACACAGTTAGACATCTACTCATTGCTCCCATCCTGAGGAAACAGTTAGACATCTACTCATTGAGTGCAAGGCGCTTTGGGGCGCGAGAAAAAGATTCTTACAAGAACTGCCGACATTTGCCAACACACTGTATCGATCAGTGAAACAACTGAAGAAGACCTGTATCTTTATAAGAATAGGATTGGGCTTTCAAGAGCAGACTCGCTCGGCAGCTATCCGATAACATTTTTCACATGACCCTGACGAGAGATGGAGGTCTTGGTGAGTTTGCCTGACCATGACGAGAGATGGAAGTCTTGCTGAGTTTGCCTGACCCTGACGAAAGATGGAGGTCTTGGTGAGTTTACCTGACCCTGACAAGAGATGGAGGTCTTGGTGAGTTTGCGTGAGGCTGACGAGAGATGGAGGTCTTGGTGAGTTTGCCTGACCCTGACGAGAGATGGAAGTCTTGGTGAGTTTGCCCGACCCTAACGAGAAATGGGGGTCTTGGTGAGTATTCCTGACCATGACAAGAGATGGAGGTCTTGGTGAGTTTGCTGGACCATGAGGAGAGATGGAGGTCTTGGTGAGTTTGCCTGACCTTGACAAGAGATGGATGTCTTGGTGAGTTTGCCCGACCGTGAGGAGAGATGGAGGTCTTGGTGAGTTTGCCTGAGGCTGACAAGAGATGGAGGTCTTGGTGAGTTTGCCAGACCATGACGAGAGATGGAGCTCTTAGTGAGTTTGCCTCAGGCTGACGAGAGATGGAGGTCTTGGTGAGTTTGTCTGACCATGACGAGAGATGGAGGTCTTGGTGAGTTTGCTTGACCCTGATGAGAGATGGATGTCTTGGTGAGGTTGTCTCAGGCTGACGAGAGAAGGGGGTCTTGGTGAGTTTGCCTGACCCTGAGGAGAGATTGAGGTCTTGGTGAGTTTGCCTGACCCTGACGAGAGATTGATGTATTGGTGAGTTTGCCTGACCCTGAGGAGAGATTGAGGTCTTGGTGAGTTTGCCTGACCCTGACGAGAGATGGAGGTCTTGATGAGTTTGGCTGACCC
This sequence comes from Ariolimax columbianus, assembly GCA_036924085.1. Classification (NCBI taxonomy): domain Eukaryota; kingdom Metazoa; phylum Mollusca; class Gastropoda; order Stylommatophora; family Arionidae; genus Ariolimax; species Ariolimax columbianus. The sequence continues at coordinate 53,156,151 of JAVGWX010000012.1, forward strand.
TGATATGTGGGGTTGGGTCTTAGTCAGTATATGTCACCTGACACTGACGCTAATGTTGACCCTTTTAATACCCGTAATAATATCTGACTTTGCTGCTACTGACTACTTGTCTGCTCTGGAGTGTAGTGGCCTTACATTTTTCTTGTGGATTATTGTTTATACCGGGACATGTGTGGATCTACTGCCTGGTCTTTCTGAGGTTCGGTGCAACGAAAGATCGGACATTCTGGCGTCACAAACACCGATTACAGGTACACTAGATACGGATAGACGTGGCATTTTAAAGTCCATCAATGGCCGGCTGCTAGATGAAGACACCGCAAAGGTTGGCTTCGTTCATTCTCAATCTCCCACTACCAAAGAATGAAAGGGGTTAAGTAGCAGAATGTAGTCCAGAGAACAAGTGCGTTGTGTCGTAGTTTACAGCTTGACTGCGACATTTGCACCTTTCTGTCCAACACATCCGACTTCAGCAAGCATGTTTGAGTACCTGGTTAGCATTCCCTCTTCGATCCCTTCTACTTAGTCAGTCTGCCCTGCTGCACCTGTTATCCAGGATCACCACGTGGAGGTGTAGACGGGTCTTGGCAGCTTTGGTTCGCTGGCCCTGACACTAGCAGTAAGCGATGGGTCGCTGACCACTGCAGCTCCTGCGCTGCTCAGCATCTTGATCCCAGCACAAAGGATGAATCAGTAATTCAGACACTGCAGATTTTTGTTATCGAACGAGGTAAGAGAAGACTAACGTCCGATCGACCAAAACATTCTGAATGAACAATGCCAGTTCAAGTGAGGCGAAATGTACTCACAAAAAAACCTCCAACCTCCCTATCCAACATTATTTGTCTGCATGGCTCCATTGAAACAGGTTGTTTCATGGTAGTCTGGCTAACTAAGTGATGGTTCGACGTGTTCCTGGTAGTAGTGAGAGACACACTGATAATGTTAACCCTAGTACGGGGGACTGGAGGACCTTCACCAGCGTGTCGGGATGTGAGGAAAGAAAGTGCAATTTTAAACGATTTATTTTTACAGGGAGCACAAACGTGTATACGTACTCAACGTGAGCAATCGACAACAACACCAACAACAAGAACAAGAACAACACCAACAATGATATCAACAACAAAGCAAACCAACAATATCAACAGCACCAACGACAACACCAATAATAACACCAACGCTATCAACAACACCAACAACAAGAACATTAACAACAACAACAACACCAATAAGAACATCACCAACAACAAAACGAACAATAATACCAACAATGATATCAACAACAACAGCAACGACCTCACTAACAACGATACCAACAACAACACCAACAACAACTACAACAACGACACCAACAACAACACCAACAACAACTACAACAACGACACCAACAACAACACCAACAACAAGAACACCAATAACAACAACAAAAACAACAACGACATCCCTAACAACGATACCAACAACAAGACCACCAACAACACCAACAGCAGTAACTAAACAAACAACAACAACACCAAGAACATCACTAACAACGATACCAAAACAAGAATGCCAACAATAACAACAACAATACCAACAACAAGCCAACATCAACAACGACACCAACAACAACACTAACAACAACATCAATAACACCACAAATAACAACACCAATACCAACACAAATAACAATCCCAAATAACAACGTCAATAACAACACCAATAACAACACCAATTACAACACCATCAACAACAATAACAACAATAACCGAGGATTGAACAGATGGGGGCCCAGCATAGGACAATACACAAGTGTGTACTACCAACACTCTGCAGGAATCATATCCACGCCTTTCGCCGAACGCCTGTGGGTACTCTCGGAGTGCAGTGAAGTCAATCTTAGAAACAGAACGGAAGAGAACGCGAGAACCGCTGAGCTGGTGTGAAAGCCCATTACTTTTGGCAAGCTCTCTAACCTTTTCCTGTCTATTTTTCACCGAAACTATAGCGTAATCCGGTGTGAGTTTCGGCAGAGATGATTACAGACGTGAGAAATAATCAGAGCCTACTGTCGGGGAGGGGGGGGGGGTGGGAAAGGCAAACTAGGCCTCACATTTCAACTAGGTGTGGTGGCCACTGCCCTTCCTCGCTGCTTTTTATTCCTCAAATGGAAGCCAGACTTCCGTTTGCAGCAAGGTCGAATGGAATGTTTTGATAACTGCAACGTTTGTGGTGTGAGAAGCGAACAACTGGCTCTAAATGTATGAGCCCAATCTGAGATCAATTCAGCTGGTGAAGGGAGCAATAATATTTGTGATTTTCGTTGTTTTTTGTGTGGCTTAGGCTGGTGGGAGGTCTTGTTTTGGTCTTCATCTAAAAACAAATGTTACAACTTAGCTTATCGTCTTTATGCTGGTTTAGAAGACTCGACATAGTCAGTATACAACCACTGGGTGGTTTAATAGACTCGACACTAGAGCTAAGTAGACCCGCAGCCAGTTAGGCCCCATCTATAGCTGCTCTTAACAAACCAGCTGTGGGAAGGTATAAATAACTTGGGAAGATTTTCAACTTGAATGTTGTCCAGGCAGGTCGTTAAGGATTTGGATTTCTAACTGCTAAGGGACTTTTAACGTGCTCGACACTGGACACGGGTGGCCGATCTCACTACCCAGAGATCAGGGACATTTTTACCAGAAGAACCACATGAAATAATCCCGGTCTCCACCATGATTCGAACCCGCGACCTCTGTCACCGGAGGCGAACATCTTACCTCGAGATCACTGAGTCTCCAGTGTTATTTGTTATTTTGTTTCGTAGTTTACAGCAAGGCTGCGATTTTGCGTCTTAATTCACTCCAAACAAGTCCCATGAGTTCCCATCGCACCTAACAGGACATTCCATGTCGGGATAATGGGAGGACAGGTCGACATAATTTTATTTTAAATAAATAAGTGAAGCCTCCGATCAAGATAGAAGTGTTGAAAAGATGGTCATGTTCAGTTTTCCCGAGGATTAGGGTTAGGTTTATGGTTAGGTGTAGATTTATGGTTGGGAAACACGCTTGTTAATACAGCGTCTGACAGCATCGATCATGGCATGCTGCTGTAGAAGCTATAGGCTACTCTCCTTATCCTGGACCAACGTTCACAGATTCTAGAAATTCTTGTCTACTATCGCTGAATGCTGGACACCCCCAAAAGTTACAAAGAGGACTATTCTGTGACGCCACTACCTCAAATTCGGTGCTAAAAATATGCATTTGTTCTGTTTGGGTTAAATTAAGACGCATCAACCATCTACTCCTTTCGGAAAGAGGCATCTGGGTTCAGCATGGTAAATTTTATAGACCGGGTTTGATTTCCAGTGTCGATCGTTATTCTCTCAGCTGATGTTCAAGGATGCAGACAGTTTCCAGGGTTGGCCCTTGTGAGACGCAATAGTGACTTAGACAAGTATGGTTCGTTGATCCTGACTCAAACAGTCAACTATCAGTCGCTGACTGCCCGTCATCTTGCTTACCACGTGTCCACTCCTCGGTGCCCCGTTGTGAGTTTGAGGAGAGGATTCATTCATAAGCGTCTCAGTCTTTGTAGACCATGCGCTTGGCGCCCTGTGAGTAGCCTCTCAGGGCGCAAATCTATGAGCAGAATATGGAGACACTGGGCTGCCAAAACCGTAGGATCCCCCCTCTAGGCCTCGCTGGTTTTTTTTTTTTTTTTTTTTTTTTTTTTTTTTTTTGCGTTCGCCTTATTTCTCTAATCCCCAAGGCGGTGTGCGTTGCACTGCGTTTTTATTTTGCGCCTGTCGGCCCAGTGCATCCGACTTCAGCATGCATTTTATGTAAGGATCTGCTTCCTCCTGCATTTTCTAAGGGTTTGCTTCCCCGGGGTAACGGCCGGTGCTGTGATGGGGATCGAACCCAGCACCTTCTGGTTGTGAGCCGTGTCACTTAACCACTAGGCCACGCCGTCCCCCCTCGCTGGTTTAATCCAAAGGAATGCAAAGCATGACAATTTGGCACCAGTTCAGCTTAAGAAGCTGCCGGAATGAGTTCGTAATTTTGAAACCATCCCCCTAAAGTGCTACCAATTCGGATTTTCTGTTTGGGTTTACTACCGCAGCCCTACCCTCTCCCGAGGTTTCCACAAGGCAGTAGAGTCGTTGCCCGCAGATGCTAGTTACTCGAGACATCCGATGATACTTTAATCGTCCCAAGACTAGCCATCACTCTCTGAGACGTGAGTTCCTCCTCTCCTAGACGAACTGCCTGAACAGGCTAACGAGCTTTGTTTACCCGGGTTTAGAGTCAGAGTTTATCTTCTCTTAGATTGGCTGCAAACCAAGGCTAATGAGCCCAATCTGCCCGCCCAGTTATACCGTCAGGTACTCGGTCGCGTCCCACACAGGTTATGTACGAAACAGGGGGCCCCTAATGAAGGTGCTGCTGGGAACACACTATATGGCACGGAAAATCTTGCCCGGCAAGCCGAACAGTGAATCCAGCGTTGATCTCTACACCTGGAAAGGAGAGGCTATATACGATGCTTCACTTTCTTTTAACGAGTGGGACGTCCAGCCCAGACCTCGCTACCCCCCAGAGAAGAGGATTACGGAATGAAGAAATAAGTGAAGGATAAATGCTGTGAAGAGTGAAGGCCCACATCCCTCGGTCGTGATTCCGTCCTTGCCTGCAGACTTGCTAGAGTGCGTACCGTCCTTTTCTTCTTCTTCTTCTTCTTCTTCTTCTTCTTCTTCTTCTTCTTCTTCTTCTTCTTCTTCTTCTTCTTCTTCTTCTTTTTATTCTTCTTCTTCTTCTTCTTCTTCTTCTTCTTTTTCTTCTTCTTGTTCTTGTTATTCTTATTTTGATTTTTCTACTTCTTCGTTCATCCTCAGATCAAGGTTCTGGTTTCTCTTGCAAAGGACACCGTTGTTTGTAAGGCTGTTCTATCTCCATAGAACTTTCGCCTCATGTCTGCTTTGAGAAGCCAGTGTTTTTCTCTGTTTTTCTGCATGAGCCTGAAGTATTGTAGGATGTGTTCTGGGGTCATGGTATGCTCCCCACATGGACACTTGTCATCTATCCCAATCCTCATTTTGTTGTAAAGATGATCCTTGGATCTATAATGCCTAATTTTCAGTCCAACGATGATGACTTACTCTTCTCTAGTTAAATTCTTCTTCTTCTTCTTTTTCGTACGCTGTTTACATCGATATTTACGTTGCACTGTTTTATTTTGTTAAGCCTGTGGCTCAGTGCATCCGATTTAAACAGGCGTTTCTGTAGGGTTGCCCTCCTTAGCCTTTGGCTGTCCCCAGCCTAACTGCAAGGCAGCAGTTGTTTTTGGTCAGAGTTATCTCTCTTAGGAAGTTGTCTTGCAGGACTATCGAGTCTTCCCCTCTCGTGTCTATAGGGTTAGGCAATGATATGATGGACTATGTACTAGTTTGTACAACACACTCTCAAGCAAACAGCAAGAGAAAGCTGGAAAAATAAAACGGAAAGCCTAAACCTGGACAAAGACGGGAACAAGCTATGGAAGCTAGTCAGAGCCATGAACGACGAAACCCCGCCAAACAAACAAATTACCATCAAGCAGGGCGAAAACTTGCTCACAGGTAAGAAAGCAGCAAACGCTTTTGTCGATCACTATGCCAGAGCAAACCACATCGAGGTCCCTGCAGATAGGCATACAGACATTAGCGAAGAGCTAAAGGGGCACGACAACATCAATATGGCACCTGAAGAGCACATGATGGCCAAATTAACAATGAGCGAAATGGAAGAGGCTATGAGAACATTAAAGAAAAAGAAATCTCCCGGAAAAGACGGGATAACAAACGAAATGCTGATGGTGCTGGGCCAAACAACGAAGAGGAAACTGCTATCGGTCCTGAACCAAAGCTGGAAAAGAGGAATTGTACCCCAGGCATGGAAAGACGCAATACTGGTACCAGTACCAAAAACAGGAAAGGACAAAACAGATCCAAATGGATACAGGCCCATCAGCCTACTGAGCTGTGTCGGCAAGCTGATGGAACGGATGATAAACACCAGACTGATGTGGTATCTGGAAGAAAAACGAATACTAATTCCACAGAAAGCCGGCTTTAGACAGCACAGATCCACTGAGGACTAGGTCATCCTCATAGCCCAGGAAATAGAAGATGCCTACCAGGCACAGAAACACACAGTAGCTGTTTGGGTGGATCTGGAAAAGGCATTTGACAAAGTCTGGAAAGACGGACTTAGAGTCAAGCTAAGAAGAAGTGATGTTTGTGGGAAAATGTACAAGTGGATCAACCACTACCTCAAACAAAGAACGGCCAGAGTCCAAGTACAAAGGCAGATGAGCAAAAAGGTGACACTCGAGCAGGGAGTACCCCAAGGGGGAGTACTGTCACCCACACTCTTCCTGGTATATAAACGACATGACAGAGAATATACCAAGGAGAGTCCATATCTCAATGTTTGCAGACGATCTGGCTATGTGGACCTCTGAAAAGAATCTCACCATAGCAAGAAATTGGATGCAGCAGGCTCTAACATCGCTGGAAGAGTGGGCGAACTCATGGCTGGTCAAAATAAACGAGGAGAAAACCACATGCACAATATTCTCGCTTTCAACAAAACCCCAAAATACCAAATTAAGTCTAAATGGCAAATTCCTGCAGCCAAACGACAACCCAACCTATCTGGGAGTCACATTTGATCGGCGCATGACATGGAAAAATTCAGATCGAGAGAAACCGAAAGAGAGCCAGAGAAAGAATAGCAATCATGAGGAAACTTGCTGGAACAAGCTGGGGAGCAGACGAAGGCATACTAAAGAAACTGTACACTGGAAGAGTGAGACCAGCTCTCGAGTATGGCATTGCGGCATGGACAACAGCAGCAAAGGCGAACTTCGATAAAGTTAGCAAACTTCAAAACCAAGGCATGAGAGTTATTACAGGAGGCATGAAGTCAACGCCAATTGTAGAACTTGAAAAGATTACAAAACTGCAATCCATGACTGATAGAAGAGACTGCAGAGCCCAGCTGCAGTCAGAGAAACTCCGAAGACTGACTGACCATCCAATGCACCAGAGACTAAACAATTTGGGAAATGGGAAACTAAAGCGGAGAAACTTTGCAGAAATAGCCAAAGCAAAAATGGACGAAAATCCCATAAACGCACTAACAACACCAAAACCCATCACTACTGTACGAAAACCTACCTGGAGGCAGGATATATTTCCAGAGGTGGTAGAAAATATACCAGGTATTGGAAAAAAAAACTGCCAGACTGAAAAAGAAAGGAGAGATACTACCCTAAGCTTCATATCGAAACGCTACCCAAGCATGGACTGGACCCATGCATACACCGACGGTTCTGTAACAAACAATACACAGAACGGAGGGGCAGGAGCATTCCTGAACCTACCAAATGGCAAACAAATAACACTGTCATTCGCTACTGGTAAGTACACACGCAATTTCAGAGCGGAGGCAGAGGCACTGCGGGCGGCAGTGGAAGAAATGGTGACACACAGTGAAAATGAAAGCCATATAGTCCTGCTTACAGATGCTCTCGCCGTAGTCACAGCGCTAAAAAGCCAGAATAACACTGAGCTTAATGACTTAAGAGCAGCACTCTGCAAACTGTGCTAGCAGTCCGCACCAAAAAGGGTAGTGGTACAGTGGGTCCCATCACACTGCAATATCCAAGGCAACGAGGAGGCAGACAGACTGGCAAAAGAAGGTGCAAGACTACCACAAACAGATACTAGTATGATGTACGAAGAGTCAAAACGGCTTATCAAAGCCAGATACATGACCAAATGGGAAACCGAACATACTGGTTACACCAAAAACGATGCCTATTACCAGTTGAACCGAAGAGAGCAGGTCGTTGTCTTCAGACTTCGCACTGGCCACAATAGACTGAGGTACCACCTATTCAACAAATTGAAGATAGGTGGTACCGACAAATGCCCGTGCGGTACTGGTAAAGTGACCGCTGAACATCTGCTGCAGAACTGCCCGACATACGAGGATCAGAGAGAGCAGATGTGGCCATCACCAGTGGAACTGCAAGACAAGCTCTATGGCAGTGGCGACAGCCTCAGGATGACCGCCGCTTTTTTCGAAAAAAATAATGGTTACTGTCTGACTGCGTACGAAGAAGAAGAAGAAGAAGTACTAGTTTGTACTTTCCCGGAAGAGAGGCAGTCCAGTGTGACTTTGTCCCAGGATCGTCACGTCCTGCCAGAAACGTAGCATATGCTGTTAGTGAGGTATCTCTTTGTTCCTCTAGTTAAATTAAAGTAGATGTCTTCTTTTCGGAAGTCATGGTGTTGATCAGCCCATTTTACCATGAAGTGCTTTAATTATAGTCTTCATTATATGTAATGTTCAGGTCTGTTTTTTTTTTAATGCTCCTGCACACTTTTCAAGTTTTAGCTCCTTTTTGATTTCTAACTGCCAAAGGATTTTTAACGTGTTCGACACTTACTATGGGTGTCCGATCTCACTACCAAGAGATCAGAGAAATAGCACCTCGGATCTCGAAGTTCAGGACGGGTGGGTGTAGTGACGGAAGTGTCGGTAATTTGTTGGAGGAGTGTAGAGAGGAAGCGATGACGTAAAAAAATTCGTGCAGAAGCACAGATGATAAATTGTTGCTGCAGGTTGGAGGTCACTCTCGATCCGTCTGAAGCTTTAAGAGATGGGATCACGTGCTGTTGCTTAGCGATAGTGCGAGTGATGCGAGATTCTGCGTGATTCAGGTCTTTGACACGGAGAACCAGTTAAGGACAACACATGCCTCGCCTTAGCGCCGTCTCTTGGGCCTATCACTCAGACAACAGCGCCAGATGAGCCTACATAACAGTGCCAGATGAGCCTACATAACAGTGCCAGATGAGCCTACATAACAGTGCCAGATGAGCCTACATAACAGTGCCAGATGAGCCTACATAACAGTGCCATCTAGGCATTGTCACACGTCAAGGATGTCATTCATCATTCCAACAACTCCAAGCACCGCTGGACTGGCTGTGTGGTCAGAATAACAGGCGAACGCTGGAGTACAGCAGCGACTCTGTGGTACCCGCGCGGCAAAAACAGACCGCCTAAAAGAACTTTTACTAGTTGGCAAGATTCGATGGCGCTGTACAACACTTACGACCCTAGAACAAACAATTTAGAGCTATCCAGTGGACAACCCGTGCCCGAGACAGAAGTTAGCGCCATCCACTGGACAACCCGTGCCTGAGACAGAAGTTAGCGCCATCCACTGGACAACCCGTGCCCGAGACAGAAGTTAGCGCCATCCACTGGACAACCCGTGGCCGAGACAGACGTTAGCCATCCACTGGATAACCTGTGCCCAAGACAGAAGTTAGCGCTATCCATTGGACAACCCGTGCCAAAGACAGAAGTTAGCGCTATCCATTGGACAACCCGTGCCCTAGACAGACGTTAGCCATCCACTGGACAACCCATTCCCGAGACAGAAATTAGCGCTATCCACTGGACAACCCGTGCCCGAGACAGAAGTTAGCCATCCACTGGACAACCCGTGCCCGAGACAGAAGTTAGCCATCCACTGGACAACCCGTGCCCGAGACAGAAGTTAGCCATCCACAAGACAACCTGTGCTCGAGACAGAAGTTAGCGCCATCCACTGGACAACCCGTGCCTGAGACAGAAGTTAGCCCCATCCACTGGACAACCCATGCCCGAGACAGAAGTTAGCGCCATCCACTGGACAACCCGTGCCCGAGACAGACGTTAGCCATCCACTGGATAACCCGTGCCCAAGACAGAAGTTAGCGCTATCCATTGGACAACCCATGCCCAAGACAGAAGTTAGCGCTATCCATTGAACAACCCGTGCCTAAGACAGAAGTTAGCGCTATCCATTGGACAAACCGTGCCCTAGACAGAAGTTAGCCATCCACTGGACAACCCGTGCCCGAGACAGAAGTTAGCGCTATCCACTGGACAACCAGTGGCCCAAGACAGAATCGACTGGAAACTGAGCTGAGTCCCGCACAAAACGAAAATACACACCACTGCTGGAGCTCAGCCCGCTAAGCCAAGAAATGCACCTACCGGCTACTATCAACCCGCACAAGGGTTTATTATTCCCAAATGGTCGGGGTCTTTGTGTATGATAAAGCCAAGAATAGCACCACTGTCCCACAGAGCGCATGTCGTAAAAGTCGACGAACTATGTGACATGGCATAACACCAGCTATGGTTAGATGGTTTGTTAAGAGCAGCATAGATGGCGCCTAACAGGCTATCGGTCTATTCAGCTCTAGTGTTTTTAGTCTATTAAGATGAACTCGCACATCGGTTAACCACCCTTTAAACTGGTTGTATACAGACTCTGCCGAGTCTTCTAAACCAGCATTAAGAAGTTAAGTTAGTTAAGTGAAGAGTTGGGACCTGTACGAATGCATTTGTCCTTGTACATGCACAGGCCGACTAAGACTAAGTGAAGGATAAGAAGATGATACATGGGAAGGGTATTGTATGCTTTCTAGAATGCATAATTTACCTATATTTTCTGGACTGCGGCAGGATTTTGTTTATTGAGCTGCCGCCATTAGGTGTTGGTGATGAGGGCTTGATTCCTCGCTCTTGATGTACATTTACATTTAGACAGAACACATTATTCGACAGATCGACAAAAGGACAAGATTCATTGTCGATGTTGTATCAATGAACAATATCTGATTAATAGAAGACACAGTTCTGATGGCGAAAAGCAAACATACATTAGTGATAGAAGGAAATAATATAAGACAGATGTAGGAATTGGACATTAATTTTGAAAAAAACTATAATAATTGGCAAAGTAGACTTGAAAACTATTATATAGATAAAAAAACAAACAGATTAAGAGCTTAGCTTATATTAGGAAAATAATAATGTAAAATGTGAAATGGAAATAAGTAAGGGGATAGGGAAAGCCAAATCGGTTTTCATAATCATGAGGTCATATTTGACATCCAAACAAGTTATTTATTGAATTAGTAATTGAAAAAAGCTCTCGATCGGAAAGATAGACAACATCCTTTGGGAAATATTGGCTCACTATAGAGTAAACCGAGCCTTAAGCGGAAGTGATAAGTCGAAAGCGGAAGTGCTGAGTCAAAAGCGGATGTGCTCAGTCAAAAGCGGATGTGCTGGGTCGAACACGTAAGTGCTAGTGCTGGGTTGGAAGTGGAACTGCTGTGTTGAAAGCGGATGTGCTGGGTCGACAGCGGAAGTGCTCGGTCGAAAGCAAAAGTGCTGAATCGAAAGCGGAAGGGCTGGATTGAAAGCGGAAGTGCTGTGTCGAAAGCAGAAGTGCTGGGTCGAAAGCGGATGTGCTGTGTTAAAAGAGCATGTGTTGTGTCAAAAATCACTGATATTGTAGATAAGTTGCTAAATGCGGTTTAACATACCTTCATCATCCATCATTACCACCACCACCATAATCACCATCATCACCATCATAATCATCAGGTAGAATCTCTTTTATAAACCTACTCTTCCATGACACTCAATCTGTAAGACAATCGATCCCTGGCCAGCTCGCCCGTTTCTGCCACTGCCAACCACAGAACCTTTATAATGTCCCTTGTCCGTTTTATCGTCGGTCTGTCCCTGCCTTAACGTCCAGGCACCAATTCCCTCCCAGTATCGCTCTTTCTAGACCACTGAGATGCTTGATGTGGCCGAAGTATGTTAATGTCCTAGAGGTAATCTTAATTACTAGCCAGTTTTATTCAATTTGTAGCTCATGTAGGATTTCTGTGTTAATCTTTATTTTTAATGTTTTTTACTATCCATGGTATTTTGAGCACCCTCCTGTCACATTTTAGCTCGAAGGATTTAATTTTCTTCAGTAGGGTTTGTGTGGTTGACCGTGTTCTGCATCCATACGTTTCCACGGGGAAGATGCAAGTCCTCAGGACCTTTATTTGTGTAATTGTATTAGTGTTCTGCCATCAGTTTTACAATTTTAGTTCACCTCTGTGGCGTCAAATCCATTCTTCTTCTTGTTTCGTTTTTGGCGATTTCTGTTGTTGTTAATAGTCCAGCCTTTAGATATGAATATTTACTAATTGAATATTAGCACTGAGTAAATGTTTTTCTTCTTCTTTGTCGTTTGTTCTCAAATTCCCACTACCAAGCCTTGAAAATGGCTCTAGCTTTGGCAGGATGTAGTCTGGAGAACGGAATGCGTTGTGTTGTAGTTTCTTCTTCTTCTTCTTCTTCTTCTTTTTTCTTCTTCTTCTTCTTCTTCTTCTTCGTTCATTCTCAGATCATGGTTCCGGTTTCTGTTTTTCAAAGGACATCGTTGTTTGTAACGCTGTTTCGTCTCCATAGAGCTTTTGTCTCATATCTGTCTCACGAGGCCAGTATTGTTCTCTCTTTTCACGTGTAAGAGTGCAGCTTTGCAGGATCTGTTCAACGGTCATGATGTGCTCCCCACACGGACACCTGCCATCTGTCCCAATCTTCATTTTGTTGTAAAGATGACCCTTGAGTCTGTTATTCCCAGTTCTCAGTCTGAAGATAATGACTTGCTCTTCTCTTGTTAAGTTAAAGTAGCTGTGTTCTTTTCGGAAGTCGGGGTGTTGATCAGCCCATTTTACCCCGAAGTTGGCTTTAATTATGGTCTTGGCCTCATTATATGGTGTCGTAGTTTGGAGCTTGACTGCGACATTTGCACCATTCAGTTCTTCTTCTTCTTCTTCTTCTTCTTCATCGTACGCAGTCAGACAGTAACCAATATTTTTTTCGAAAAAAGCAGCGGTCATCCTGAGGCTGTAGTCACTGCCATAGAGCTTGTCTAGTGTTGCCACTGGTGATGGCCACATCTGCTCTCTCTGATCCTCGTATGTCGGGCAGTTTTACAGCAAATGCTCAGCGGTCATTTTGCCGGTACCACACGGGCATTCGTCGGTACCACCTATCTTCAATTTGTTGAATAGGTGGTACCTGAGTCTATTGTGGCCAGTGCGAAGTCTGAAGACCACGACCTGCTCTTTTCTGTTCAACTGGTAATAGGCATCGTTTTTGGTGTAGCCAGTATGTTCGGTTTCCCATTTGGTCATTCAGAACCATTCGGTTCGACACATCCGACTTCATCTGGTATTTTTAGGTACCAGGTTAGAATTTCCTCTTCAATCACCTCTACTTAGACACTCTTCCCTGTTGCAGCCTGTTTTCCAGCATCATCACGTGAAGGTGTAAAAACGTCTTGGGCGGTCTGATTCGCTGACCCTGACGTTAACAGTCAACTTTGGGCTGCTGACCGCTGCAGATCATGCACTGCTCAGCAACTGTATCACACCGAGGGAAGGAAGACTAGCGTCTGGTCAGGCAAAATGTACTGATGAGATATGTTTTTCAGGGTCAGGCAAAATATACTGGTCAGACATGTTTTTCAGGGTCAGGCAAAATATACTGATCAGACATGTTTTTCAGGGTCAGGCAAAATATACTGGTCAGACATGTTTTTCAGGGTTAGGCAAAATATACTGATCAGACATGTTTTTCAGGGTCAGGCAAAATATACTGATCAGACATGATAGTCAGGGTCAGGCAAAACATTCTTATCAGACATGTTAGTCAGGGTAAGGCAAAATATTTTGATCAGACATGTCAGTCAGGGTCAGGCAAAATATACTGATCAGACATGTTGGTCAGGGTCAGGCAAAATATACTGATCAGACATGTTAGTTAGGGTCAGGCAAAACATACTGGCCAAGACCCTCCCTTCGGCTTGCTAGTGGGCCTCCCTGGAAACGGGATGTTTTTATGGCAGCATGGCTAACCGGGTGAGGGATCGACGTGATCCCCGTAGTAGTGAGCGATATGCAGGTAAAACCAAGCGTATCACAAATCCCTGGAGGATTCCGATCAACCTTCATCAACAAGCTCGGAATGAGAGGAAAGCTACTGCAACCCACCACTCAACGTTCTTTTCAGGGCACACAAAAAGAGTAACCTACTCATTGTGGACATATCGAAACCAAACAAATTTAACTTTAATAATTAGCAATGTAGGCTCAAAAAATTCTTTACATAGAAGTTCAAATACAAGAATAGATTAAGAGCTTTTCCTATCTTCAAATTGAAATCAGAAAAGGAATAGAGAATTGGCAAATCTATTTTCACCAACATTAGTTTATATTGGCAATGGACGAAGTCCCTCACAAACTAAAAATGAGATTTATTAGGTGTTATGTATAATTCTCTTTACTGTATGGCATTGGGAAGGAAGGCTAGCGTCTGGTCAGGCACAACATACTGATCATACATCTTAGTCAGGATCAGACAAAATATACTGGCCAAGACTCTCACCTTGGCTTCCTCGTAGCCCTTCCTGGAAACGGGCTGTTTTTATTGCAGTCTGGCTAACGAGGTGAAGGATCGACGCGATCGCCGTAGTAGTCAAGCATAGCACAACCGCCTGGAGGACCCGACCGCACCTTTATCAGCACGCTCGTGATGTCAGAAAATCTACAACAAACCATCACTAAACGTCCTTTTAAGGGTACACACAAGAGTAAATCTAGCCATTGTGGATATTCATTCAACAACAACAACTGTATGGCATGAACACACTGACCATAAACAAACGAAGAAGTAAAATGATGCCTGTGAAATATGAATATATACGATAATGGAGGAGCATCTCATATAAAGAGAGAGAGAGAGAGAGAGAGAGAGGGAGGAGAGAGAGAGAAATGAAAAAAAATAGAAAAAGTCTTGGAGAAGTAAGGAGTGTTTAGAACATTAATGAACACAATCAGATAAATCAATTTTGATTACATAAAAAAATAACCTGGATAGAAACAGTTATTGAAGGAAGGGTGCATGACCAGAGGTCAACAACACTATACCATCAAATGATGAACAAAGACAATCGTGTCAGATTGTACTATAAATGCAAGAGACAGAAGACGTTGGTGATTAATTACAGCGCTCTTCACCGTGGAGATGGCACGTTAACTGAAATGAAGAAAATTGGAGCCAACGCCGAGAAAGAAAAGAGAAATGAAATATTATCCGATATTATTAGATAAGTATTGATACACGTCTGAACGTGGATAAATAATCAATAGAACATTGTCTCGGGTGTGACAAAGAGTAAACAAAACATGTGGTAAATAGCATCACGGAAACTTGCACAAACTTCCCTTGTCCTGGGCACCACTTACTTCCCCCGTCCTGGGCACCACTTACTTACTTCCCCTGTCCAGGTCACCACTTACGTACTAGCCCTGTCCTGGTCACAACTTACTTACTTCCCCTGCCCAGGTCTCCACTTACTTATTTCCCCTGCCCAGGTCACCACTTACGAACTAGCCCTGTCCTGGTCACAACTTACTTACTTCCCCTGCCCAGGTCTCCACTTACTTATTTCCCCTGCCCAGGTCACCACTTACTTACTTTCTCTGCCCTGGCCACAACTTACTTACTTCCCCTGTCCAGGTACCACTTACTTATTTCCGCTGTCCAGTTACCACTTACTTATTTCCCCTGCCCTGGGCACAACTTAATTACTTTCCCTGTCCAGGTACCACTTACTTACGTCCCCTGTCCAGGTACCACTTACTTATTTCCCCTGCCCTGGGCACAACTTAATTACTTCCCCTGTCCAGGTACCACTTACTTACTTCCCCTGTCCTGGGCACCACTTACTTACTTCCCCTGTCTAGGTAACACTTACTTACTTCCCCTGTCCAGGTAACACTTACTTACTTCCCCTGTCCTGGGCACCACTTACTTACTTCCCATGTCCTGGGCACCACTTACTTACTCCCCCTGTCCTGGGCACCACTTACTTACTTCCCATGTCCTGGGCACCACTTACTTACTCCCCCTGTCCTGGGCACCACTTACTTACTTCACATGTCCTGGGCACCACTTACTTACTCCCCCTGTCCTGGGCACCACTTACTTACTCCCCCTGTCCTGGCCACCACTTACTTACTTCTCAACGATTCTACAGCACATGAATCTGTACGAACCTAAAGATGTATCCCCCCCAAAAAACGGTCAAGTTCATCACTGGTTTACGTCTAATGGTCAATTAGTTAGTTAGTTAGCTAGTTAGTATACTTTTTGTTTAATTAGTCCTAATAAAAACCAAGGCCATGGTGTACAGTACATGAGTCGTGATCATTCCCATATATAGGATCACGACATGGAGAAGTTATGCCAAACATGAGCACAAGCTTAAGAACTTCTATCTACGCGCCTACGATACGTTATTGGAATTACATGCAGGGCAGAGAGACAGATGCAGAGAGAGAGACGCTCGTTAAGGTCTCACAAGCATCTACACTATTCTTGGGCAGCCAAGACTAGGATGGTCTGGTAATGTTCTTCGCATGGGGCACGGTCGCATTCCCAAAGATATCCTCTAAGGACAGTTGTCTTCTTTCATACTTACTCTCTTCTGATCACTACAGTAACTCTGACTATCTTCTTTCATACTTACTATCTTCTGATCACTACACTAACTCTGGCTCTCTTCTTTCATACTTACTCTCTTCTGATCACTACAGTAATTCTGGTTTTCGTCTTTCATACTTACTCTCTTCTGATCACTACACTAACTCTGACTATCTTCCTTCATACTTACTCTCTTCTGATCACTACAGTAACTTTGACTATCTTCTTTCATACTTACTCTGTTCTGATCACTACAGTAATTCTGGTTCTCGTTTTTCATACTTACTCTCTTCTGATCACTACAGTAACTCTGGCTCTCTTCTTTCATACTTACTCTCTTCTGATCACTACAGTAACTCTGGCTCTCTTCTTTCATACTTACTCTCTTCTGATCACTACACTAACTCTGACTATCTTCTTTCTACACACTCTTGTTTCATTTGACTCTGTCCAACAATCACACTCTTGCACAACTTTCACACACGCCTTTAGAGTGAGGCCCTTCCATTGCACTTTGGTTGGGCTGGCTTCTGAGAGAGCACAAACCTAGCATATGTACATACAGACGCACACATGCATCCAAACACTGGTTTACACGTCTTGATATCACCCAATTGACTACGGTCTGGGGTGGAAAAGGCGCGCCACCGCCAGTAGAAACTAGTAAGGCAAACACGTAAAATAAAAAAATAAAAATGTTAAATGATGGCAAAAGAACAGTCGACCACAATTGAGGTTCACATATGTGTGTAAGCCTGATATGAAGGCCCTGGACGTGAGTCACATCCTGGGAAGACAAGCCTGCATACCGATTCAAGTGGAGAGATGTACGCTGAAAGGTCATACTAGGTCAAGAGAAGCTCTTACAACACAGAGAAGTGAAACGACAACGCCACAAGGAGAAACATAGCTAGAAAAGCTAGGTGTATATTTTGTAATTGATCATTCCAAGTCAAATCATCCTAGAGTCAGTCAAGACTGAAAGGGGCTACTAACTAGCCAACTAACTAACTAACTAACTTCCCACTTGTATCTTTAAGCGACGATTAGAGCTTAAGTCCTCTTTAATGCATCACATGCATTGATGCGGTCATTGTGAGCCCGTGTCGTTGCACAATCACACTACTGTGATCTATACACCTGCCTCTCGGTCGTCATCTTGTCATGTACTCATATCTACCAGCGTTGATATCAGTAGAAGTTGCTGAGAGTGAATTCTCTTGAGATGACCAAACCACCTTATTTTGTACGTGGAAATGTACTTTGCACAAGTCGTGCCGAATATATTTCGAATTTGTTCGTTTCTAACCGCAACAAACATAAAAGATGTCATCACAAAAGAGAATTAGTAGAACATGCTCACAGCGTAGCAGATCTCAAATCCTGGTCTTTGTCACACAAAGAACTCTCCAGAAAATCACTCCACACCAGAAGAAATATGGACAAATCTGTCGCTTGCTATTTGATACAAGATGAAAACGATACTCAATATCAGAATGCCGGGACTATGTGTAATCCAATTATGATAAATAATAGTGACACGACCGCGAAATCGATTACAGACTGACATGGCTGGGCGCAGAAATGTGTCATCATATCAGCTAATAATTCAGATGACATAGTTTTGCTCTCAACAGTAGAAGGTTATACAATTCTGCTTAAAAGAAGTTGATAAAAACTGATATTGGTTCCCGAATAACTGACATTATGCTTAAAATAGAAATTACAGAAAAATCTGAAAAGGATTAAGTTAAATACTAGTTCTACCAGAAAACAAATTAATTTAAATACTGAAATCGGCAGTTCGTCAGACAGGAAACGACTGCCCGATCCCATGTTTCTAAAATGTAAATATTTATTTTGCAGTCGGACTGGCTCGCTCTTAGAATTTACGTCCTTGTGTCTTCTTTTATTTGTCATTGTAACTCTATTTTGGTTATTTGAAGTGTGGTTTCTTGGATTCTGTTTACTAGAAACAAGATCGGTGCAGTTCAGGAGAGTACATTCACATGGTTGCTCTGTGTTGGTATTTAGCGTATCAAGCAGTATAGGGCACATACCTCCTTTGGGCGTGCTGGTAATTGAAAAGCTATCATTGGGAAAGATCTTGATGCTGTGGATTCTTCAAAGGCAAAGGCAAAGGACGCCGTCCATCGTAGACGATGATGCCTAATTAATTTTGCTAGCGCTATTTTTAGTAAGGATTAACTGCGCTTCTTTTTATCCTCACACTCTCGTCTCGTGCCGCCCGACCCCAGTGGCAAGTCAAGGACAAGACGACTAGGGGGCGACTACGAGATGCAGGGGACTCAGCATCAAGTACCCGTGAAAAAGACCGGAGTCGAACCCACACCTACACAAAAAACGATGCCTATTACCAGTTGAACAGAAGAGAGCAGATCGTGGTCTTCAGACTTCGCACTGGCCACAATAGACTGAGGTACCACCTATTCAACAAATTGAAGATAGGTGGCACTGACGAATTGCCCGACATACGAGGATCAGAGAAAGCAGATGTGGCCATCACCAGTGGCAACACTAAACAAGCTCTATGGCAGTGTCGACAGTCTCAGGATGACCGCTGCTTTTTTCGAAAAAATACAGGTTGACGTCTGACAGCGTACAAAGAAGAAGAAGAACAAAAAGAACCCACACCACCTGATCACGAGGCCGGCGGCTTAAACACTTCGCCACGGAATTCCCCAAAGCACACCTTTGATACAGGACAATATCGCTGGTTAAATCTGCAAAGAAAGGCCGCTCTTCTTATATTTGCTGTTTCTGTTTTGTTTTTCAGCGTCAAGCTAGGAGGAGATCTTTAGAACGAGCCCGAATGTGTGATTCAAGCTAGGAGGAGATCTTTAGAACGAGCCCGAATGTGTGATTCAAGCTAGGAGGAGATCTTTAGAACGAGCCCGAATGTGTGATTCCCACACAGTGACATTTAACCGTTTCAGATAGGAGAGGAAGACTTACGTCTGATCAGGTAGAATATACTGGTCAGACATGTTAGTCAGGGCAGATAAAATATACTGGTCAGACATGTTAGTCAGGGCAGATAAAATATACTGGTCAGAAATGTTAGTCAGGGCAGATAAAATATACTGGTCAGACATGTTAGTCAGGGCAGATAAAATATACTGATCAAACATGTTGGTTAGGGCAGATAAAATATACTGGTCAGACATGTTAGTCAGGGCAGATAAAATATACTGGTCAGACATGTTAGTCAGGGCAGATAAAATATACTGATCAGACATGTTAGTCAGGGCAGATAAAATATACTGGTCAGACATGTTAGTCAGGGTAGATAAAATATACTTATCAGACATGTTAGTCAGGGCAGATAAAATATACTTATCAGACGTGTTAGTCAGGGCAGATAAAATATACTTATCAGACATGTTAGTCAGGGCAGATAAAATATACTTATCAGACATGTTAGTCAGGGCAGATAAAATATACTTATCAGACATATTAGTCAGGTTCAGGCAAAATGTACTGCTCAGACATGTTAGTCAGGGCAGATAAAATATACTTATCAGACATGTTAGTCAGGGCAGATAAAATATACTTATCAGACATGTTAGTCAGGGCAGATAAAATATACTGATCATACATGTTAGTCAGGGTCAGCTAAAATATACTGATCAGACATGTTAGTCAGGGTCAGGCAAAATATACTGATCAGACATGTTAGTCAGGGTCAGCTAAAATATACTGATCAGACATGTTAGTCAGGGTCAGGCAAAATATACTGATCAAGAAAGACACTCACCGTGGCTTCTTCGTAGCGCTCTCTGGAAACGGGTTGTTTTCATGGCAGATTGGCTAACGAGGTGATGGATCGACGTGATTCCCATAGTAGTGAGCGACACGCAGATGAAACCAAGCATAGCACAACCGCTTGGAGGACCCAGTTCCACCATCATGAGCACGCTCGGGATGTGAAGAAAGCTACTGCAACCCGTCACTTTACGTCCTTTTTAGGGCGCACACAAGAGTAAACGAACTCATTGTGGGCATTCGATACACCGACCGTCTCAGATATGTCTGTAATCACCATTTTCGTGTTCAGCCTTTGGCCTCGAATCCGTTGTACCTATCTTGCATTGCTTGTTGGGAGGTGTTGTGAGGTGGTTGCCTTGTTACGTGACCAAACCGCTTTTGTTGTTGTCTTTTGATGTAGTCTAATCTGGTGTTGTTCCCACCAGTCTCTTGAAGTCATAGTATCTGATTATATGTTCTTTTACACCAAATGTTGTTCCCAAGCGGTTCATTTCTGTTGTTTTGATTGATCTTTTTTTCATTTGATCTTAGTGTCCAGTTTTGACATTGCTAGCCATAGTGTTGTATAAAGCTGATTTGGTAGTTATTGTCACGTGCTTGCAATCAAGTAGTGGAATTAATTGTTCAATGATTGGATTTTCCTTATTGCTTCCTTGTTGGGTTTCCGTGGTGATTCTTCCGTCTACTAATGGCATACATGGCATAACACTGGCCATGGTTAGGTGGTTTGCTTAGAGCAGCACGGATGGCGCCTAACAAGCTGCGGGTCTACTTCGCTCTAGTGTTTGAGCATATTAAGACGGACTCGCACAACAGTGAACCACTCTTCAAAACTTGTCCAAACGGAGTGATAGGCTGCTCGAGCCTTGCCCACTAAGCAGGGAATCTTCCACCCGAGCTCACACCAGAGCTGGAACATGCACAGTGGCAACCGCCTCTGTAGACGTACAGGTAGACTAAGAACTTAGAAGAATTAATAACGTGCTTCCTAAAAAGATGAACTCTTTCACCTGTTTTTTTTGCTGTTTTTCAAATAAGATATTGGCTTTTCTTTCTTTCCTAGACATTTTCATGACTACAATTTTGTTCTACTTTGATTTTGATGATATTTTCTTTACATGATCTAAATAGCTTGTTAGTATGTTGTTGTAATTGCATTTCTGAGTTGCTATGACTGGTTGATATGTCTGCGAACAGCCGGTTACTCATAAAAAAATGGCCAGAACCGGAAGACCGGATTTTTGAACATATTGATAGACTTCCTGTATTTGGTTTTACTCTTTGTTTTTATTATTCTGATCACTGGAAACATTTATTATCTATTACATAGTTTTATTTTGTTCAAAACCACTTTTTCGTTTCTCAAGCTTCACAAGAACGTGGCAGCTTTATTCCATGTTTTTAGCATGTTTATTCCAAATTGAAAGTACGTGACATGTTACACACACACAAAATTGAGTTCTAAGTTATAGCCAAACTTGGACAATCTATACGTGAGACAGTTCCCTACTAAATTTCTTCTTATTCTTCTTCGATCAACTGATGCTATGCTTCCAGTTCGGTGAGGTTCAAACGAAGGAGACAGTGAGTTTCTGGTCATCGCTGGTCGCCCACAGCATTTCGAGCATTGTCGCTCCACCAGACCAGACTCTCTTTTTTGCATGAATAAGTGGTGCGGTCCTTCAGGATATGTTCTGGAATTTATTTAGGTGCTTCGCAATCGCATGTGGCGGTATCTCTAAGACCAAAGATGGTAGAGGCTGGCCTTGAGTCTGCAATCTCTGGTTCTGAGTCTGAAATTCTTTGTCTGCCTATCTCCGCCAAGTTTGTCTGTTCTGTCAATCTCTGGCTTTTATTCTTTGTGCTGGTCTCTCCATTTCGTCCTCGTGGATCGTTTGATGAGTGTCTGCTTCTTTATAGCCCTGTAGACAGCGAGGCTTCGTGCCGCCACATCCGGCTATTGTTAGCTCATCTGCCATTCCATTTCCAAGGATCATCAAAGATTGCCGGAATCCACTGAAGGACTAAATCTGCTTTTTGTAACACCATTAATATTTTATATCGCGTGAGAGTCTTTCCTGTTTTGGGCGTGAAATAGCTTGCAGTGCGCTCCTCGAATCTGTCAGAATGACAGTTCTTCTTGTAGTTGTGTTTTAGCTTATAAGATTCTGGGTTTCTACATGTACATCAGTTGCTTGAGTTCTGCCGTTCTGAACACAGGTTTCTACATGTACATCAGTTGCTTGAGTTCTGCCGTTCTGAACACAGGTTTCTACATGTACATCAGTTGCTTGAGTTCTGCCGTTCTGAACACAGGTTTCTACATGTACATCAGTTGCTTTATTTCTGCCGTTCTGAACACAGGTTTCTACATGTAAATCAAAAACCGAAAACCGAATTCTAGATTTACCGTCGTATATTACACTATTACGTTAATCAGGTATTTCGTTCACGTTTCGTGCGGGTGCACCAGGTAGTTTCACTATTATATTTTTACCCAGGTTCTCTCGGTTAGTTCAATTAGTCTGAATCCTTCTACTTTTGCACAACCGAACTTAGAAGTAAATTATAAACCACATCGTCTAGATGTTTTAGCGTCTTCTGGAATGCTAGTAGTTATCTCTCAGGTAGTAAAGGTTGTTGTTATTGTTGAATGCCTACAATGAGTAGGACTACTCTCTTGTGTGCCCTAAAAAGGACGTTAAGTGGGGTGGGGTGGGGGTTGTCGTAGCTTACCTCACATACCGAGTGTGTTGATGAAGTGGGCAGGGGTCATCAAAGCGGTTGTGCTTCTTGGCTTTATCTGAATGTTACTCACTACTACGGGGATCACGTCGATCCCTTACCTTGTTAGGCTGCCATGAAAACAATCCTGTTCCAGGAAGGGCTATGAGGAAGCCAAGGTGAGAGTCGTGGCCAGTATATTTTTGCTTGACCCTGACTAACATGTCTGATCAGTATGTTTTTGCCTGACTCTGACTAACATGTCTGATCAGTATGTTTTTGCCTGACTCTGACTAACATGTCTGATTAGTATGTTTTTGCCTGACTCTGACTAACATGTCTGATCAGTATGTTTTTGCCTGACTCTGACTAACATGTCTGAATAGTATGTTTTTGCCTGACTCTGACTAACATGTCTGATCAGTATGTTTTTGCCTGACTCTGACTAACATGACTGATTAGTATGTTTTTGCCTGACTGACTAACATGTCTGATTAGTATGTTTTTGCCTGACTCTGACTAACATGTCTGATCAGTATGTTTTTTCCTGACTCTGACTAACATGTCTGATCAGTATGTTTTGCCTGTCTAGACGTTAGTCTTCCTTCCCAGGTAAGGTCAGATGAAGAAATGTTTTCTGATCTTTTAAAACATTTTTTCTTCCATAATACTTTTCAGATGATTTCGTTAAATCTTTTGAGACACGAGACTTCAAAATCTGTTTTGTAAGACCGATTCGTTCCCACAGACGTATCAGATCTATTCATTAGATCTATTTAAACATGCGCAAGATCTATTTTGTAAGACATCTTTGCAGAAAGAGGCTTTTTAGATATGCACATTAGATCTATTGAAACATGCGACAGATTAGTTTTGTAAAATATCTTTGCTGAAAAAGACTTCTTAGATCTACTCATAGATCTATTGGAACATGCAAGAGATCTGTATGGTAAGATATCTTTGCACAAAAGTGGCTTTTTAGATCTATTCTTCAAGAACATGGCATACCACCTCGACTCCAGATTTGGCCTTCTCCACACAGGACATACACCATAAAATAGACCGTCAGGTGCTAAACCAACTGGCAGGTAGCGACCACAGGCCGATCAGGCTAACCATCGACATGGAAGTAAGCCCACAGGAAACAAAACCGCTCCCACGTTGGAATTACAAACGAGCCGACTGGGACAGATTTGCAATCCTGACAGATGGGCTGTGTGAAACCATCAACACACGAAACACCAAAATGAAGCCCATGGTAGAGAGCCTAAGCAAGGCAATAATGCAAGCCGCAACTGAAACCATCCCAAGAGGAGCTAGGAAAAACTATAAGCCCTACTGGAATGATGAGTTGCAGAAAGTGGAAGATGCAGTAACAAAAGCTAGGAACATGGCAGAGCGAGAAAAATCCATGGAGGCAAACACCGCCCTCAAAGCCGCCACGGCGAAGTACAAACACACTCTCAAGCAAACAGCAAGAGAAAGCTGGAAAAATAAAACGGAAAGTCTAAACCTGGACAAAGACGGGAAAAAACTATGGAAGCTAGTCAGAGCCATGAACGACGAAACCCCGTCAAATAAACAAATTACTATCAAGCAGGGCGAGAACTTGATCACAGGTAAGAAAGCCGCAAACGCCTTTGTCGATCACTATGCCAGAGCAAAAGACATCGAGGTCCCTGCAGATAAGCATACAGACATTAGCGAAGAGCTAAAGGGACACGAAAACATAAATACGGCTCCTGAAGAGCACATGATGGCCAAACTAACAATGCGCGAAATGGAAGAGGCTATGAGAACACTAAAGAAAAGGAAATCTCCCGGAAAAGACGGGATAACAAACGAAATGCTGATGGGGCTGGGCCAAACAGCGAAGAGGAAATTACTATCAGTCCTGAACTAAAGCTGGAAAAGGGGTATTGTACCCCAGGCATGGAAAGACGCAATACTGGTACCAGTACCAAAAACAGGAAAGGATAAAACAGATCCAAATGGATACAGGCCCATCAGCCTACTGAGCTGTGTCGGCAAGCTGATGGAACGGATGATAAACACCAGACTGATGTGGCATCTGGAAATAAAACGAATACTAATTCCACAGCAAGCCGGCTTTAGACAGCACAGATCCACTGAGGACCAGGTCATCCTCATAGCCCAGGAGATAGAAGATGCCTACCAGGCACAGAAACACACAGTAGCTGTTTGGGTGGATCTGGAAAAGGCATTTGACAAAGTCTGGAAGTACGGACTTAGAGTCAAGCTAAGAAGAAGTGATGTCTGTGGGAAGATGTACAAGTGGATCAACCACTACCTCAAACAAAGAACGGCCAGAGTCCAAGTACAAGGGCAGATGAGCAAAAAGGTGACACTCGAGCAGGGAGTACCCCAAGGGGGAGTATTGTCACCCACACTCTTCCTGGTATATATAAACGATATCACAGAGAATATACCAAGAAGAGTCCATAGCTCAATGTTTGCAGACGATCTGGCTATGTGGACCTCTGAAAAGAATCTCACCATAGCAAGAAATCGGATGCAGACGGCCCTAACATCGCTGGAAGAGTGGGCGAACTCATGGCTGGTCAAAATAAACGAGGAGAAAACCACATGCACAATATTCTCGCTTTCATTAAAACCCCAAAGTACCAAATTAAGTCTAAATGGCAAAATCCTGCAGCCAAACGACAACCCAACCTATCTGGGAGTGACATTTGATCGGCGCATGACATGGAAAAGTCAGATTGAGAGAAACCGAATGAAAGCCAGAGAAAGAATGGCAATCATGAGGAAACTTGCTGGCACAAGCTGGGGAGCAGACGAAGGTATACTAAAGAAACTGTACACTGGAAGAGTGAGACCAGTTCTCGAGTATGGCATTGCGGCATGGACAACAGCAGCGAAGGCGAACTTCGATAAAGTTAACAAACTTCAAAACCAAGCCATGAGAATTATAACAGGTGGCATGAAGTCAACGCCAATTGTAGAACTTGAAAAGATTACAAAACTGCAATCCATGACCGATAGAAGAGACTGCAGAGCCCAGCTGCAGTCAGAGAAACTCCGAAGACTGACTGACCATCCAATGCACCAGAGACTAAAGAATTTGGGAAATGGGAAACTAAAGCGGAGAAACTTTGCAGAAATAGCCAAAGCAAAGATGCACGAAGATCCCATAAACGCACTAACAACACCCAAACCCATCACTACTGTACGAAAACCTACCTGGAGGCAGGATATATTTCCAGAGGTGGTAGAAAATATACCAGGTATTGGAAACAAAAACTGCCAGACTGAAAAAGAAAGGAGAGATACTACCCTAAGCTTCATAAAGAAAAGCTACCCAAGCATGGACTGGACCCATGCATACACCGACGGTTCTGTAACAAACACTACACAGAACGGAGGGGAGGAGCATTCCTGAACCTACCAAATGGCAGAAAAATAACACTGTCATTCGCTACTGGTAAGTACACAAGCAATTTCAGAGCGGAGGCAGAGGCACTGAGGGCGGCAGTGGAAGAAATGGTGACACACAGTGAAAATGAGAGCCATATAGTCCTGCTGACAGATGCTCTCACCGCAGTCACAGCGCTAAAAAGCCAGAAAAACACTGAGCTCAATGACTTAAGAGCAGCACTCTGCAAACTGTGCCAGCAGTCCGCACCAAAAAGGGTAGTGGTACAGTGGGTTCCGTCACACTGCAACATCCAAGGCAACGAGGAGGCAGACAGACTGGCAAAAGAAGGTGCAAGACTAAAACAAACAGATACCAATATGACGTACGAAGAGTCAAAACGGCTTATCAAAGCCAGATACATGACCAAATGGGAAACCGAACACACTGGTTACACCAAAAACGATGCCTATTACCAGTTGAACCGAAGAGAGCAGGTCGTTGTCTTCAGACTTCGCACTGGCCACAACAGACTGAGGTACCACCTATTCAACAAATTGAAGATAGGGTGTACCGACGAATGCCCGTGCGGTACTGGTAAAATGACCGCTGAACATCTGCTGCAGAACTGCCCGACATACGAGGATCAGAGAGAGCAGATGTGGCCATTACCAGTGGAACTGCAAGACAAGCTCTATGGCAGTGGCGAGAGCCTCAGGATGACCGCCGCTTTTTTCGAAAAAATAATGGTTACTGTCTGACTGCGTACGAAGAAGAAGAATAAGAAGATCTATTCATTTGATTTTTGAGAATGAAGCTTTTAGATCTATTCGTACAGAGAGTTTTTTTTCTGGTGACGGTTGCAATTCTTGAGATCAGGATTGTCGACTTGACTTGGTTTCTGGATGGTCGACTTGACTTGGTTTCTGGATGGTCGACTTGACTTGGTTTCTGTAAAGTTTGTTGTCTGACCGGACCGGCCTATTGTCAAACATTCCACGCAAGACAAGTCTCAGATCGGAATAAAGAATAATTCAATTGTGCAAAGGTGCTACCTTTTTTGTAACTTAACTTAACATATTTAAACTGGTTAGAAGACTACTGAGTCTGTTTACAACCAGCTTCATTTACATTTCCTTGCTCTAAAATCAATGTGCAGCTAATCTATTCCTGAATGCATTAATTGTCCCTGGAGTCGCTCTAAGTCTTGTCTGTAGTATAACATACAGTGTTCTATTTTTCTGTTGCTTACGTACTAACACACACATACGTACATTCTAACATGTATGTATGTGTGTATGTATGCGTGTATGTAAGTGTGTATGTGTATGTGTATGTGTATGTATGTATGTATGTATGTATGTATGTATGCATGTATGTATGTATGTATATATGTGTGTGTGTATGTACATGTGTATGTATGTGAGTATGTATGTATGTATGTGTTTATGTATTTGAATATGTATGTGTGTATATATGTGTGTGCGTATGTGTGTATGTATGTGTGCATGTATGTGTGTGTGCATATATGTATGTATGTGTGCATATATGTATGTATGTATATCTAAATGTATTATTATGGTCGTTTGCGTCTTGACAGGGGGTCAAATATATTTATATATATATATATATATATATATATATATATATATATATATATATATATATATATATAGATAGATAGATAGATAGATAGATAGATAGATAGATAGATAGATAGATAGATAGATAGATAGATAGATAGATAGATAGATAGATATAGATATAGATACATAGATATACTAGCTTCCGTACTCGGAATTGACTGTGATAAGTACATCAATATTGACATATCCCGCATCCGGATTGCCCACTCCTACCCCTCCAACAGTTCTGACATTTGTACATCGTGATGCATCACTTCAAAATAGTCCAGTTTGCACACCAAATCTAGTGACGCCAATATATGTTCTCACTCTATTTCCTCTTGTGATCGCTGAACACACACAATGATATCATAATATATTTTGTTTATTGTGTCCTCGAAATAGTTTAAAATAATTAAAAACTCTTTATTTGTTGATTCGGTTATTCTAATTTAGTTCATTAGCTCTTTCCGCCTTTAGTAATTGTGCGTTGAAAAAAAGGGATGTGACTACAGCCTATTACGATAACGAATGTGACTCGTAAGATTAATGCGAGCAGAGAAACATCGTCCACGGTATGTGTGCAAAGAAAGCCATGACCGTTTGCGACATCGCATGGTGTGGCGTGTCTTCTGAGTCCTTAGCCTATCCGCAATCAGTATCTGCCTTGTCTGTAAAAAAAAGTAAAGTAACCCATAGCACTACTGCGTAATGGAATTAGCCATCTCCTCTCCCTCCCCGCTTCTACCTCTAGGACTGAACCGGTACCCATTTAAGGCTGGGTCGACACAATGCGGTCTGAAAAAACATTTCCTCCTTAACTGGGGAATGAACCCAGGCCCATTAAGATACAAAGCCACTGCGCTAACAACTGCGCTACGCGGCTCCCAGGCGGCGTTGTCTGTATTCCACGTGTTATCCTGTGTCTCCATGTAACACGATATATGGCGTCCTGTTCACTTGATTCCAAATCGATGTCCGGATTATTCATATACAGCTTGCATACATCCTTGAACCGAAGTAGTGGCCAGCACCGAGACCAAATGAAATTCCCCATAGAAGAGATTTTTCGGTATTCTGCCATCATCAACCATTTTTTTGTCTTTTTCGTTCGCCTTATTTCTCTATCCCCAAGGCGGTGTGCGTTGCACTGTGGTTTTTATTTTGTGCCGGTCGGCCCAGTGCATCCGACTTCAGCATGCATTTTATGTAAGGGTCTGCTTCCTCCTGCATTTTATAAGTGTTTGTTTCCCCGGGATAACGGCCGGTGCTGTGATGGGGACATTCTTCTTCTTCATCGTACGCTGTCAGACGTCAACCTTTATTTTTTCTAAAAAAGCAGTGGTCATCCTGGTGCTGTCCACACTGCCATAGAGCTTGTCTATTGTTGCCACTGGTGATGGCCACTTCTGCTTTCTCTGATCCTCGTATGTCGGGCAGTTTTGTTCAACTGGTAATAGGCATCGTTTTTTGTGTAGCCAGTAAGTTCTATTTCCCATTTGGTCGTGTATCTAGCTCTAATAAGCCTTTTGGACTCTTCGTAGGTCACACTAGAATCTGGTTGTGGTAGTCTTGCACCTTCTTTTGCCAGTCTGTCTGCCTCCTCGTTGCCTTGGATGTTACAGTGGGATGGAACCCACTGTACCACTACTCTTTTTGGTGCGGACTGCTGGCATAGTTGACAGAGTACTGCTCTTAAATCATTAAGTTCAGTATTTTTCTGGCTTTTTAGTGCTGTGACTACGGCCAGGGCATCTGTAATCAGGACTATATAGCTTTCATTTCTTTTTCATGTCACCATTTCTTCTACTGCAGCTCTCAGTGCCTCTGCCTCCGCTCTGAAATTGCTTGAGTATTTTCCAGTTGCCACTGATAGTGTTGTTTTTCTACCATTTGGTAGGCTCAGAAATATCCCTGCTCCTCCGTTCTGTGTTGTGTTTGTTACAGAGCCGTCGGTGTATGCATGGGTCCAGTCCATGCTTGGGTAGTTTTTCGTTATGTGCCTCAGGGTTTTGTCCCTTCTTTCTTTTTCAGTCTGGCTGTTTTTGTTTCCAATACCTGGTATATTTTCTACCACCTCTGGAAATATATGCTGCCTCCAGGTAAGTTTGCGTACAGTAGGGATGGGCTTTGGTGATGTTAATGCGTTTATGGGGTCTTCGTTCATCTTTGCTTTGGCTAATTCTGCAAAGTTTCTCCGCTTTAGTTTCCAATTTCCAAAATTATTTAGTCTCTTATGCATTGGATGGTCAGTCAGTCTTCTGAGTTTTTCTGCTTGCTGCTGGGCTTTGCAGTTCTTTCTGTCGGTCATGGATTGCAGATTTGTAATCATTTCCAGTTCTACAATTGGCATTGACTTCATGCCTCCTGTTATAACTCTCATGGCTTGGTTTTGGAGTTTGCTGATTTTGTCAAAGTTCGCCTTTGCTGCTGTTGTCCATGCCGCAATGCCATACTCGAGAACTGGTCTCACTCTTCCAGTGTACAGTTTCTTTAGTATACTTTCGTCTGCTCCCCAGCATGTGCCAGCAAGTTTCCTCATGATTGCCATTCTTTCTCTGGCTCTCATTCGGTTTTTCTCTATCTGACCTTTTCCATGTCATGCGCCGATCAAATGTGACTCCCAAGTAGCTTGGGTTGTCGTTTGGCCGCAGATAGTTGCCGTTAAGACTTAATTTGGTGTTTTGGGGTTTGTTTGAAAGCGAGAATATCGTACATGTTTTTTCCTCATTTATTTTGACCAGCCATGAGTTCGCCCACTCCTCCAGCGATGTTAGGACCTGCTGCATCCGATTACTTGCTATGGTGAGATTCTTTGATGGGGATCGAACCCAGCACCTTCGGATTGTGAGCCCTGCCACTTAATAACTAGGCCACGCCGTCCCCAATCAATCATCTAAGTGTGTCTCATCCATCGGAGATGTCCAAGCTTTGAACCGATCGTGACCGTGACCTCGCGACGGTGATCTTGTCCTGCCACCCGACTTCCAGGATTCTGCGCAGGCCTCATGTGATAGATATTTAACCGTTTCTACTGGTGCGTATAGATAGACCATGTCTCACTGCCATAAAGTATTATTCTGAAGACACAAGCCTGGTAACGTGGACTAAAGTGATAAAGGGATCAAACGCGTTTCATATTTTGAGAAACTGAGACCCTAGATGCTGGAATAAACAATCAACCAACTTGTATTTTCTGACACAGACACACATCCTTGCTTTTTATTATAATTATGAGACTTACCTGTTGATACCCCCGTCTAGGTTTAGAATTCCAATTTCTCCAAAGAAGTCGCCAGCGCCCATTCTTTTCAGCATTACTCCAGATTCACTATGAAAAAAGAAAGACACAAAACTTGCGTAGTGGATATTTGTGCGAGGAAAATATGAGAACATGAAAGGTGCTAGGAGCATCAATTGTATTTGTCAAGTTATGTAAATCAACAGAAATTAGGTTCAACTTAATACATTTAAATATTCCATTTCAATATAAAGTGTGATATATTAACTTAGCTTCACTATACTGGTTTAGAAGACTCTACAGAGTCTGTATACAATCAGTTTCCTAAAGCATGGTTTTTACCAATGTGCGAGTCTATCTTAATAGGCAAAAGCACTAGAGCTATGTAGACCCGCAATCAGTTAGGCGCCGTCTATAACTGCTATTAACAATCCACCTGGAGAAAGGTACAAATACCTTGGGGAGATTTTCAACTAGAATTTTGTCCGGGCAGCGGCCGTTAAGCCTACTCTTTTCGATTTCCAACTGCCAAGGGATTTTTAACGTGCTCGACACTGGACACAGGAGTCAAATCTCACTACCCAGAGATCAGGGGTCCGATCTCACTACACAGAGATCAAGGGTCCGATTTCACTACCAAGAGATCAGGGGTCCGATTTCACTACCAATAGATCAGGGGTCTGATCTCACTACCCAGAGATTAGGGCAATTTTGACCAGAAAATCTACGTGAAAATAAACCACAGTCAACACCGAATTTCGAACACGCGACCTCTAGTATACGAGAAGGACACTTACCTGGAGACCACTAAGTCTATATGGCTCTGAAACGTGGAGAGTAATAACAACAACAATGAAAACGATGCAGTACAGACATTCATAAATGAGTGCATTGGTAGAATAGAGAGATTGAAAGGATATGATAAGATCACTAATGTGGAACTGTTAGAAAGAAGCAGACAGCGATCAGTGGAACATGAAGTGAGGAGAATGCGCATGGTGTTGGAAAGAACACACAATAAGGAACAATATGATAGCATTACAAGACAGTCTCTGTTCTGGAAACCACACAGCAAGAGACGAAGAAGCAGATCAAAATATACATGGGCAAAGAGAGCTCGTGCTAAATATACAGGGAACATGAAATTTTGGACAGTGCTGGAATGGATTGTACAGGACCTGAAGGTTTGGAATTGTACATGTTAAAGACGTGTGCTCCACAGGGCGCCGAAAGGTTCTGATTTATTGATTCAAATACAAATACATAAAAGAGCTATACCTAACAGGACAAGGAGGTATGCGGTCACCTTGCTTAGGAAGGTTGAAGATCTAGCATAATACCTTTATACTGGTTAGAAGCTCCTGCAGTCTGTATACAACCATTTTCTGTTACGTTAAATTGATATAAAAATACTTATCCGCCTCTAAAATATTCTTTAATGCTTTAGATCCTGCCTCCACTATTTCTTGTGACAATGCATTCAAATTATTCAAAACTATCTGACTAAAAAATATTTACTTGTATCTAATTTGGACCTTTCTTTAATTAATTTGTAGCTGTGTGCTCTTAGTTTTGTAGGCGGTTACATTTTGAAAAAAAACCTTGTTATATTCTAATTTATGCTTTCCTTTGTTTATCTAATAAACCTGTATTGTCACCTCGAATTGCATTGCATTGTAAGCCTTCAGTGAACGTTAACTAGGAAGAATTGTCATCAGGTGACCGAACCATCGAATTTTCTGACTCGAAATGTATTTTCGACCATTTTTCAAATGTCTTCATTTCGCAATATATCTGTCCTGGTAAATCATAACCATTCTCAAACAGTTTATTTCACACATAGAAATTCTGCTCTCACGTGACTTGGAAAAAGACCAGGTTTGGCACTGGTAGCACAGAGTCGGTATAATGACACTGTTTATCCCCGTTGCTTTGACGCTAAACTGATTTTTGGATGCTTTAGTAGTGGTGACAATTGATAAGTCACAGCGGATGCTTTAGTAGTGGTGACAATTGATAAGTCACAGCGGATGCTTTAGTAGTGGTGACAATTGATAAGTAACCGCGGATGCTTTAGTAGTGGTGACAATTGATAAGTCACAGAGGATGCTTTAGTAGTGGTGACAATTGATAAGTCACAGCGGATGCTTTAGTAGTGGTGACAATTGATAAGTCACAGCGGATGCTTTAGTAGTGTTGACAATTGATAAGTCACAGCGGATGCTTTAGTAGTGTTGACAATTGATAAGTCACAGCGGATGCTTTCTGACATTTACATTTATTTATCTTCTTTATTTGTTCATCCTTTGAGGCTTTCGTGCAAATAAGACACTTACTTTTCACTCCTAAAGGTATTATATACTATTTGACTGTCGTTACATTTTGTGTTAGGAAAGCATTCGAGGCAGCGAGGAAAATAAATTATCTTCTCCTCTGTACACGTATGGCTAGGGAAGACGTAGTTTTCTTTCTTATGCAGCCTATGTAGTTTTTATTTTCGATAGTTAATTTTATACCGCCAATCCAAACTTTTCAGTCTTCTTCTTACTTTGAAATCCGGCTGTCTGATGTTGTAGTCTCGTGCAGCGGATTGATTTGGAGGCATTTTTCTCACACGACCAAACAACTTTATTATCTAACGTGCAATGAATTTTAAAAAATGCGCAAATAACCACAACGAGTACCATTCTTGGATACGTTCTATACGGATGCCTTAGACTGACCAATGCCTTTATTTGAAACTGAAGTTTTCGAGTGTAGATGGACACACTCTATGGAGATAGCAATAACTTCAGATTGACCAATGCCTGTATCTGAAATCCTTATATTTATATATAGAACCTGAACCAGCATTGGAAGAAGTACGCTCTGCAATTAAAAGCATGAAAAAGGGAAAGTCCCCAGGATGTGATGATATCCAAGCAGAGCTAATACTAGCAAGAGGAGAGGCATGTGCTCGAGTCTATCACAAGCTGTGTAAACATATATGGCACAGTGCAGATTGGTCAGAAGCATGGAAGAAATCAATTTATATTCCCCTCCCCAAAAAAGGCAACCTGAAGCTGTGAACGAACTACCGAACTATCGTGCGGATCAGCCACGCTAGCAACATACTCTTGCGAATCCTATTAAGAAGGATAGAGAAAAGGTTTGAATCTGAATTTCACGTAGTCCAGGCAGGTTTTAGGAATGACAGAGGGACCAGGGACCACATATTTAATATGAGGAATATTTACGAAAAATGTAGAGAGTTTAATGTAGACCTGTACACATGTTTCATTGATTACACCAAGCCCTTCGACACGGTAAAACATCAAAATCTGTGGAGAATCATGAAGGAAATGAGGTTTCCTTTGCATGTTATTCATCTCATTGAAACATTATACCAACATCCACTAGCCGCTGTCCGAGTATCTGGGCAAACATCAGATTGGTTTGCAGTAGAAAAGGGAGTTTGACAGGGATGTATCCTCTCACCTTATCTGTACAACATATATGCGGAATGTATAATGAGAAATGTTCGAGAAGAAGAGAACATTGAAAGTTTCGACCCATTTACGATTAGGGGGTACGAGATTCCAGAGTTACGATACGCAGACGACACAGTGATACTATCAAGAAGTGCAGAAGGACTAGAGCAGCTAATTTCAGCCGTTAACATAGTAAAGATCAAAACCTGAAAATTTGTTTATAAACATAAATAAAACAAAGATAATGACCCCCGACAAAACACAATATCAACATAAATTTACAGAGGACAGTGAAGTGATCAGGTCACACATTTTGAATATCTGGGCTCCAGAATTGACAAAAATGACGCCTGCTCAAAAGAAATCAGAAGAAGACTAGCATTCAATGCAGAGACTGAACATCCTAATGAAATTATGGCAGAACACCAAGAAAATGATTAAAGTAAAAGTATTGAGAGCCTTTGTTTTTCCTGTGGCAGCTTATTGCTGTGAATCATGGACGATTGCCAAAACTTCCAGACAAATAATCAAATCCTTCGAGTCAAAATGTTACAGAAAGATCCACAGAATATCCCGTACAGAGGAAAAGACAAATGTAGACATTCGGCAAGAGTTGAGCTAGAAAATGCATATACTGTATAAAGCAGTCTCGAGAGAACAGTGATGGAAGGCATGGTGCCAGGCAAAAGAGGAAGGGGTAAACCAAGAAGACGATGGCACCAAGATATCCAGGAATACTTGGGTATGACTGAAGAAGGCTGGTGTTTTGGCAAAAGAACGAGTTTCTTTCAGACAGACTGTGATGGGAGATACGTTCTATAAAAGACACGCTACATGATGATGATGATGATAATGATAGATATATATAAAAATGATTTGGACAATAATATCGGATCCATGATTGCAAAATTCGAGGACGACACATAACCATTCTGAGGTGTTTCATATAAAGCTGAGGTGGATATATACGTATACCAAATTCAAGAATGGTTTGAAAACTGGCCAAGTTCACGATGCTGTAAGAACAAGAGGGCACAACTGTAAATTAAAGACAAGTTCAAATTATATTTTTGGACATTTTTTGGATCAGAGAGTGGTGAATACTTGGAATGCATTTTGACAGGAAATAGTAGGGGTATAGTCAGTTAAAGCATTCAACAATAGATCAGACGCACATAGTTTAAAAAAAATTTTACATCAAGTAAAGCAGAAGAATCTTGTTTTATA
Source organism: Ariolimax columbianus (assembly GCA_036924085.1). Classification (NCBI taxonomy): domain Eukaryota; kingdom Metazoa; phylum Mollusca; class Gastropoda; order Stylommatophora; family Arionidae; genus Ariolimax; species Ariolimax columbianus. The sequence continues at coordinate 53,192,060 of JAVGWX010000012.1, forward strand.
CAGATTGTAGAGACTTCTAAACCAGTATTAAAAAAGAAGTTAAGTTAAATTAAGAGAAGTTAAGTGAAGTTAAAAGTTAACACAACTTGTTGTCAGCAGCTTTGAACTCGTAGCTTTTTGCTGAGATGCTCTTAGCTCCTATTGTTCAGTCGGGCGAGCAAGAAATTAGATCCTTAGCAGAAAAGAAGAGAACATCAAATCTTCAGTAGAATAGATCATCTGATAATCTGTGTTCTCTTGACAACCCTGTTATATTGTGTTACCAGGGCTCATGCAACTAGATTGAGATCAATCTTCTGTGGTTTGGCATGACGAACCTTTGAACATTTCTCATTTCTCCATCTCATTAACGTTAGAACTGTTTCCACTTCTTCTAATTGGTTTTCTTCATCTTCTTCTTCTTCCTCTTCCTCTACTTTTAGTTCTTCTCCTCCCCCTCTTCCTTTTTCTTATTCTTCTATTTTTTCAATTCCTCCTTCTCTTTCATCATCTTTTTTGTTTCTTCTTCTTTCAATTCTTCTCATCATTTCCATGTTCATCTTGATGTTGATCATAATCTTCTCCTTCTCCTTCTTCTTCTTTTTCTTCTTCTTCTTCTTTTTCTTCTATTTCTTCAATACCTCCTCCCACTCTTTCTCCACTTACTTCATCTTCTTCTCCATTATATTTCTCTCATAATTCTTCATCTTCTCCGTCATCATCAACTTGTTATTTTTATTCAGCTGTTTACAAGGCAGCAAAGTTAACAACCACTTATAAACTAATGATTTGATTTCGGTAGAAAACACAGTGTGTAGCCGTACTAGGCCAACTACAATGGTGACGGAAGCTAATTTATATTCTGTGAACCGTGATCATCATGTAGCATGTCCTTTGCAGAACGTCGCTCTCACAACAGCTGATCTGTAAAACTGTCGATCTCTAGCCAGAACTGGCGCCTCTGTCGCTGTCCATCTTTTCCTTGGTCTGCCTCTGCCCCGCTTTCCAGGCACTGTACCATACTATACCGTTCTCTCAAGGCCATTATCACGTTTGTTGTTGCCAAAATATTTAGCTTTCTGGACCAGATATTTTTTACTAACCTATTTTCTCCAATATCCAGTTCTTGTCGGATATCCGTAATTTTCTTTTTCGCTGTCCATGGTATTTTGAGCACCCTTCTGTAGAATTTTAGTTCAAAAGATTGAATCTTTATTCTTAAGTGTGTGTGTATTAGTCCACGTTTCATATCAGTACCTTACCGCCGGGAAGGTGCAAGTTTGCTTAATTTTCATGTTCGTCATTTTATTAGAGTTCTGCCATAAGTTTCCCATTTGATTCAACCTCTGCCTTGCCATATCCACTCTCCGTCTGACTTCCTTCAATCTCCATTTTTGCTTATAATTGAGCCGAGGTACTCAAAACTTGTGACTTTCTCAATTTCCTGTTGATCTAGAAAAATACTTTAGGTTTGGTCTTTGTCTTGTCTGTGCTCATTATCTTGGTTCTACTTATATTCAGGTACAGGTTTTGGCCTTTGTGTGTTGTTTTACCGACATGATCATCCGTTCCACAACCGCAGCGCTCTTTGAGAGAACAGCTGTGTCATCTGTACATCTCAGCTCCGGTATCTTGTTCCAACCGATTGTTATTGGCTCGAACCTGTCATACTTTTCATCATTTTTAACGTTACTGATTATAGATTCAGCATATATATTGAATAGATAAGGAGAGAGTCTTACACCCTTTTGAACTTCAAACCAGTCTGGCGTTTCGAATGTGGGAATTTATAAACATGATTAAGTCTAACATAGAAATGCAATTCTACAATCCTAATGTGAAGATAATCCTGGTTGTATTGCACAATAATATAGAAAACATCAAAGTTATCAAGCAGAAAAAAAACTTCTTTCATTATTAATAAGTTCATGTTCAGAAAAAAAGAATAATTGTTTTGATAAGGTCACAAATGTGGAACTATTGGACAGACCAGAGTGACATCAGTGGAGAATGACAGGAGGAGAAGGCGATGACTTCGGATACAAACATTAAGGAAACCATTTGGTAGCAATAACAAGATAATCTCTGTTCTGGAATTCCAACGACAGGGGACATACCGATTTATAGAATTAACGATTGATTCGTTTATAGATTAAATGTTTTGATTAATTTATAGATTGAATATTTTAATAATTGATGGGTTATTTTTTTTTGCGTTCGCCTTATTTCTCTAATCCCCATGGTGGTGTGCGTTTCACTGTGATTTTTCTTTTGCGTCTCTCGGCCCAGTGTATCCGACTTCAGCATGCATTTTATGTAAGGGTCTGTTTCCTCCTGCATTTTCTAAGGGTTTGCTTCCCCGGGGTAACGGTGATGAGGATCGAACTCTGTACCTTCTGGTTTTGTGCCGTGTCACTTTACCACTAGAATGATTTATTAAATGATTAATTGATTGATTTAATGCTAAGAATGCAGGATATACGGTAATGTATATTGTAGTATTTAATGGATATGTTGATTCTCAACATCCTACATTAGTTGCATGTCTCTGCATTGTCATGTTTATTTATTCGTTTGTGGTTTGTTTCCATACGTAGCATATAGCTACCGCTGGGCCCAATTACAGGAGGCTTAAAACAAAACAGCTATGGTCACTATTGCTGACAGGGTCGGCGCTTCCACTAGACAAACTAGACAGCAGGCTCCCAGGGCGCAGACAACAGAGGTGTGCAGAGTGTAGTGTATCATTTAAGTGTGAGAAAACAGAAGAGTGAAAGAAATATGAGTGGAAAATGTGAATAAAATAAAATAAATATGAGTGGAAATATAGGAAAAATATGAGTGGAAAATTAGAGGTAATATCAATGGAAATGTGAGAGAAAATGCGACTGGAAAAGAAGAGAAAATATGAGTGAAAATATGAGTGTAAAATAGGGAAACCATGAGTGGAAAAACATGGCACATTGGAGTGAAAATATGAAGAGAAATTATCGGGAAAAAGAGAAAATATGAGTGAAAATATAAGTAAAACATATTCAGGTAAATGTTGGTGAAAATATTAGTGGAAATTTAGGAAAATATCAGTAGAAAATGACGTTAAATATTCATGGAAAAGTAAATAAAATATAAGTGCAAAATTCTGGAAAATGTGAGTGGAAATATTAATGGAAAAATAGGGAAAATATAGGTGGAAAAGTAAATAAAATATGAGTGAAAATTCAGAAAAATATGAGCGGAAATATTAAAGGAATATTAGGGAAAATATAAGGGGAACTTTGAGTGGGAAATTAGTGGAAATATGAGCGGAATAATGAGTGGAAAATGAAGGGAAATATGAGGAAAAATATGAGAGAAAAACAAGCATGTTCACTGTTTTCACAGTGCTAATATTGATATTAAATTGTTGAGAATTCAAAGCAGCGTACAAGGCAATGAAACAAAACCAATTTAAATGTGGGATGAAAATGTAAACATATTGGTGTGTTTTTCTTTTTAAAGTAAAAATAAAATATTTTCACTCAAGTTATAGTTGGTTAATATAGAATCATTTGTGACCAAATTGATCAATGAAAAGACCAATAAAGTGAGATGTTGATGTGATGTTGTCCTTGGGGAAGAGCTGAGTGTCCTTATAGTCTAAAATTATATGTGTGATAAAACCATTTTCTTTCTATTTGACAAAGAAAATTAAAACAAAACATGGATGCATTACTTCTCCTGTAATTTAATATAAATATAGGAAGTTTGTTTTATGTGCTTTTCCTTCTGTCTGCAATATCTGTTTCTGAAAATCCATTTAGACAATTCTTTAAGAGGTGCAAATACTTTGCCATAGGCGTCGTCCCTAATGTAAGTAGCCCATGCGACCATACTATGTTCTTCGTATATGGTTTATCGGTTGGGGAGGGCGAGGGTTGAGTTTTCGCTTGAGTTTCATACAATCAAGAGAGGGATATCTGCAGCTGGGCTTCTCACAGGAAACACGTGACACATGAACTCCTGCAAAGTTGGAGCTGGCTGTGAGATAGGAGTGTCAACTTTCTTTTGCACGAGAAAACAGATACTGCAAACAAAATTCTCCTCACACCACCTACCCCCTTCTCCCTGTAAGTATGTCTAAAGAGCCCCGCAGATAAAACAATACAAGTGCAATTAATTAAATCTACCAACACAGTTTGTCTAACTGAGATGAATAACATTGGTTGATATACTGAGATGAATAACATTGTTTGAGGTACTGAGATAAATAACATTGGTTGAGGTATTGAGATGAATAACATTGTTTGAGGTACTGAGATAAATAACATTGGTTGAGGTACTGAGATGAATAACATTGGTTGATATACTGAGATGAATAACATTGGTTGAGGTACTGAGATAAATAACATTGGTTGAGGTATTGAGATGAATAACATTGTTTGAGGTACTGAGATGAATAACATTGTTTGAGGTACTGAGATGAATAACATTGGTTGAGGTACAGAGATGAATAACATTGGTTGAGGTACTGAGATGAACAACATTGGATGAGATACTGAGATGAATAACATTGGATGAGATACTGAGATGAATAACATTGGATGAGGTACAGAGATGAATAACATTTGATGAGGTACAGAGATGAATAACATTGGATGAGGTACAGAGCTTCAAATGCCTAAGAAGCCTCATGAACAAGACAGGTGATGCAGATACAGAAATAAAAACCTGGATACAAACAGTAAGAGTGGCCTTTGTCATGATTTCCATATGACCAGAAAGCGCACCAAAAAGCTGGGAATCTTCTCCATTGTGAAGCCGTTCTTTTTATGTGGAGCATAAACATGGCCGATGACTAAATTTTACTACGGGGCTTTATCAAGAAATCCTTGAGCATGATTCTGGTCCTGCAGTGGTTTGACAAGGTTACAAAGACTTAATTTAATGTCTTTATACTGGGTTAGAAGACTGCTCAGTCTGTATACAATCAGTTTCATTTACATTTCCTTGCTCTAAAAGCTATGCACATCCATTTTATTCGTAAATTCATTAATTGCTTTTGCCTCCACTACTTCCAGTGGCAATGCATTTCAAGCATTCACCACTCTCTGACTAAAAAAAATATTTCCTAATATCTAATCTGGAACTTTCTTTAGTTAATTTGTAGTTATGCCGTCTTGTTCTTGTAGGTGGTTGTATTTTGAAAAACGTGGAATAGTCTAATTCATTCGTTCCTTTGATTATCTTATAAACATGTGTCACCTTAAATTCTTCTAGTTTCTAGACTGTAGGCCGCTTTTTCTGAGATTTTCTTCATAACAGTAATTTTCAAATCCCACTATCAGCTTTGTCGCTCTTTATTGTATCCTTTCCAGCATGTTTATATCTCCTCTACGATAAGGACTCTATACCTGTACACAATACTTCAATCAAGGTCCAACTAATGCTTTAAACAGTTCGACGATCACTTCCTTGCTCCAATGTTTTAAAATTTCTTGTTATCATACCTAACATTACAATTGCCTTTTTCACTGCTACCTGGACTTGCTCACTCACTTTACCTGAATGATCTATTATAACCCCTAGGTCCCTTTCCTTTTTCTATTATTCTAATATTGTTCTCACATATTCTATAATTACATTTTATACAGAATCTATCCATGTTGATTACTATACATTTATCTACATTAAACTCCATTTGCCAGCTTACAGACCATTCTCATATTTTATCTAAATCAGACCTCAATATATCCACTTCTGCTTTAGATGAGACACTCCTGCATGGTTTTGTGTCATCAGCGAATCTTGGAATCATGGATCCGATATACATGTCTAAATCATTTATATAAATCAATGAAAGATTATGGTAGAGAACGCAATAAAGCTAGGTGAAGCAGGGTGTCCTATTAAAGAGGTGACCTGGGATTGGCTATACGTTCTGAATGATCGTCGAACTGTTTAAAGTTCTCAGTCAGAATCACCAGCAATTTTTGTCATGGAACTGTCAGGGAAAATCAATCATAAGAAGACAAGTAGAAGAGAAGAGAAGTTGAGGATACAAGAAAAAAGAGGAACAATTGGATGGTTGGTGGTAGGTTGGTTGGTGGTTGGTGGTTGGTTGGTTGGTGGTTGGTTGGTTGGTGGTTGGTTGGTGGTTGGTTGGTTGGTGGTTGGTTGGTGGTTGGTGGTTGGTTGGTTGGTGGTTGGTTGGTTGGTGATTGGTTGGTTGGTTGGTGGTTGGTTGGTTGGTAGTTGGTTGGTGGTTGGTTGGTGGTTGGTGGTTGGTTGGTGGTTGGTTGGTTGGTGGTTGGTTGGTGGTTGGTGGTTGGTTGGTGGTTGGTTGGTTGGTTGTTGGTGGTTGGTGGTTGGTTGGTGGTTGGTTGGTTGTTGGTGGTTGGTTGGTTGCTAATGCCCACAATGGGTGGGAACCCTTTTTGTGCGCCCTGAAAAGGACGGAACTTGTGGCAGAATGTAGTGGCTTTCATGACATGCTGAGCGTGCTGATAAAGTAGACTGGGGTCCTCCAGGCGGTTGTGCAATGCTTGCCTTCATCTGTGTTTCACTCACTACTACGGGGATCACATCGGATCTCGCCTTGTTAGCCAGACTGTTGTCCTCGACATCAGCCCGTTTCCAGAACGACCAACGCAGAGGTGAGATGAGGTTCTTCGCCAGTATATTTCTCCTGACCCTGGCTAACATTGTTTGATCAATGTGCTTTGCCTGACCAAACGTTAGCCTCATCGTCCCGAACAATTGGATAGAACTGGGTAAAATATTACAAGACAGATCTGATTGAAGGAAGTTGGTTGATGGTCTAAGGTGACACGCGGCAATAGATTTGAATGGATGATGGTCTAGGCGCCATGTGGTAGGTGATCATAGCGAATGGTCTATCCCTTTCTAAGGTAATCATGGTAAAGAGAAAAGGTCAACCGTTTGCTTATGCACCATCAGGTGACAACGATAACGTAAGTGAGATGGTTGGCTGATGGTCTCTACAGCACAATGTGATACGGGCGAAGTGAGAGGGTTGGCTGGTGGTCTATACAGCACAATGTGATACGGGCGAAGTGAGAGGGTTGGCTGGTGGTCTATGTACTATAAGGCGATAAAGGCAAAGAAGTAGAAGAAGAAGAGGAAGAAACTCTTACAGTGATGTGTTCTGCTTCGATTGGTTGCATGCGATGTCTTTGCTGTTCCCAATAAAGTCTTCTTTAGTTGTCCTTTACGTATGCTTGACTTCAGGCACTATATATACCACAAATGGGCCCAAACAACTTTTGAATAAACACTGATATAATTTCCGTTGTATATATAGCAGTGTATCCGTTCTGGTCTCCCCAGACCCCAATATGGCGGTGTTCATCTATTTTAAATATAAATAAGTCAAATGTGATATACCTGATAATTTCCACAACCCCGTCTGCGATAATGAACATCTCCCTAGCTACCTCCCCTCTCCGACATATGAGATCGCCTGGCGTGAAGATATAAGCCTTCATCTTTAGAACAAGATCATGGAGAAATTCTGGCTGGCATTCTTGGAATATCGTTACCTAGAAACAGAAAAAAAATTATATATTTTCTCGAAACTTATGTCATTCATGAATCAGCCCGTGTTTGTATCAATATAATAAATCAATAAATCAATACATTCATTATCAGCTCCCTCTTAAGCATAGGTCTTCAGAAAATGGCTACACCTGTTTAAATGTGTAAGGCTTAAAGTTTCCACAGAGTGAGGAAACAAGAGCCAGGCTCAATCGTCCTTATGACATGTCTTGCCAGGCTACAGTGTTTTGATTCTTTAGCCACCTTTTTGGCCACGGTAACATTCCACTAGTTGTGTGTATGTAATGGGTGTGTATATATATCAGGTCAGGCTAGGTCATCCCGTAACCGATGAGGTTGTTGGGGCACACATGAAGACATCCTCACAATGCCAAGCCACCCTTCTCTGTCAGATTCCGCTGCCTGTGACTCTTCTGGTCGGAGATTGGTCCATTCCTTTATGTTGTCCTCCCATCTATTTTTGGGACAGCCTCTTCGTCGTCTGCCTTGCACCTTTCCGTGGAGGATTTTATTTGCAAGACCATTTGATCTCGAAATGTGCCCATACTAACGAGTTTCTTTCTTTTGACAGTTGCCAAGAGGTCTCCAAAAGGCCCTATTGCTGTTGTAATTCTATCTCGTATTTCCTCATTTGTAACTCGATCGTTGTACGTGACGTTCAAAAGTCTTCGGAAACATCTCATCTCCAAGGCCTGTATCCTTCGTTGAAGGTCAGCTGTAACTGTCCATGTCTCACAAGCATAGATGAATATTGACAAGACCAGTATACGAATTAATCTGATTTTCGTGCACAGTGCTAACCGTTTATCTTGCCAATTATATATATATATATATATATATATATATATATTCACACTAACAAAATCACTAGAGGACAAATTGAGAGTTACCGAACGGTGCAAATATCGCAGTCAAGCTGTAAACTACGATACAACGCATTCCGTTGTCTGGACTACATTCTGCTATTTGAGCCCTTTTCAGGGTTTGGTAGTGGAAGATTAAGAAAGAACGAACGAAGCCAAGTCAAGCCAACCGGCCATCTAACGCCTCTTTCATGACCCACAGAAGAATAGACAAACACTTTGTGGGTATTCAGAATCAAACAAGCAAATAAATCAATCAATTAATCATTGATCAATCAATCCCATGTCCCCAACATTTATTTTCCCTTCCTAATTAGAGTAGTGCCATAGCTGTTGCCTAACATTCGTTTTTCAGAGCAAAGGCGTGGGGCTCAACTCTCGTTATATGTACGCTACTGTCGACCCAGCTGGTACTGGTGCCTGGTTTACTGTTAGTGAAGGGATAGCCCCGAGGATGGAAACTGGCCATCCCACCTTGTAAACAAGCTGTGACTTCGTACAATGAGGTTTCAAACACTTCATCCCCCACATCAGTATTGTTGTCATTGTTGTTATCCCAAAGCTTCTCAGAAAGTCCGCTCTTGGCAGCTTAATGTCGTTCTTATACAGGTCTTATTGAGTTGTTCCACTGCTCCCTACAGCTCTTCTTCTTCTTCTTCTTCTTCTTCTTCTTCTTCTTCTTCTTCTTCTTCTTCTTCTTCTTCTTCTTCTTAATCTTCTTCATCCTCTTCTTCTTCTTCTTCTTCTTCTTCTTCTTAATCTTCTTCATCCTCTTCTTCTTCTTCTTCTTCTTAATCTTCTTCATCCTCTTCTTCTTCTTCTTCTTCTTCTTCTTCTTCTTAATCTTCTTCATCCTCTTCTTCTTCTTCTTCATCATCTTCTTCTTCTTCTTCTTCTTCTTCTTCTTCTTCTTCTTCTTCTTCTTAATCTTCTTCATCCTCTTCTTCTTCTTCTTCATCATCATCTTCTTCTTCTTCTTCTTCTTCTTCTTCTTCTTCTTCATCATCTTCTTCTTCTTCTTCTTCATCATCTTCTTCTTCTTCTTCTTCTTCTTCATCCTCTTCTTCTTCTTCTTCATCATCTTCTTCTTCCTCTTCTTTTCTTCCTCTTCTTCTTCTTAATCTTCTTCATCCTCTTCTTCTTCATCATCTTCTTATTCTTCTTCTTCTTCTTCTTCTTCTTAATCTTCTTCATCCTCTTCTTCTTCTTCTTCTTCATCATCTTCTTCTTCTTCTTCTTCTTCTTCTTCTTCCTCTTCTTCTTCTTCTTCTTCATCATCTTCTTCTTCTTCTTCTTCATCCTCTTCTTCTTCTTCTTCATCATCTTCTTCTTCTTCCTCTTCTTTTCTTCCTCTTCTTCTTCTTAATCTTCTTCATCCTCTTCTTCTTCTTCTTCTTCTTCTTCATCCTCTTCTTCTTCTTAATCTTCTTCATCCTCTTCTTCTTCTTCTTCATCATCTTCTTCTTCTTATTATTTTTCTTCATTTTCTTCTTCTTCTTTTTCTTTTTCTTTTTCTTCTTCTTCTTCTTCTTCTTCATCTTCTTCTTCGTGCCTTCGATCAACTGATACTGAGCTTCTAGTCCGTACAGAGTGTAGGCGATTGTCGCCAGTACTTGTAGCAAACTAATCTAGATCAATGCAGGCCCTTTGCACTCAATGAGTGGGTGTTTAACCGCATCAACGGGGTGAGAGCAATGTCTGCACACGGGCAGGTGATGAGGGTTGATACGGGTTAAGTGGCTATTGACTCCAGTGTGTCCCGTTCGGAACTGAAAAACACGATTTTGCTAGACAAACTTGGTATAGGTCAGGTTAGATCAGGTCATCCCGTACCCGATTAGGGCGTTGGGGAACACATGAAGACATCCCCACAACACCACGCCACCTTTCTGTGTCAGCGGCCGCTGCCTGTGCCTTTTCTGGTCGGAGATTGGTCCATTTCTTTATGTTGTCCTCCCACCTCTTTTTGGGCCGGCGTCTTCGTCGTCTGCCTTGCACCTTTCTGTGACGGATTGTATTTTTAAGACCATTTGATCTCAATATGTGACCGTACCAAGCGAGTTTCCTTCTTTTGACAGTTGCCAAGAGGTTTTCCAAAGGCCCTATTGGTGTTGTAATTCTATCTCGTATTTCCTCATTTGTAACTCGATCTTTGTACGTGACGTTTAACTGTCTTCGGAAACATCTCACCTCCAAGGCCTGTATCCTTCGCTGAAGGTCAGCTGTAACTGTCCATGTCTCACAAGCATAGAGGAATATTGACAAGACCAGTGTACGCATTCATCTGATTTTCGTGCATAGTGCTAACCGTTTATCTTGCCAGATTTTGTTAAGCCGTGCAAGCGCCGCTATTGTATGTGCTATTCTGGCCAACACCTCACATTTCGATCCTTCATCACTGACAATCGACCGAAGATATTTAAAACGGTCAACCACTTCGAGTTCCTGACCAATAGCTTTTATCTTGCTGTTGAAGCCCTCGGCGTTGTTAGTCATTAATTTTGTCTTTCCAGGGTTTATCTCCATACCATAGTCAAGAGCTGTTTCATCAAGCCTTCTGACCCATTCCTGGAGTTCTGCTTCTGAACCCGCCAACCCGTCGATATCATCTGCAAAACGAAGGTTGGTAATCGTTCGGCCCCCTATCTTGACAGTACCAACGTGACTTCTAAGTACCTCACTCCTTATTCCCTCAAGGAATATATTGGTATACATGGGTAGACATAGATCTTCAGACTTGTAAACGTATCTAGTTCAAAAGTGCATTCCGGCCTACTATGGGATCTTTGGAAACCAGTCGCAAAATATGGAAATAGCGGCGCGTAGACTCGCCATCGACAGAGTTACAAAGAAACAAAGAAACTCATCGTACGATTAATGAGGACATAAAGCAGAGACCAGCAAGAAGAATACACATCAGAAAATGTTGTCTATAGACAAACTTGGCAACGGTAGACAGTCAACGATCTTCAGACTCAGAACTGGACATTGCAGACACGGCCAACCTCCACGTAATGTGAGACCGTCATTTATTTTTTGACTAACCTTTTGCCACCAGCAGTGCCTGCAATGAGACTACCCTTACCAGTACATCACTATAGAGTGCTGTGTATTGGGCTACAATACAATAGTACGCTTAGGCAACCAGGACTTGTCGCGTTGAATGTCCATGTCCATGACCATGTCTGATGGCCGTGTCCAAGGCGGCCTGCAGTTCTGTTGAGGGGGTGCCGGTCTGTTTTAGCCAGGTGGGCGGTCCCGAAGACGTTTCCAGGATGAGCACGGCTTTTTTCCCGTAACTCGCCTCCACAGCCTGTCGGGGCATCTCGTGGGCTGCAACTTCCCGGGAAAGACGAGAAACGTGACCGAAGAGGGAGAGACGACGGCGATCAATCGTTGAGACAATTTCTGCAAGTTAAGTACGTCGAACTATTTCACTGTTGGAAATCATGTCTTGCCAGACGATCCCGAGGATGCGCCAATGATTGCTCAGGTGGAAGGTCTCAAGACGCTTCCGGTCCTGTTGTAGTGTCCAGTGCTTGGAGCCGTACAGGAGATTGACGACAATCTAGGAGAAGTAAATTCAAAGCCTGGTCCCCAGGGAGAACCTTTCTGGGACCATTCTCTGCCGAGCGAGTGCATGGATAAAGCCGCTAAGCAGATCCTACGGATGATGTCGAGGCTGCTGCGTGCGTCAAATGACTGTCTCCTGCCGATGTAGACGAAGTCCTCGGTCGCTGCAACAGGGTTTGTTGTTCACGGTGATGGTCAGCGCAGAGGGGCCCTTGCTGAGGTTTTGGACTTTCGTCTTCATTCAGGAAATGTGCAAACCTAGGTGGGTAGCCGATCGATCCAGCGCCTCTAGGGTGCCTACCAGGGCCTGACAATCGTAGTCCGGTATGATGACGTCATCAGCGTAGACGAGATCTGTTACCTGGAAGTCGCCGACGAGGACCGCTGGGTTGTGTGAGGATCCAGAAAAACTGTGTGATGATCCAATACATGGTGCAGCAGAAAAGTGCAGGAGTGAGGACACAGCCTGTCTGACACTAGATGATGCAGATGATGTATTGTCCTAGCAACCTCATAATGTTAGACTAAGTAAACCACCACTGTACATACTCGGAGACATGCTTCCTGGAAATAAGCCAGGTGTAGTGCTGTCGTATGTTTCATGTGGATCGAAAGGCCTTAACAGATTCAGTAAATCGATTCAGGTTGTAAAATATTTCGCCGTTTATGTCTATGCCTTTTCCCGTCTGTTCATTCTCTGATTAAGACCCTCTTGAATCGTAACGTCTGCATCGTACCCTTTCTAGTTAAACTTATTTTAACTTTCCATTTTTCCTTCGACCTAAACAAGAATAACTAGAATAAATGTTTGTGAAAAATAGCCAGGAAATGACTTGCTCCCGTTCTCACACGACCTGGTAAGTCAGTCCTGGAATCCTGCCACAAAATCTGATCAGACGCAGGCAGACGGATAACGGAGAACCAATTCTACAGTCTGGATCCAGTGGAGACGATCAGTTGGAGATTAGAGGATTGGTATAACTGAAAAATTAAGGGATGAATTCTTTTTTTTGGTTTTCTTGAATCTGCCGATGTCTTTGTTCGTTCTTATTTGAGCGTAAGATAGTTTGCGGTCTCTTTATTATTGAAATGCGAGATCTGCCCCATGATCTATCATTTTTATGTGGTTCACACACTCTGTCGTAACCTCATCTGAAACAAAAAGGCAAGAGGACATTTGTTTGTGGTAGAAAGACGTGCACATTTGATAAAAGTAGGTCTTTTGAGAATTTCGGTCTGGTGGGACCTGCACTTACGACAATCATTTCTTATTCTGGATAATATATTTTGCTTTTGGCTGTTCTTAGACTACCCGCAAGGCAGAAATGTCGTTTGAAGCTCTCTTTCTCTCTTCTCTTAGTACTTGTTCTGTGAAGCGTTTCTTTTATTGTACGTATTAGGATCAGCGTGCAGGCAAACGGGTGGTTTCGCCTGTTATGTGTCTTTGTACAATGGACCATCCATATCCTATTGGGTTTCCTGCAGACCGTATCTTGGTAGAAATTCATTACTTTAAACATTTTTCACCGTCAAACAGAGACGCCTGCCTGGTCAGGCACAACGAAAAAACAGAGAAACCCTGAAATAGAATAACACAGACAACATAGGCCACTGGATCAATAGCCAACCAACATAGACCAAAGGGCAGGAGCCCATAGGCCGCTGGGAAAGGATTAAACATCCTGTAAGGTGCTAGACCGAAAACAGGTACACAGTAAAGACTAGTGTACATAGCACCCAAGAACTCTCATTTTTAATCTCTGATTTACTGGTCTGGGGGTTGGGATCAAGATGCTGAGCAGCGCATAAGCTGCAGTGGTCAGCGACCCATAGCTGACTGCTAGCGTCAGGGCCAGCAAACCAGAGTTGCCAAGACCCTTCTACACCTGCTGGATAACAGGCTGCAGAGGGCAGACTGACTAAGGAGAAAAGATCGAAGAGGGAATGCTAACCCGGTACTCAAAAAATGATTGCTGAATTCGGATGTGTCGGACCGAACAGTGCAAATATCGCAATCAAGCTGTAAATTACGACACAACACATTCCGTTCTCTAGACTACATTCTGCTACTTAAGTCCTTTCAGGGTCTGGTGGTGGGAGATTGAGAACGAACGAAGCCAAGCCAAGCCACTCGTCTGGGTGTCAAAATCTCGCTCCCATGGTGAAAAACGAAATTCTCTTCCCGATTGCCACTTCGTATATTTCCACAAGATGGCAGGAGCTCTTGGCCTGTTTCAGTGTCTACTTTCATATCTATAAAAACGCAATGACGCTCATCAAACGATTCATGAGGTCGGAATTGAGATACTGGCACAAAGAATACTAACCGTAAAAGGACAGCATAGACACACTTGGCAAAGATGTAGAGGCACAGATCTTCAGACTCAGAACGGGACTTTGTAGACACAAGGGCAACCTCAACAGAGTGGGTCATAGAAACACCGTCATGTGAGAATACAGTGCACTCAAGCAGCAAAGATGGATAAGAAGGAAACACGCTAGGTATGGTCACATTTAAAAATAAAAAAAAAAATAAAAAAAAAAAAAAGGCCGCAGTCCATCGAAGATGATGATGGCATAATTTATTTTGCTAGCGCTATTTTTAGTGGGGATTAACTGCGCTACTTTTTATCCTCACTCTCTCGTCTTATGCCACTCGACCACAGTGGCAAGTCACGGACAATACGACTAGGGGGCGACTACGAAATGCAGTGGACTCCGCATCAAGCACTCGTGAAAAAGACCGGAGTCGAACCCACACCACCTGATCACGAGGCCGACGGCTTAACCACTTCGCCACGAAATCCCCTTCGAGATCAAATGGTCTTGCAAATACGATCCTCCAGTGCAAAGGCAGACAACGAAGAGGACGTCCGTAAAAGAGATGGGAGAACAACATAAAAGAATGGACCAATCTCCGACCAGAAGCGACACCGGCAGCGGCCGATGACAGAGAAGGGTGGTGGGGTGTTGTGAGGGTGTCTTCATGTGTGCCCCAAAGAACTCACCGGTTACGGCATGACCTGACCTGGCCTAACAAACAGCAAACAACACAAGAATATGTCCTGCAGGACTGCACATTTACACAGACCAAAGAGAGACAGTCTTGTCCGGAGTACTATGCTCGAAAAGCTGTGGGGGACCGTCGAAGTCCTCAAATGCAGTTTTCTTCGTGAACATAACTTTGCTAGAAATATAGCATCCGTTGGTAGTTCTTAGTTCTTAGTTCTTAGTTCCTAGTCGACCTGTACTTCTACATGGGCAGATGCCCCTGTGCAGGTCCCATCCCTGGTATGAGCTGGATATAGCCGGGAGAAGGATTTCCTGCTTAGCGGGCTAGGCTTGAGCAGCTTAATACTCCGCTGCGGTAGGTGGTTAACCGATGTGCGAGTTCATCTTAATAGACTCGAACACTAGAGAAAAGTAGACCCGCAGCCTGTTAGGCGCCATCTATGCTGCTCTAAACAAACTAACCATAGCTGGTGTTATGCCATGTCACACGGTTAGTTGCCTATTACGACATGCTCTCTATGAGGCCGTGGTGTTACTCTTGTCCTTTCTCACAAAGACCCCGTCAGACAACTCTATCCGTTGATAGAAGAAGAAGAATACAAATAATAAGAAGAACAAGAAGAAGTGGCAGACGATCTCTGGAATGGATTTCAGGTCCTCCTTTCTAATTATCACAGTTTTCGTTCCCTCGTTGTAAATGCCTGATCCATACACATGGAGATCAAATGTGCTGGCGACAAAAACGCTGCCAGGAGCAGACTGCGATACGGACGACGAATTGCTGTTTGCGGTTTTCCAAACAAGACTGCGTAGGATTGACAAGGGTTTCCAGCCAATACGCTTCGATGTATCAGCAATACCTACTGAATACAACATCAAGTAGAAAACAAATTTGAGGCGTTGCTTGCTATACAGGAAGAGATGACATCTGAGGAGTTGACATCGTACGCAAGGGATATTTTGATCTCGACAGCAAAAGAAATGATTCAAAAAATATTGCACAAGACACAAAGCTATATAACAGAGGAAGCACAGAAACTCATTGCAGAAAGGCAACAATTAAAACAAATGGGAAGTAAGGGGACCAACACAGCATATAAAAACTGCGCAAGAAAAGTTAGATGAGAAATAAGAAAAGATAAAAGAAGATACATAGCAGAAACATGTAAGGATATAGAAAACCTACAACAACAAGGCAGAGAAAGAGATGCATTCAAAGCAATAAGAACACAGACAAGGGAATTCCGTCCGGTTCCACATGTCATAAATGACAAAGAGGATAACACATTAACAGAAACCAAAGACATACTGAATAGATGGAGAGAGTACTGCAGAACCATGTATGGAGACAGCACAAAGCGCTCAGTTACAATCCTACCAAAGGATGAGAAAGAACCTGAACCAACATTGGAAGAAGTACGCTCTGCAATTAAAAGCCTGAAAAAGGGAAAGTCCCCAGGATGTGATCATATCCGAGCAGAGCTAATACAAGAAGGAGGAGAGGCATGTGCTCGAGTCTATAACAAGCTGTGTAAACAGATAATCATTGAATTAATTAGTGAATTATTGATTGAGTGAATAGAATCATTGAACGATTTATTCAATGAATGCAATGACCTCTAGCAACCACTTTCAGGAAAAGGTCACACACGCCGGGTATTGTATCAAGAAGCGACCCAACGTGCTCTCAAAGAGTGGAATTACATTTGGACCGCTCAGTTCCAAGTACTTACAAGCCCTGAACAGCACACAACTTCTGAGAGAAACTGTCTAGCTACTAGCATTCTTATTAGCGAGACTGTATACAGCTGGCTTTCTTTGAGCTGGGTTTTATTAAACTGGCATTCCCTGAGATTGATTTGATTAAACTGAGTTTTACTGATCTGGACTGTATTAAACTGGCATTCTCTGAGCTGGAATGTATAAAACTGGCATTCTCTTTTCTGGAGTGTACTAAACTGACATTCTCTGAGATGGATTGTATTACTGACATTCTCTGAGCTGGATTGTATTCAATTAATATGAGATGGACTGTATTGAACTGGCATCCTTTTAGCGAGACTGTATTAAACTTTAACACTTCCATTCTTATTCGTTTAGTCGGGCTGCGGGGTTGCAGTCTGTTTCCAGATCCCTAGCTCTGAGGCGGAATAGGGTATTTTATGAATTGCGGGCCACTGCCCCTAATGCGAGCAACCAGCTAGGAGTCACTGATTGCTCATCAGCTCATTTACTGCCGCATTTTCGGCGCCTAACCCCGAATTGGATGTGCTCCATTTTCAATTGATGCCAGTACGCGAAATTAATAAATACAATTAAGCAAGGGCATTATTCCCATTAGCTGGGGTCTAGGTGATGAAATATTCGTGGCGAATAATTAATAAATTTGTTGTGCTTGCTAGAATGTTAAGAGAAGTTTCTAATAAATGTTGAAAAGTCTTGTGTATCATCATCATCATGTAGCATGTCCTTTGTAGATCGTCGCTCCCATCCCAGTCTGTCTGAAAGAAACTCGTTCCCTTGCTTCCGCCACTGTCCTACTCAGGCATACCTGGATATCTTGGTGCCATCGTCGTCTTGGTCTACCCCTTCCTCTTTTGCCTGGCACCGTACCTTCCATCAACGTTCTCTCAAGACCGTTGTATCTCTTGATGTGACGCAGTGAAAGAAATAAAAGCAATTGGTTTACATATAACCGAATCCAAAACAGATGTTATGAAGAAAGTTTAAGACATTGAGAAAATGATTTTATACAATCCAGCTCAGAGAATGCAGTTTTATACATTCCAGCTCAGAGAATGCCCGTTTAATACAGTCCAGATCAGTGAAAGTCAGTTTAATCAAATCAAGCTCAGGGAAAGCCAGTTTAATAAAACCCAGCTCAAAGAAAGCCAGCTGTATAAAGTCTCGCTAATAAGAATGCTAGTAGCTAGACAGTTTCTCTCAGAAGTTGTGTGCTGTTCAGGGCTTGTAAGTACTTGGAACTGAGCGGTCCAAATATAATTCCACTCTTTGAGAGCACGTTGGGTCGCTTATTGAATCAATACCCGGCGTGTGTGACCTTTTCCTGAAAGTGGTTGCTAGAGGTCATTGCATTCATTGAATAAATCGTTCAATGATTCTATTCACTCAATCAATGATTCACTAATTAATTCAATGATTCATTCGTTGGTTCGGATCTGAAGACGCAGTGAAACAAATAAAAGCAATTGTTTTACATATAACCGAATCCAAAACAGATGTTATGAAGAAAGTTTAAAACATTGAGAAAATGATATTATACAATCCAGCTCAGAGAATGCCAGTTTAATACAGTACCAATCAGAGAATGCCAGTTTTTTACAATCCAGCTCAGAGAATGCCAGTTTTATACAATCCATCACAGAGAATGCCAGTTGTATACAATCCAGCTATGATAATGCCAGTTTAATACAGTCCCGATCAGAGAATGCCAGTTTTAAACAATCCAGCTTAGAGAATGCCAGTTTTATATAATCCAGCTCAGAAAATTCCCGTCTTATACAATCCAACCAAGAGAATGTCAGTTGTCCCAATGTCCCAAACATTGGGAAAATCTCTCCGTTATTACTATGTAAGCACCTGACAATGGACACAAGCAGAACGTTATACAACACAATTGTTTGGCTACCCACATTGTACTATCAGTTACATAATTTAACATTAACAAAGATTAGAGAAACATTGTAACAACAGAGACGAAATGCCCGTGAAATGCTTGGAGTGACAAGAATGGATAGAATCAGAAACGAAGATTTAAAGAGACACGTAGGTTCAATACCAGTGCTAGACCGCATCAGGAAACTTAAAACAAAGGGGTTCGGGCACGTGATGCGTAAAACACCAGTGCTAGACCGCATCAGGAAACATAAAACAAAGGGGTTCGGGCACGTGATGCGTAAAACACCAGTGCTAGACCGCATCAGGAAACATAAAACAAAGGGGTTCGGGCACGTGATGCGTAAAACACCAGTGCTAGACCGCATCAGGAAACATAAAACAAAGTGGTTCGGCCACGAGATGCGTAAAACCCCAGATAGCAATGCTATACATATACAATGGCAATAAAGCCAGCTGCTGACCACGTAAAATATAGATAACAGGAATTACAGAAGCCGTGTACGAAGGACATACTATGGCCCACTCAAGAAACATCTTCATAGCCTGACGCAGAATGGCACAAGCAGAACAGAAAGCGAAAAGTAGAAGAAGAAGAATCGACTGGTTGCGTCAGAATCAACGGAACAAAGAAATGGTGAACACTCCAAGTGGCGGTAGTGGAAACAGGCTGCATGAGTGTAAAAGTAAAGTAACTGGTACCCATTTAAGGCTGGGCCGACGCGGGACCCGTTGCGGTCTGAAAAAACATTTCCGACGCGGAATGAACCCAGGACCACTCAGATGCGAAGCCAGATCGCTTACTATTGCACTACGCAGCATCAGTATAACCTGGCTAAAATAGTAGGGTCCAAAGAGGAAAGGCAAACCCAGTCTAAAAAAGGTACCGTGCTGAAACCGGATGTGACGTTTTGAAAGACAGAGATATCGCAGCCTTGCTGTAAAAAGCGACACACCGTCACAATATCCGTTTCATGGCGAATACCGAGGAAGAAGAGAACGACAAAGAAGAGTAAGAAGGAGAAGCAGAAAAAGAAATTGAGGAAGAATAAGACTAATTACCATTAGGAAGCATAGGTCGATTTATAAATTTAGGAATACTTGGTACGGTGAAACTTTTATGTATACCGATTACATCCGTTGAAACCGATATATCAGCGTTATGGCAATTGTAACAATTTGCGAGCCGGTATATCGGCTCTTCGGAATGAATCAATTAGGGCCGATAAGACTGCGCACATATGTGTGTGTGAGTATGTGTTTTTGTGCGAGAGACACAGATAAAAACTAGTTCACTACCACACTGAGAGCATGTAGTTAAGGGGTGACGGTCAGTCGAATTATTGTAAGATAGAGATGCTTCTGTGTGTGTGTGTTTGAATGTGAGTGTGTGTGTGTGTGTGTGAGTGTGTCTGAGTATGTGTGTGTGTTTCTATGTGTCTGTGTATGTGTCTGTGTATGTTTGAGTGTGTGTGTGTGTGTATGAGTGAGTGTGTGTATCTGTGTGTGTGTTTGAGTATGATTGTGTGTGTGTCTGTGTGTGTTTGAATGTGAGTGTGTGTGTGTGTGTGAGTGTGTCTGAGTATGTGTGTGTTTCTATGTGTCTGTGTATGTGTATGTGTGTGTCTGAGTGTGTGTGTGTGTCTGTGTGTTTGAGTGTTTCTGTGTGTGTTTGAGTGTGTGTGTATTTGAGTGTGTGTTTGTGTGTCTATGTGTGTGTCTGTATGTGTGTTTGAGTGTGTGTGTTTGTGTGTGTCTGTATGTGTGTTTGAGTGTGTGTGTTTGAGTGTGTCTGTATGTCTATGTGTGTGTCTGTGTGTGTTTGAGTGTGATTGTGTGTGTGTGTCTGAGTGTGTTTGAGTGTGTGTGTGTTTGAGTGTGTGTTTGTTTCTATGTGTCTATGTGTGTGTCTGTATGTGTATTTGAGTGTGTGTGTTGAGTCTGTGTGTGTGTGTCTCTGTGAGTGTGTCTGTACGTGTTTGACTGTGAGTGTGTGTGTGTGTTTGTGTTTGTGTTTTTTGAGTGTGTGTGTTTGATTGCGTGTGTTTGAGTGTGTGGGTTTGAGTGTGAATGTGTGTGTGTCTGTGTGTGTGTGTGTCTATTCGTGTTTGACTGTGAGTGTGTGTGTTTGAGATTGTGTGTTTGAGTGTGTGTGTTTGAGTGTGAGTGTGTGTGTGTCTGTGCGTGTTTGAATGTGAGTGTGTGTGTGTTTGAGTGTGCGTGTGTTTGAGTATGTGTGTTTGAGTGTATGTGTGTCTGTTCGGGATTGACTGTATGTATTTGAGTATGTGTGTTTGAGTGTATGTGTGTCTGTGTGTGTTTTAGTGTGACTGTGTGTTTGAGTGTATGTTTGTGTCTGTGTTTCTATGTGTGTGTCTGTATGTGTGTTTGAGTGTGTGTGTTTGAGTGTGTCTGTATGTGTGTTTGAGTGTGTATTTGAGTATGTGTGTTTGAGTCGGTGTGTGTGTCTGTGTGTGTGTGTGTGTCTGTGTGTGTTTGACTGTGAGTGTGTGTGTTTGAGTTTGTGTGTTTGAGTGTGTGTGTTTGAGTGTGTGTGTGTTTGAGTGTGTGTGTGTTTGAGTGTGAATGTGAATGTTTGAGTAAGTGTGTGTGTGTGTTTGAGGGTGTGTGTGTGTGTGTTTGAGTGTGTGTGTCTGTGTGTCTGTGTGTGTTTCAGTGTGAGTGTGTGTCTTTGAGTGTGTGTGTGTGTGTTAAGTGTCAGTGTGTGTTTGAGTGTGTGTGTCTGTGTGTGTGTGTGTGGCTGTGTGCCTTTGAGTGTGTGTGTGTGTGTGTGTTTGAGAGTCAGTGTGTGTTTGAGTGTGTGTGTCTGTGTGTGTTTGAGTGTGAGTTTTTGTGTTTGAGTGAGTGTGTGTGTGTCTTTGTGTGTGTGTGTTTGAGTGTCAGTGTGTGTTTGAGTGTGTGTGTCTGTGTGTGTTTGAGTGTGAGTTTTTGTGTTTGAGTGAGTGTGTGTGTGTCTTTGTGTGTGTGTGTTTGAGTGTCAGTGTGTGTTTGAGTGAGTGTGTGTGTGTGTGTGTGTGTGGATGTGTGTGTTTGAGTTTGTGTATTTGAGTGTGTGTGTGTTTGAGTGTGTTTGTGTCTATATGTGTGTATGTGTGTCTTTGAGTGTGTGTGTATGTGTGTGTGTAAGGGAGGGGGGAAGAGAAAGAGAGATTCAAAGAAAGAGAGACAGAGTGAGTGAGAGAGATACGTAAGTAGCATGAATTACAGCCGCCAACCAATTTTGCCGTTCGAAGTTTCTTGGAAGGTGGGCAGTACCCCAGGTCGCCATTACCTTCCGCGCATGGAGAAGAGATCGTACCGAGAAAAAAACATATGCAGCCAAACTGGACACGGCGGGATTCTGACCAGGTGCCTTGAAATTGTGAAGCTGACTAATTACACTTAGGCCAGGATACCTCCATGAGAAAGAGAGAGAGAGAGAGAGAGAGAGAGAGAGAGAGAGACATAGATAATAATCGGTTTACTGCCACACTAACAGCATGTCACCAGATTTAGCTGTCTAGTCAAGCCACTCCGAACATACGTGTGACAGAGAAGACAATAGGGTCACTGCCATTCTGAGAGCGTGTCGCATAAACACAAATAGCCATATCGATCTCACAGACCTCACGTGTGGAGTAGAATTCTAGTAGCGAAGGAAAGCTATAGAAATAATACTTCTGGGATTGGAGAAAAAAAAAGGAAAACGACGTAGAAGAAGAAGAAGAGAAAGAACGAAGTGTAAGAAGAAAAAGAAGAAGAAGAGGATGTAAAACCTGATGAAGAATAAGATGACGAAAAGAAATAAGAATAAATAAAACAGGAAGACGAAGAAAAAGAAAAAGAACAACATAAAGAAGAAGAAGAAGAAAAAGAAAAAAAGAAAAAGGCAAAGAAGAAGAATAAAACAAAGAAGAAAAAGAATAAAACGAAGAAGAAGAAAAAGAAGGAGAAGAAGAACATAAAGAAGAAATAGAAGAAGAAGAAGAAGAATAAGAAGAAGAAGAAGAAGATTAAGAGAAAGAAGAAGAAAGAGTAGAAGAACATGAAGAAGAGGAAGAAAAAGAAGAAGAAGAAGAAAAAGAAGAAGAAAAAAAAAGAAGAAGAAGTAGAAAAGAAGAAGAAGAAGAAGAAAAGAAGAAGAAGAAGGAAAAAAAGGCAAAGAAGAAAAAGAAGAAAAAGAAGGACAAGAAGGATAAGAACATAAAGCAGAAGAAAAAGAAGAAGAAGAAGAAGAAGATGGAAAAAAAGAAGAAGAAAAAATGAAAGAATTAAGTAACAGAAAAACAGAAAGAATAAAAAAGATGATGAAGAAGAAGATGTAAAACTGGAAGAAGAAAAAGAAGAAGAAGTAGAAAATAAAGAAGAAGAAGAACATAACAAAGATTAATAAGAAGAAGAAGAAGAAGAAGAAGAAAAAGAAGAAAAAGAAGAAAGTAAAACAGGAAGAAGAAGAAGAAAAATATGAAGATGAAGAAGAGGAGATGGAAGACAAAGAATTAAAGGCGGAGAAGAGCATAACATAAATATAATAATAATAAGAAATAGAATAAGAAAAAGTGAAAGAAAAAGAAGAAAATGACGAAGAAGAACTAGAAAATGTAGAAGAGAAAGGTGAAGATGGAGAAGAAACCAGGATGACGAAGAAGAAGAAGAAGATTAGGATGAAAAATAAGTAAAAACTTAGAACAGCAGGAAGTCGAAGGAGAAATAGACGAGGAAGAACATATAATTGTTAATGAAGAAAAAAAAGAAGAAGACAACGACGAAAATAGGTAGAAACATACCATTCAGAAAGAGCAGGAAAGTAAAAAAGGAAAGATAATACGAAATAGATAAAGAAGAATAGGAAAAAGTGGAGGATCCAAGAAATAGAACAGTCAGATGAATAAGAAGAAGACAAACGACAATAAAGAACAAGACACATAAGTAACAGAAGATACATGAGAAGTTCGGCGAACCAAACTAACAATCCGCGTGTGAATAGCAAATAAACAAAACAAAAACAGGAGGAGATTAATTCAGAATGAAACGACAGAAAATGAGAATAAAGAAGGGCTTACCTTCAGAGGCGTGTTTCAGTCCATTCCCTAGAGACAGCGTGATGATCTGGAACATCTCCCAGACCGGATAGGGAAATATTCTTGTGTAATTTGGTCAAATATTTTGTAGAACAAGTGAACATATCTTGTCTAGAGATGGTTTGATTTCTTTAGGGAGTTTTTGATGATTGTGATTCTTTACATTAACTTTGATTTGTTTATTTTGGAAGTAGAAATTTACTTGCTGTTTTGTTGTTGTATGTGGGGGTAGAAGAGGGGAGAAGGTGCCTCAAAGGACATGTATTCCATGTCTCAGTTTTCCTTGTCTTGATACCTTTAGTCTATATTGCAAAGGCCTTCTTCCTATTTGTTTTCCTCTTTCTGTTCCTTTTCGTCTCCTTGTTTCTTTTCCTCTTCTTCCTCTTCCTCTTTTTCTTCTTTTTTTTCCTTCTTTTTCTTCTTCTTTTTCTTCTGCTTCTTCTTTCACATCTGCTTCTTCTTCCACATCTGCTTCTTCTTCTTCTTCTTCTTCTTCTTCTTCCTCTTTGCCTTATTCTTCTTCTTTGTCATCTTCTTCACCAGCATCTTCTTCTGCTTCTTCTTCTTCTTCTTTTTCTTTTGCTTCTTTTTCTTCTTCCTCTTTTTTTTCCTTTTCGTCTTATTCTTCTTCTGCTTCTTCTTCGTATTCTTCTTCTGCTTCTTCTTCTTTCTCTTCCTCTTCTTCTACTTTTTTTTCTTCATACTCTTCATCTTTTTCTTCTTCTTCTTCTTCTTCTTCTTCTTCTTCTTCTTCTTCTTCTTCTTCTTCTTCTTCTTCTTCTTATTTGTTAGCGATCGCCCTGAAAAGGACATTGATTCGGAGTTTACAACAAGCTTTATAAAAGTTTTGTTATTCTGCCTGACACATCCAATTTCATCTAGCTTTTTTGGGTACAGGGTTTGCTTCCAACTGCGATCGCTCTCCTAGTCTGATAACACTAAGACGGCTTTATTCCATGGCCTCTGCCTGGAGGCGGAAGAACATCTTTGTAAGCTCTGGTTCGCTGACGCCAGCTATGAGCCCCTAAATACTGTCAGTTCATTGGCTGCTTCATCTTCGAGCCACTTGTACGATATTCTCGCTTTCATTAAAACCCCAAAACACCAAAATAAGTCTTAACGGCAAATATCTGCGGCCAAACGACAACCCAAACTACCTGGGAGTCACATTTGATCGGCGCATGACATGGAAAAGTCAGATCGAGAGAAACCGAATGAGAGCCAGAGAAAGAATGGCAATCATGAGGAAACTTGCTGGCACAAGCTGGGGAGCAGACGAAAGTATACTAAAGAAACTGTACAATGGAAGAGTGAGACCAGTTCTCGAGTATGGCATTGCGGCATGGACAACAGCAGCAAAGGCGAACTTCGATAAAATTAGCAAACTCCAAAACCAAGCCATGAGAGTTTTAACAGGAGGCATGAAGTCAACGCCAATTGTAGAACATGAAAAGATTACAAAACTGCAATCCATGACCGATAGAAGAGACTGCAGAGCCCAGCAGCAATCAGAGAAACTCAGAAGACTGACTGACCATCCAATGCACCAGAGACTAAACAATATCGGAAATGGGAAACAAAAGCGGAGAAACTTTGCAGAAATAGCCAAAGCAAAGATTCACGAAGATCCCCTGAACGCACTAACAACTCCAAAGCCCATCCCTACTGTACGAAAACCTACCTGGAGGCAGCATATATTTCCAGAGGTGGTAGAAAATATACCAGGTATTGGAAACAAAAACTGCCAGTCTGAAAAAGAAAGAAGAGATACTACCCTGAGTTACATAACGGAAAACTACCCAAGCATGGACTGGACCCATGCATACACCGACGGTTCTGTAACAAACACAACACAGAACGGAGGGGCGGGAGCATTTCTGAACCTAATAAATGGCAGAAAAATAACACTGTCATTCGCTACTGGAAAATACACAATCAATTTCAGAGCGGAGGCAGAGGCACTGAGGGCGGCAGTGGAAGAAATGGCGACAGGTAAAAGGAATGAAAGCCATATAGTCCTGCTTACAGATGCTCTGGCCGTAGTCACAGTACTAAAAAGCCAGAAAAATACTGAACTTAATGATTTAAGAGCAGTACTCTGTCAACTATGCCAGCAGTCCGCACCAAACAGGGTAGTGGTGCAGTGGGTTCCATCTCACTGCAACATCCAAGGCAACGAAGAGGCAGACAGACTGGCAAAAGAAGGTGCAAAACTACCACAACCAGATACTAGTATGATATACGAAGAGTCAAAACGGCTTATTAGAGCTAAATACATGACCAAATGGGAAACCGAACATACTGGCTACACCAAAAAAGATGCCTATTACCAGTTGAACAGAAGAGAGCAGGTCGTGGTCTTCAGACTTCGCACTGGCCACAATAGACTGAGGTACCACCTATTCAACAAATTAAAGATAGGTGGCACTGACGAATGCCCGTGTGGTCCCGCGAAAATGACCGCTGATCATTTGCTGCAAAACTGCCCGACATACGAGGATCAGAGAGAGCAGATGTGGCCATCACCAGTGGCAACACTAGACAAGCTCTATGGCAGTGTCGGCAGCCTCAGGATGACCACTGCTTTTTTCGAAAAAAATAGTGGTTGCTATCTGACTGCGTACGATGAAGAAGAAGAAGAAGAAGAAGAAGAAGAAGAATAAGAAGAAGAAGAAGAAGAAGAAGGAGAAGAAGAAGAAGAGCCACTTGCAAAGTTTAACTCAAGTGCCATTTCCGAATCCAAGATAGGGTGCAATGGATTTCATCGTGTGAACAAAATCAAAGTTTACCAAATCAGTACCGCCAATATCTAATTGTACAATACTTCAAAGTATCAGTCAACAGCACATGGACAACATCAAAACAAATACATGTGTACAAATTTTGTTTTTCGATATTAACTTTTATTTATACTAAGAATTTGTTGGGGGACTAAAGAGGTTTCTCCGCCTGTGTTATCTTCAATGTTTGCTTTCGGTGGCTTGTGATTTTTCATTTCAATGAACGCTTCTTGTTTTTCCATAAATATGTCTAGTTCTGCATTTGGAGTTTTAAAAGTGCGTTATTTAAGGACAGGCCAGGGGAGGAAGAATATCGTCTGGTCAGGCACAACATACTGACCAAGACCCTCATCTTGGTTTCCTAGTAGCCCTACCTGGAAACAGGCTGTTTTCACTGCAGACTGCCTAACGAGGTGAGGGATCGACGTGATTCCAGTAGTAGTGAGTAACACGCAGATAGAGTCAAGCATAGCACAACCCCGCCAGAAGAACTCAGGTCCACCTTCATCAGCATGATCTGGATGTAAAGAAAGCTACTTAACGTGCTTTTCAAGGTTCACAAAAGAGTAACCTTCTCATTGTGGGCATTTGCAACAACAACCACAACAACAACAACAACAACAACACCAACAAACAAGGACAGGTCAATGGAAGGTCGTTAGAATTGGATAGTTTAACTAATATGTTGGACTAGTAGAGTCTGTGTAATTTCAGCTGTCTAGGTTATGTGAGAAGATAGCAGAAATAGACATCCACGCAGACGGACAGAGACCATATCGAGTTAAATAGGAGCTTGTAAAATGGACAAGATGGATGTGGGTTGGACATGTCCTGAGAATAAACACTAATATTCCCGTAAAGACAGAAGGCACTCGAACAGTAGAGGAGGGAATTAGAAAAAAAAAAGTTGGACTAAAAACAACGTGGATGCTAATGATAGAAGACGACCACAGTGACGTGAACATGGTATCGACGACTGAAATAAAGATGGATAGAAGAGAAGAGCATGGCAAGTTAAGTAAGTTCAAGATTAACGGTAGAAAAGATTATGACTTCAATGCTAGTGTAAGAGGTCAGATTCTTGCTGCGGTGGGGGTTGGGTTGGATGTATGAGCGTAGCCCACAAGCAACATCCTCTAGAGCGAGAGTGTAGACGGAGGCAGTGACCTCCCCTCTGTGACTATCTTTGGAAAGTATACCTGCCAGAATAATGTGTACACGTTAATACAGATGGCTCATCTAACAAAGTCACATCCATTAGAGTCGGAGAGGGTCTATCACAGACTCAGAAACGAAGAAGATTAACTCGAATATTAACAATGGGGACCTACAATAACTTTAGTGAAGAACCAGAGACATTGAAGGCCATAGCTGAGCTTGTAATCAAAGATAAAGATATCAACAAAGAAAACACAATATTCCTGACTGATGCCTCGTCAGTATTAGCAGCGCTGAAACAACACAAAGATGAAGATCTCGATCAAAAGTATGAACTCCCTGACACAGCTCCCAGGAAAACACTAAAGGTGGGTCTTACAGTGGATCCCACCCCATTGCACTATCGAAGGCAATGAAGCTGTAGACAAACTAGCAAAGTGTGGGGGATTATCCCCACAAACATACCTGTACATCACCTATAATGGGACAAAGACCATTCATAAATCCCACTTGAGGGGAAAGCGGGCTGATCTTAGGAAAAGAAGAAAGCTACTTTAACATAACTAGATGAGAATAAGTCATCGTCTTCAGAGTGACAGCTGGGCATAACAGACTCAATGGTCATCTTAAAAACACAATGAGGATTGGGACAGATGACAGATTCCCATGTGGGAAGTATATCATGACCGCGGAACACATCCTACAAAGTTGCATGCTAATGCAGCTAAAGAGAAAAGAACACACGCGCGCGCGCACGCACGCACGCACGCGCGCGCGCACACACACACACACACACACACACACATTCAGTAACGTCTCCAGTTAAGTAGCTTGCGACTGACGTAAATTCGAAGTTACGTAAAAAGCAACAAAAAAATTGATAACATTTCTGAGAACTACTATGGATTCTAACATCGAGCGGTTAGAGAATGTTCGCGTCTGTATCTGTTCTCTGATGTTTAGCTACACCACGTCTAGTTACACCATGTCTAGTTACACCACGTCTAGTTACACCTTGTCTAGTTACACCTTGTCTTGTTACACAATGTCTAGTTACACCATGTCTAGTTACTCCACGTCTAGTTACACCATGTCTAGTTACACCCCGTCTAGTTACATATTGTCTAGTTACACCATGTCTAGTTACACCTTGTCTAGTTACACCATGTCTAGTTACACTTTGTCTAGTTACACCATGTCTAGTTACACAATGTCTAGTTACACCAAGTCTAGTTACACCACGTCTAGTTACACCTTGTCTAGTTACACCATGTCTAGTTACAGCATGTCTAGTTACACCTTGTCTACTTACACGATTTCTAGTTACACCTTGTCAAGTTACACCTTGTCTAGTTGCACGATTTCTAGTTACACCTTCTCTAGTTACACCTTGTCTAGTTACACCTTGTCTAGTTACACCATGTCTAGTTACTCCACGTCTAGTTACACCATTTCTAGTTACACGACGTCTAGTTACACATTGTCTAGTTACACCATGTCTAGTTACACATTGTCTAGTTACACCATGTCTAGTTACACTTTGTCTAGTTACACCATGTCTAGTTACACAATGTCTTGTTACACCAAGTCTAGTTACACCACGTCTAGTTACACCATGTCTAATTACACCTTGTCTTGTTACACCTTGTCTAGTTACACCATGTCTAGTTACTCCACGTCTCGTTACACCATGTCTAGTTACACCACGTCTAGTTACATATTGTCTAGTTACACCATGTCTAGTTACACCTTGTCTAGTTACAACATGTCTAGTTACACTTTGTCTAGTTACACCATGTCTAGTTACACAATGTCTAGTTACACCAAGTCTAGTTACACCACGTCTAGTTACACGTTGTCTAGTTACACCATGTCTAGTTACACCATGTCTAGTTACACCTTTTCTAGTTACACCATGCCTAGTTACACCTTGTCTTGTTACACATTGTCTAGATACACCATGTCTAGTTACACCTTGTCTAGTTACACCACGTCTAGTTACACCATGTCTAGTTACACCTTGTCTTGTTACACCCTGTCTAGTTACACCATGTCTAGTTACTCCACGTCTAGTTACACCATGTCTAGTTACACCACGTCTAGTTACACATTGTCTAGTTACACCATGTCTAGTTACATCTTGTCTAGTTACACCATGTCTAGTTACACTTTGTCTAGTTACACCATGTTTAGTTACACCTTGTCTAGTTACACCATGTCTAGTTACACGATGTCTAGTTACACCCTGTATAGTTACACCTTGTCTAGTTACACCACGTCTAGTTACACTATGGCCAGTTACACCATGTCTAGTTACAGTACGTCTAGTTACACCATGTCTAGTTACACCATGTCTAGTTACACCATGTCTAGGTAAACCTTGTCTAGTTACACGATGTCTAATTACACCATGTCTAGTTACAATTTGTTTTGTTACACTATGTCTAGTTCCACCCCGTCTAGTTACACGATGTCTAGTTACACCTTGTCTAATTACACCTTGTCTGGTTACACCATGTCTAGTTACACCATGTCTAGTTACACGATGTCTAGTTACACGATGTCCAGTTGTAGCATGTCTAATTACACGATGTCTAGTTACACCTTGTCTAGTTACACCATGTATAGTTACACCTTTTCTAGTTACACCATGTCTAGTTACACGATATTTAGTTACACCTTGTCTAGTTACACCTTGTCTGGTTTCACGATTTCTAGGTACACCTTGTCTAGTTTCACGAAGTCTAGTTACACCTTGTTTAGTTGCACGATATCTAGTTACACCTTGTCTAGTTACACCTTGTCTAGTTACGCCTTGTCTAGTTACACGATTTCTAGTTGCACATTGTCTAGTTACACCTTGTCTAGTTACACCTTGTCTAGTTACACGATTTCTAGTTACACCTTCTCTAGTTACACCTTGTCTAGTTACACCTTGTCTAGTTAAACGATTTCTAGTTACACCTTGTCTATTTACACGATTTCTAGTTACACCTTGTCTAGTTATACCATGTCTAGTTACACCATGTATACTTACACCTTGTCTAGTTGCACAATTTCTAGTTACACCTTGTCTAGTTACACCTTGTCTAGTTACACCTTGTCTAGTTACGCCTTGTCTAGTTACACCTTGTCTAGTTACACCTTGTCTAGTAACACCTTGTCTAGTTACGCCTTGTCTAGTTGCAAGGCCATCTACGATAACACGAAGTGCGTTACCGCACAATCTATTCTAGACGCGTGTAGCCGCTCACAACAAAGTGAAGATGACAACTCGGACGACCCAGAGGACTCTCAGCCATTTAACATCCAGATAGGAGCACATAAAATCTGACGCCGAAAAATATTTCTCTTCATCTGCACCCCCCCCCCCCACCCCCCCCCCCCCACCCATTTCCTCCTTTCCAGCGCCGGCTCTCCCCTTACAGAGCCAACTGAACCGCATACGCTCCTGGTGTAAACACGGATAGCGACGTAGCTGTAATGCCACAAGACATGCTTATCTATGTGAACAGTAAATACTTCAGTGTGTTTTTATTTCTCTATATTCAGCTCATGCTTTTATTTTTTTTTAAATTTAAAAAAACAAAAAACAAAAAAACAACAACAAAAACGGTCATACGCCATTTTTTCCCATTGTTGGGTAGTCGAAGGGTTGTAAAAGCTTTATGCCTACAGGTCGCTCCGTCACCGCTATCGCCACGTTCGTGTGCTGGCTATGTTTGTTTATTTCACCAACAGAAAAACAACATATGCCACACCGAGGATTCCATACTGTTATAATTTATATCAAAGTACATAAGAACACTTCAAATCTCTCTTATTACCTACTACCGGCGTAAACAAATTTAGTTTCTTGTTATCTTGGTCTACATGGGCAGCAGACAGTCTTTCTGACGCACGCAACAGTCACGACATCATTGATAGGATGGTGTCAGCGGCTTTATTCACGCACTCGCTTCGCGAGTTGTGTGTGCGAGTGTGAATCTGTGTCTGTGTATGCGCGTCTGTGTGTGTGTGTATGAGTGTGAGTCTGTGTCTGTGTATGCGCGTGCGTGTGTGTGTGTGTGAGTGTGAGTCTGTGTGCGTGCGTGCGTGTGTGTGTGTGTGTGAGTGTGTGAGTCTGTGTCTGTGTATGCGCGTGCGTGCGTATGTGTGTGTGTGTAAGTCTGTGTCTGTGTATGCGCGTGTGTGAGTGTGAGTCTGTGTCTGTGTATGCGCGTGCGTGCGTGTGTGTGTGTGTGTGAGTGTGAGTCTGTTTCTGTGTGCGTGCGTGCGTGTGTGTGTGTATGTGTGTGCGTGTAGATAGTCATACTTCCTTAACCGTTAAGTTCGCTCATCAGTTCAAGGTGTCTGTGTGTGTGAGTGTGTGCGTGCACGTGTGTGTGTGTGAGTCTGTGTCTGAGTGTGTATGTGTGTGTGTGCGTGTGTGTGTGTATGTGTGTGTGCGTGTAGATAGTTCAAGGTGTCTGTTTCGCTTACGCAGGACGTTGTTGTTTGAACGGCTGGATCCAGCGAAGGCTCTCCCTGGAGACCAGGATTCGTATTTTCTCCTCCTGCATTGTTACCGTTCTTCTGTACGGCTCCGAGTCCTGGACACTAAAGCAGGGCCAACAGCGTCCTGAGGCCTTCTACCTGCGCAACCAGAGGCGCATCCTCTGGATCGTCTGGCATGACATGATTTCCAACAGGTAAGTAGTTCGACGTACTCATCTTGCAGGCATTGTCTCAACGTATGATCGCCGTCGTCTCTCCATCTTTGGTCACGTTGCTCGCCTTTCCTGGGAAGTCCCAGCCCACGAGATGCTCCGGCAAGCTGTGGGGGAGAGTTACAGAAAGAAGACGTGCTCATCCTGGAGACGTCCTCGGGGCCGCCTTCGCAACTGCTGGCTAAAACAAATCGCCTCCTCCCCAACAGAACTGCAGGCCTCCTGAGACACGGCCATCAGACGTGGTCATAGACATGGTCATTCGATGCGACGGCTATGGTCACCTAAGCGTACTATTAATCGTTGTTATCTTGTGTAGTATTACCGGTTTTGAAAAATGCAGTTACATTTATGTAATCTTCGGTTGGTTGGTCGGTTGGTTACTAATGCTCACAAGGGGTTGGTAACCCTTTTGTCCGCCCTGAAAGGGACGGAGCTTGTGGCAGAATGTAGTAGCTTTCCTGACATCCTGAGCTTGCTGATGAAGGGGAACGGGGTTCTCTAAGTGATTGTGCAATGCTTAGAATTGCCACTTTTCTTCGCCAATCAACCCAAGGATCACCTCGGCCATTTATTCCCTCACCAACTCGCCATCTCTTCGCCACTCAACCAACTGCTCACTGCTCATTTATTCCCTACTCAACTAGCCGATCCTTTCGCCCAACCAGCCGATCTCTTCGCTCAATCTGTTCCCCCTCATTTCGATAATCTCTTTCCGTCCCTAAAATCGCACCCTCTTAAAATTAATCAAAAAGTGTCTTCATAAAGCAATCACAAATGTATATGTTAATGTCGAAGAACTATACGTTTATGCATGCGTCCTATCGGTACTGTGATGTCAACCATTTTGAAAACACATGGTATCTCACACATACGCAATTAGCTAAGCAAATAGGGTCATGAGGTCATCATTTACCAGTTAACAATATGCTTTCGTCATAACCATATGCCCATAACTAGTGAAATGAATGATTTGGCGAATTGAATATCTACATATTGGCCCCCTAATGTTCATTGACGAGTATAGCTAGATACATGACCTTACAACACACCTCATGGACGCTCACAAAAAGATAAATAATAAAGATAAGTTGTTGTACTCTTTTGTGCCCCTGAAAACGGCGTTAAGTGGTGGGTTGCAGTAGTTTTCTTCCCCTCCCGAGCATGCTGATAAAGGGGTCCTCCAGACAGTTGTGCTTTGCTTGGCTTCATCTGCGTGTCCCACTACTACGGGGATCAAGTCGATCCATCACCTCGTTAGCCAGGCTGCCATGAAAACAGCCCGTTCCCAGGAAGGGGTAGGAGGAAGCCAAGGTGAAGGTCCTGGCCAATATATTTTGCCTGACCAGATGTCAGTCTTCGTTCCCATATATACGCATAAATGGTGCCTAATGTGTTAGGAGACTAACGTCTGCTCAAGCAAAACATACTGATCAGACTTGTTAGTCAGGGTCAGGCAAAATATACTTCGTTGTAGTTCTCTGGGGAAACGGGTTGTTCTGCTTGACAATCTTGCTAACGAGGTCGGGGATCGCCGTAATCCCAATAGTAGTGAGCAACACGCAGATGAAGCTACGTATAGCCCAACCGCACGGAGAACACTGATCCAGGGTTATCTTCATGCTCTGCGGTCAGGGAAGCTAATGGAACCCGCCACCAAAAGCCTTTTTAAAGACGCATCAAAAATAAACGTACTCATTCAGGTCATTTAGCAAGTACAAAAACAACAACAACAACAAAAAGAACAACAACAAGAACAAGAACAACAACAGCACGATCAAAAATTACAACAACAAGAAGAAAAGCAACAAAAGCAACAAGAAGAAGAACAACAACAACAACAAGAACAACAAGAACAACAACAACAACAACAAAAAGAACAACAACAACAACAAGAACAAAAAACAACAAGAACAACAACAACAACAACAATAACAACATAAAAACAAGAAGAAGAAGAAGAAGAACAAAAAGAACAACAAGAAGAACAAATACGAAAGCAACAACAGCACGGTCCCGTATACATGATCCTGCCACAGGATTCCGTCCTGTCACCTGTTCGCCAATGGGGGAACTTTAAAATACGACAACATAAAGCATCTTTCCACTACAATCGTGATATAATGGCCTTTCCAGCTGACAAATCTTTCAAGGAGGTAATGTGGGCGAAGAGGTAGCATTGTATATTCTCTCGTTCACCACACCTCACGTTATTTGACTTTTTTATCTTACAGGGGTAACTTAAAGATAATCTTTATCTCTCAAACAACAATCGATGAACTAAAAGCTGACATTGAAAGAGGATGCGGGATCAAGATGCTGAGCTGCAGTGGTCAGCGACCCATAGCTGACTGATAGCGTCAGGTCCAGCGACCCTTAGCTGACTGATAGTGTCAGGTCCAGCGACCCATAGCTGACTGTTAGCGTCAGGGCCAGCGAACCAGAGCTGACAAGACCCTTCTACACCACCACGCGGTGATCCTGGATAACAGGCTGCAGCAGGGCAGACTGGCTAAGCAGAAGGGATCGAAGAGGGAATGCTAACCCGGTACTCAAAAAATGCTTGCTGAAGTCGGATGTGTTGGACCGAAAGGTGCAAATATCGCAGTCAAGATGTAAACTACGACACAACACATTCCGTTCTCTGGATTACATTCTGCTACTTAAGCTCTTTCAGGGTTTGGTAGTGGGAGATTAAGAACCAACGAAGAAGAAGAAGAAGAAGAAGAATAAGAAGAAGAAGAAGAAGAAGAAGAAGAAGAAGAAGAAGAAGAAGAAGAAGAAGAAAGAGAATGTGATCATATCCCAGAATGAACTGTTTCAGGGCTTTGTTGAAACCCGTTGTGACCAGTGTCTGGACTAGAACGGTCGCCATTTTCAGCAGAGGCGATTGACTAAAACATATGCGCATGTTCATCTTTCATTTAAATTATTCATTTTCGATTGCCTTAATTTCAAACTGTAGTAATAAATAATCAAAGCGTCTACATTTATATGAGAATAAATGCATTACAAACGTAATTATTGTTAGTTTATTTGTGATGTTGCCGAATATATTGTCCTACATTTGCTTCATAGGAACATATATTGTTCTCTGTTTTCCAACCGTCTAATTCTTCATAGAGACATATATTGTTCCCTGTTTTCCAACCGTCTAATTCTTCATAGAGACATATATTGTTCTCTGTTTTCCAACCGTCTAATTCTAAACACATATATTGTTCTCTATTTTCCAACCATATTATTCTACACATATACATTATTTTCTGTTCACCAACCATACTATTCTATATACACACACATATTATTTTCCTAAAAAAACTATTTAATTCTATTTTCATATATTGAGTTCGTGTTTTTCATAATGCAACAATAGACAGCATAGAAGAGAAATTGTGATAATAGACAGACATGTCTGCATTCAGTTCTTATCTCGAAGGACTCTGTGAGTTCTCCATCATGTGGAATTCGACATTTAATATTTTCATACAATTTCTTAAATATGTTAATGGTCTACAGGGGCCCTTTGTAGTGACTGAGCAATTTCCAGCGTGATTCTCTGTCTAAACCGTCAAATGTCTTCTCATAATCCATGAGCTCTATGTCGTGTTCCATTCTACAAAATAATTATTAGATTAGTGGAGATAAAAATGGAAGGCAAGATTCTGGCAGGAGATTGTAGATTAGTGGAGATAATAATGGAAGAAAAGACAAGATTCTGCCAGGAGCTTGTAGATTAGTGGATATAATAATGGAAGACAAGACAAGATTCTGCCAGGAACTTGTAGATTAGTGGATATAGTAATGGAACAAAAGACAAGATTCTGGCAGGAGTGTGTAGATAATAATGGAAGACAAGATTCTGGCAGCAGCTTGTAGATTAGTGGAGATAACAATGTAAGACAAGACAAGATTCTGACAGCAGCGTGTATATTATTAGAGATAACTGTAGACCAGACGGAAACGTTAGACAATTGCTATGCTCAAATATGATATCACGACGAAAATGATCAAGTCACATAAAAAATGATGAAATATAAATCGTCAGAAGTTGTGAATACCTCAACTCCATTATCAGCAACATTGGAGATGCCAAAAAGAGACTTGAGTATACGATTGGGCATGGCAGTGGATGTGTTAAATACAATTAGGAACGTGTGGTAAAACATGAACAAAAGAACAGAAACACAAATTATGATGGCATGCATCTTCGCTGTGGTCTCCTTCTTCTTTCTTCTCTGCGTTCAGGATCTTTTGGTCATGCTAAATCTGCAAGCCAGTCGCCATGATGAAGTTTGTAGTCTTCACCAGGTCGGAGCGGCTGCCCCACAGCTTTTGTCTCAGCTCCGCACTCTCTGGCCAGGTCTGGCATCTCATTTCCCTATAGATTGGGCATTCTTGTAGAATATGCTCAGGGTTCTAGCATCCTGTTCCACATGGGCACTCATCCGGTGCGTGAGATCTTCAGTCGGTATAGATGTTCTAGTAGTCTGCAGTGACCAGTTCTCAAGCGAAATCAGGTAGTTTGTTGATTTCTTTTGAGTTGTTGAATTGGGTCTGGCGTACTGCTTATGTTTCTGTCTTTTCTCCATTGGTGTATATACTGATTTCTGATGATGTTCTTGATTTCTCTGTAAGGTAAATGATTAAATTGTGCCTTTTTGCTGCCATCTTTTGCTAGAACATGATGGCGCCGTAACTGGCTGCGAGTCTACATTTCTCTACTGTTTTGGATCATTATGGATGCCGCCAGACCACGGATTTGCCTGAAATTCACACTAGTCGACGACTTACACTTGTGTTCACGGATACGTGGAGTTGTTTTCTGTCTGGACTTGTTATTTCGTTCTTTTTTTGTGATTTCTTCCATCCGTTTATCCTGGTCTGGACGCCGGCTGAATGGCGCTACGCTTAAACTAGTTATACCTGTGTCGTATCTCCCGGGTTAGTTCTGCCGGTTCACCTTCACGAATATGGCGTGTGGGAATTTTAGATGCTACTATGATGAACTGAATACAGCTAGGGAGAGATGCCAGACTCACTCACACGCTGAGTGTTGTCCATACGACCTCTTGTGGTTATCGAAAAGGCACGACAAACTGCGTTAGATGCCTTCCCACCTTTCTACCCTGCGGGTTACATGTTTACGGAAAGGCTTCGGTGGTAACCCTGAGGCAAAATCTGCATCCTATGCTATCTCCAGTCGTCTCGATGAATGTCTTGCCACTGGCAAAAGGTAGCTTAGGCTCTGTGAGTGAGGTTGATAAAAGGCGCAGTTTCTTCCTCACTTTAATCCAAATCTCCGCTCAAGTCACCCATTTCAGCGGACACAGCAAGAGATACGACTGTCCACACGGCTGAACAAAGAGAGTGGTCTTCATCACGTGATGGACAAAACTATCAATTTGCTAGAACATCAGCTCTCTCGTTTCCGGTGATTCCGCAATGGGAGGGCAGCCAATGGAGCGCTATTGTTAAGGATCTCTGGAGTTTTCCCAGTTCTGCTTTGATCTCTGATAACAGTGGTTCGTTGTTTGTTTTTTGTATTGTCTCTAATAGTTCTCTGCAGTCAGTGAATACAGCTATTTTTGTTGGAGGTTGTCTTTTAGTGGTAAATTACTGAAGCGAAACAACGGTCATACTGCAAGAGCGGGGGAAGTGGGGTGGGGTAGGGAGGGTGGAATGAGAGGGCAACAGCCAATCACTTCTAGCCGGCTGTTTGCATCATGATCGACGAACCATATCTGACCAATACCTTCTTCCGCAAACAGCTTGCCGCTTCCATCTTATGTGGGATTTTTGCAGAAATGTTTGGTTTCTCAAGATGTTAGGCTAACTAAGAATTTCAGAGTTAGACACTTTGTCCTGCTATCCGATCCTTCGCAGCCCAGGCAGACATCTCAACAATTAAGATGTTTCGCAAGCATGCAGCAGAGTAGTTAACAATACAGCAAGATGCATTTGAACCTTGGTGACGACACTGAGGCCATGGCTCCAGACGTTGGCTTGCAGACTCCAAGCCACGGTAAGTCACGAGGAGGAAGACTACCGTCTGGTCAGGCAAAATTTACTGATCAGACATGGTAGTCAGGGTCACGCAAAATTTACTGATCAGACATGTTAGTCAGGGTCAGGCAAAATATACTGATCAGACATGTTTGTCAGGGTCAGGCAAAATATACTGGCCAAGACCCTCACCTCGGCTTCCTAGTAGCTGTCCCTGGAAACGGACTGTTTTCATGGCAGTCTTGCTAACGAGGTGAGGGATCGACGTGATCTCCGTAGTAGTGAGTGACACGCAGATGAAGCCAAACCTAGCCCAACCGCCTGGAGGACCCGGGTTCACTTTCATCAGCAAGCTCGGGATGTAAGGACAGCTACTGCAACCCGCCACTTAACGTCCTTTTCATGGCGCACACAAGAGTAACATACTCATTGTGGGCATTCGCCAACAACAGCCACGGTATGTCACACTGACACACACACATATTAACCTACAAAAACTGACTTAAAAGTGTATAAATCTTATCGTTGCACTACTGACAGCCGAAAACACCCAAAACCATCCACCAACCTCATGTTGTTTGTTGTCAGATAACAACGACATCTCGTTATTTATCCATATTTCATTTATAAATGGACGCGCAAGCCATAAAATGTGTGAGATTGTCGATTGATAATTAGATCTTTTAAGCTTTTGATTTCCAGGCAATGGCTTGCTGCTTCTAAGCTCCATAGACGGCTTAGTATTTGATCAGAATGATATGTCTGAATTAGATGTTGATAGAAAACACAAAGTCGATTTTGACAGACAAATGTGAAATTAGTAATTGTATTAATTAAATAATGCAATTTGAGCAGATACGATAAACATTAATGAGAACATGGAATATTTCCCTTCTCCCATAAAGGGAATTTGAATGCTTTATTTCAGTTCATTTGAGCTGTCTTTCCACTTAAGCCGGTTAGCGATTTGGGGGGAAGGTTAGGTTGTCGTTATTATAGCACGTGTGTTGCCTCTGTTGTTGGAAGCCAGTGTTGCTGAAGAATTACTCTTACGGCATTAGGGTCGCTGGGGACGGCGTGGGCTAGTGGTTAAGTGACACGGCTCACAACCAGAAGGTGCTGGGTTTAGATCCCCATAACAGTACCGGCCGTTACCCCGGCAAAGCAAACCCTTAGAAAATGCAGGAGGAAGCAGTCCCTTACATAAAATGCATGCTGAAGTCGGGTGCACTGGGCCGACAGGCGCAAAATATAAACCACAGTGCACACCGCATTGGGGACTAGAGAAATAAGGCGAACGCGAGAAACGAAAAAAAACAAAACAAAAATGTGGGTCGCTGTGCTCGAGAGGTGAGACACTCGCCTCTCAAAGCGATGAACTGAAACAACGTGGGGTCGAGCCCCACATGTTTTAAGCGGCACCTGGTCCTAAAGGAGGTAGGAATAAAGTGTCTGCATCCTAAATTGTTTCCAGTAGTCGTGACTTAAGTCTTGCCACTGCCTAAAGGTAGTTAGGGACAAGAGAGTGAGGTTAATGACCAGCGCAGTTACTTCCTCACTATGATCTCAGTGCCAGTTAGATCCTTAAAACATACCTTCTGATGATGTCGTCATCACCCCTTGCGATGGGCAACTAAGTCTTATGTCATCTATTACCCTCTGTGCTTTCATCGTGTTCTGTAGCCGGGAGGTCTCGAGTTATATAAGCGTGCAGGGAGAGTTGGTAAGGGTGCATTCTCATGAGATGCCAGAACTATATCAATTTCTGTCCCAAAGGGAAGCTCCCCCCCACCCCCCCCCCCTATTTCCAACATCATTATTTCTTATTCAATCTTTCCTGGCGACCCCGATGACCGTCTAAGAATTTCATTTCCCTATCTTTAGACCTCTAAATCCTGGTCTTCAATTAGGCACGTGCCATCTGATGCGAGGTAGCCAAATGTTGAGTAAACTCATTTGGCTCTTTTGCCTTGGTGTACTATGTTGGCTTGGCTTGGATTCGTTCGTTCCCAATCTCCCGCTACCAAACTCTGAAAAGGCTTAAGTAACAGAATGTAGTCCAGAGAACGGAATGCGTTGTGTCGTAGTTTACAGCTTGATTGCGATATTTGCACCTTTCGGTCCAATACATCCCACTTCAGCAAGCATTTTTTGAGTACCGGGTTAGCATTTCCTCTTCGATCCCTTCTCCTTAGCCAGTCTGCCCTGCTGCAGCTTGTTATCCAGGATCACCGCGTGGAGGTGTAGAAGGGTCTTGGCAGCTCTGGTTCGCTGGCCATGACGCGGGCAGTCAGCTATGGGTCGCTGACCACTGCAGCTCTTGCGCTGTACAGCATCTTGATCCCGTGTACTATGTTGAACCCAGGGCTTTATTCAGGCCGTCTCTCCACCTCAAACTCGTGGGTCGCCTGCAAGAGCGTCTGTAGTTGTTGGGTCACCTCTACGTCACTGTACGTAACCATCTGCTATCCTCGAAGCGCACCCCATGGCTGGCCCATCTGTATTTTCATAACAGCGCGACTTCTATGATATCAGTGAAGAAAGTTCAATGTCTGATCTCGACGTTTGCTGGATTGTTCTCGAAGGAAGATCTTCAAGGTTCGTCGTTCAATAGCTCGTGGAGTCTATCTGTGCATCATCCATCCAAAGGTTCCACAACTCGCACATCATTTCACAAATCGTTATTGTCCCCTCTTGGCTCTTGGATAAGTGCCAAATCTGAAACTGGTAGCAGAGAATTAGTATAACTATACTGTTTATGAGTTTGTCAAGTTACTGCTCAACTGTTTAAAAAGTGACATTATTTGATAAGACAAAATGGAGGCTTTCTGACACATCGTGGTTCGATTTATGCATCATTTCTTCCGCTTTCTCACAAAATTCTCCCCAGATATTTTGAACACTCGGGCCTGTTGAAGTTGGACATTGTCTCCACTTATAGTTAGGTAACGTAGTTTGCTGGTGATTCTCTGAGATATTGATTTTGATTCGATAGTTTGCAAATGATATCTTACACAGATTGTGTGGAGCGAGTTATGATGGTTTTTGGTATCTATCTTTGTGTATATGACTTTGGTCGTCGGCAAAAAGTAGTTCATGCAGAGAGTTAGTTAGTGAATGAGTGAGTTAGTTAGTGAATGAGTGAGTTAGTTAGTGAGTGAGTTTGTGAGTGAATTAGTGAGTTAGTGTGTGAGTGAGTTAGCGATTGAGTGAGTTAGTTAGTTAGGGAGTTAGCTAGTCAATGTTTGAAAGTTATTAAGTTAGCTAGCTAGTTAGTAAGGTTAGTTAGATCGTTATTTAGTTAGCTAGTTAGCTAGTTAGGTTAGTTAAATAAGTTAGTTTGATAGCTAGTTAGCTAGTTAGTTAGATAGGTTAGTTTGATAGTTATTTAGTTGGCTAGTTAGTTAGATATTTGGTTTAATAGTTACTTAGTTAGCTACTTAGTTCACATGAGCTGCAGCGGTCAGCGACCCATAGCTGACTGCTAGCGTCAGGGTCAGCGAACCAGAGCTACCTGGACCCTTCTTCACCTTCCACGCGGTGATCCTGGACTGCAACAGAGCAGACTGGCTAAGGAGAATGGATCGAAGTGGGAAGGCTAAGCCTGAACTAAAAATATGCCTGCTGAAGTCGGATGTGTCGGACCGAAAGGTGCAAATATGGCAGTCCAGCTGTAAAGTAAGACAACACATTCCGTTCACTAGACTACATTCTGCTACTTAAAGCCCTTACAGGGCTTGGTAACGGGAGATTGAGACCGAACGAATCTAAGCCAAGCCAAACAAATGGGCTGAGACAAGACGTAGATGCCACCCCAACAAGAAGACGTGTGAACAAGTCGTATCTTCACTTGTCTTACCCACTTGTACCCTAAAGCGGCGTTTGGAGCCGTAGTTTTCTATCCGTGACCAGACGGCTGGCTGAAGTGGTCATCATCCCATGACGATTGAGAATATCCGCAACATTTCCTTTCCATCTAGTGCTCGGTCTGCAACGGTTGTGAAAACCCATTCGCCGTGTGTTATAGGTGCACAGGAGTAGTTGGTCAGATTGCATTCTTATTTGGTTGCCGAACCACATGATTCTCTCCTTATCAGTGCAGCGTCTTGCTTCAACTATTTTTCGCACGTCTTCATTGCGGATTCTGTCTCTTCCAGTTATCTTGAT
Source organism: Ariolimax columbianus (assembly GCA_036924085.1). Classification (NCBI taxonomy): domain Eukaryota; kingdom Metazoa; phylum Mollusca; class Gastropoda; order Stylommatophora; family Arionidae; genus Ariolimax; species Ariolimax columbianus. Next base: position 53,234,578 of record JAVGWX010000012.1, read on the forward strand.
TGTTTCGCTTGTCCTGATCATATTCTAAGAGGCGTTTCAAGCTGTTTCAAATACAAATTTAAAAAAACATAATAGTTGCGCATCGCAAGCGAATGTGGCGACAACGTCATTCGTGCTGCGAGATAGATGTGTTTTCATTTAACTGTAAAGACTAGTCCTGGCACGGCAGGCCTTGCCGCACACGCATCACTCATTTGAAGAGTCGGCTTTGGAGTCGACGGCCGTTCTGCTATTTCGGAGGACACGCCTGATCACAGCTTCCGCGATGGATTCTTGCTCTGAGATTGAGAATCTTTAGGGAGGCCAACGCGCCAGGTGGAATGGTTCTATGCAAGTAACCTCAAAGAGGTGACACCAATGTTGAAACTTTTCAGAGACCCTTTCAATGAATCTCTGTAGCGTGTCTTCTGTCTTCCTAACCAGCGTCCCGGCTGTTCTGATTTCATCGTGAAACAGCTGCTTGGAGATGTGTTTATCGTGCACGCGAACAACATGTCTCCACCATTTTATCTGGGTCTTTTGCTCAAGCTTATGAATTTTAGTCTGCTAGCAAGGCAAAGGCAAAGGCCGCTGTCCGTCGTAGACGATGATGGCATAATTTATTTTGCTAGCGCTATTTTTAGTAAGGATTAACTGCGCTACTTTTTATCCTCACTCTTTCGTCTCGCGCCGCCCGACTCCAGTGGCAAGTCAAGGACAAAACGACTATGGGGTGTGAAAGCACCCGTGAAAAAGCCGGCGGAGTCCGGAGTCGAACCCACACCACCTGATCACGAGGCCGACGGCTTAACCACTTCGCCACGGAATCCCTATGATAGCAATTTCAGAGTTAATCACTTTGTCGTGTCATTCGAACCTGGTCAGCCTACGCAGACATCTCAAATGAACGTGATTTAACTATATCTGTATTCACTGTCCATGCTTCGAAGGCATGGACAAGAGCGGTTAACATAACAGCACGATACACTATGATCTTGGTGGTGACACTAGCTTGGTTGCAGACTCCAAGCGCAGAGCACGCCTTTATAATCGTGCTGTTGATCTTAAATCCATATTCGTCTCTCTAATGAGCGTTGTTTACTGATGATCCAAAACGGTGAAGATCTGCAATGCCACATGAATTATCGCCATTTTGCTTGTAACGAATGTGACATGAGGATCAACACAGGCAAGACAGAGACCATGTTGATTTCACCGGAACAATTGCAGAAAAGTTTACATCAGTGGCATTGGTATTAATCAAGTACGGGAGTTCAAATGCCTGGTTAGTACGTTCACTGATGACGGCAGAGGGGACAGAGAGATTGCACATAGAATTCAGAAGGTGAACAGTGTCCACTATTAAAATGGACAGATTTTGAAACAACCTAGAGTACTTCTTTCAAATAACAGGAGGCTGTGAAATACACTATTTATTCTTACATTGTGTTACCAATGGTAATCATGGTCCTTACTAGCAACCCATAAGAGTAAGATCCAGAGCTTTGAGATGCTCTGTGGGAGAAGTGCAGCCGGAATGACAATCCGTGACCGAGTCCCCAAACACCAGGCTGAGGCAGACAGTGGGGATAGACCCAGTTAGTGTATACATTGAGTCTCATCAAATGGCTTGGTCATTTAGTCAGAATTCATTAAACCAGCCTGCAGACAAAGCATATCATATGCAGGTCTCCGGTCCACGGGCAAGAGGTAGGCCACGTCGATGGATCAAGGGTGTCTCTGGCACTCTCAGAAAGTTACTTAACGACAGCACAAGCCTCCCAAGTGATGATAACAAGACATCTACGCATCCCACCTTTTTGCGACATTGTATGGCAAGAGCAGAGGACAAGAAGAAGCGGAAGTATGTCTAGGCAGGTGAAGCTAGCGCTCGCCTAAAGACTTTAGTTTTGTACTGCAATGTTTCGTTCAGTGTGCCACTGTACGGGAGCAGGCTGGAATAGTAACTCAGGTCAGTAGTTGTATGTGTATCTTTTGTAGCGGCATTCTTTCCTCTCCAAATTCCTGCAGCACCCTTTCGATTGGTTTCCTCTCAGCCCTTCTCAATGTAGTCATCTTTCTGTAGCCCCATATCTGTAAAGCCCCCCCCCCCCCCCCCACTCCCAAGTCCCCAAGTAGGTCTATTCTTTTTTATTTAATGTCCATGTTTCAGAACCTTATAACATCACAGACCAGACATGTGTAGTCAGCATTCTGTTCCGTATTCGTTTTAATGCTATAGTCCGTCTTTTAATTTGTAAAGAAGGTACGAAGGAATTTTCTACTAAACTGCATCTCAGATCCAATTGATTTTTCGCATGCAGCCTTAAAATATATACGACCCTACAACATTTACATTATTTAGTTCATAGATGTAAAGAATTTTGCACATCGGTGAATTCCTTTGATCGTTTAGGACCAATGCAAAGAAATGGCATTAACTTCTAAAATGTTACAGGGCACAGCTTAATGTCTCGTCGTATTTTGTTCATAAGTGTATCTCCTTAATTAATTGAAAGTTCAATTGATTGTTTGTGTTGCCCTTTACGTACAATCGTAAAAGTGACATCAACATGCAACAGTTAGTATAGCCCTTCGGTCACCATTAAATTATAACGTTGCATCAACTGCGCAGCTAACTTTATGTTGCTTTAAGCATTTGAATTTTGAAATGTATTTGTTGCCATTGTATGTACACTTAATTGTTTGATAAACAAACGCCAAATCATTCAAGTCTGCTAATCAGTATGCCCACAAAAGATGGTTTTAATCATTCCGAATCTGTCGATTTAAAGAAATTGATAACTGTTACTGGCTGGACAAATTGTAATCCTGCTCATTTCCAGAACTGTTCTTCTTCCCGGAGCACATGTTCAACAGACTTCTTCCAGAACTGAATGTCAATTTTTGAAAGGTATTCCGGTGTTAGCACTTCAACATCATACATTTTAAATGCCGTGTTCTGTTCGGCAACTTGTTCCTTGACTTTAGCCCACACAAGCTCTGTAGGGTTTAGATGTCCATGATATGCAGGCAGTCACAGAGAAGTGTGACCGTACTCCTCAATGATTTTGTAAATATGATACACCTTTGTCTTATATGTCTTCCTCACAAGCTGCAACAACTCGGGCTTCAAATACGTGTCGTCGAAATTCACTTTTTCCTTATCTAGCCATGTCCTAATTTGAGATTTTATATTTGATGCAGTTGGTACTTTATTTTCCGCTGATACTGTGTTGTGATAGGATGCATAATCTATTACTAGGCATGACGGTCTATCCGTAATTGGAAGTAGATCATTCGTCCTCCAGTGCCTGATAATTTGTCCATTCATTTCAGTGTGGTAGTCTCTACCATCAGTACTTTTTGATTAGAAAATAAGTCCCTTTTCACAGTTTCCGTCATACGTTAGTATAATGGGCTGTCATTTTTTGCTTGGAATTTGTATTTTCTGTTCACCGTCAACAGATTGCCATTCTTTACTATAGGTGTGATGAGCATAGACCCAGGATTCGTCAAAGTATACAATATCAAAGCCTTGCCTACGCCGCTCACTTTTCTGTCTCATGTATTTGCTGCTGGCAGCAATAAAATGTGGCTTTCTACGTATACTATTCCTGCCGCCTGAAGTTTTTCTGAATGTGAAGCCGTCGGCTCTTACAATTTTCAAAAAAAGTACTTTTGGAAATTCCAATAATGCAGTCAAATTGCAATGTTAATTTTAGTTTCCGGAGAGTAACAAGTGGATTCTACGTCAACATTTTCAAAATCTCCGGTTTTATGACACCTCTGTCGAAATTGTCAAATTTCCTTTTTCATACCTTGCTTGATATGAGTGCACTCTGAATCCTGTCCAATACGACGCTAAAAGGATATTCAATCCAGAATAAGCGCCAAGTGCGTTAGTTTTTCTGGATCATGAATTTCGTAAAATAAATGACACATCTTAAATTCCACTCATTTTGATACTCATGTCAATGTAACTTTTGAAAAAAGCAACTATGTGTCACAAAAAGACATCACAAACTATAATATCACGATACTCATATAACTATAACTGAACGACAGTTTCGCATGAATAACCTTGGTTGTTTTCCGCACACCACAAAAATGTCTGCTTATCGCATTGGAAAATCAGGAATTTGTTTTTACTCATCTTATTTGAATATCAAAACATATATTTTTGAAACAACACGTCTGTGTACCGTATTCATGTTAAAATGATGTTCAATTCACTGAGGTTGCTTTTAATATATCCTAATGAATACATTTCTTAATAATAGGAATAATAAACAAATTTCTTAAAGAAAAAAAAATTTCATTAACGTCATGGATGTACCAAGACTACATGCGAAAGATCATACGGATCTGATTGCAGTTTAGTAGAAAATTACTTCGGACCTTGTTTATGAATTAAAAGACGAAGTATACCTGATATCAGGACGCTTTGTTTCTCTCTAAATACTTTCTTTACCAGCCAAATTATGGATCTAATTTGTTAACAACATTGTGTATCTTCTGTTATGATTGAACCGAGGAAAATTGTATACTTGCTCAATGTTGGTCCCATTTCGATGGTTACCTTCACTTCTTTGGCTATGATCATTGTTATGGTCCTTTCTGTCCATTTTCAAGTTTTAAAAATTTGCGGTTTTGCTGATTTTATTGAGTAGAGTGTGTAGATCTCTCTCTGCTTCTGTTATAATGGCTTAGACATTAGCATGCCCACTGAAAACCATTCAATACAACATGCTGTGTACCAGTGTGTAGTCCATATCGTAGATGAGCTATAAACATGCTGAAAAGGAATTAAAAAAGCGAAAAAGCTGATAGTGGGATTCAATAATTGCAGTTAGAAAGACTCAGAAAAACTGGTCTAAAGTGTATAGAAAAGAGAAGAATTTGAGGTGAAAGTACATGTTTATAAGATGATCAAAGAAACAGATACATCATACTATCACAATTCTTTTCTAAATACAACCACCCACAAGAACAAGAGGGCATAGTTGCAAATTAACTAAAGAAAAGTCCAGATTAGACATTTGAGGAATGAGTGGTGAATGCTTGGAATGCATTGCCACAGGAAGTAATGGAGGCAGGGACAAAAAATACATTTAAGAATGGATACGCATAGCGTTTAGAGCAAGGAAATGTAAACGAAACTGGTAGTATACAGACTCTGCAGAGTCTTCTAAACCATTAAAGAGAAGTTATGTTAAGTTAATTTACTGACCAAGGCTATATTCTCGCTGTGCACTTGCTAACATGTTGTTACAGAATCATTGTCAACGAGGAGGGGATTAATACCGTCAATCTGGAAGTGACGAGACTGCTGAGAGGCATTGTATTTCAATAAAGGGAGAAAAACCCATACCCACCTTCCTCAGTCGGCTTTTGGATGTAGGAAGAGTTAGCAAAAATGTATAAAGATTGAATAATTCCGACACGAGAAGAGTAGAAAGCATCACAGAGAAAGAAGCAGAGACAGTAAGGTGTAGCAAAAGAAGGTGAAAGAGGTGAAAAATGAGATAGGGAGTGACAGTGGGAGAGAGTGAGAGAGAGAGATGGGGGAGAGAGAGAGAAAACAGAAAATACGAGAACTCAAGAAAACGTTAAATAATGGACTGAAACATGTAGGCATGAGACACTCTATGTGGAAGATTAATTGTCCTTACAATACTCGTTGTCCAGGTTCTCTGTTTCTTTTTGATCTGTATGATGCCATTCTATATATTTCATCTTTGTTTTTTTTGTCTTCCTTTCTTACATTCAATCTCCAGACAACTTTTCTATGAGAGTGTCAAATCTTCTGTGAGCAATTTTTACTCGCTTTGTTTTTGCCTGTACCTTTTTGAAACTGATTTCGTCTTTCCTTTTCATTTGATTTATCGATTGTCCATGTTGTGCGTGCACATCCTACTCAGGAACCACATTTCTGTTCCTGAACAGGAAGCCGTATATCTCTGAGAAAAAAATCGACTATGTCCAGCTTCTTTGGTCCAGCAAGTGTTAATAAGAAATATCGAGGCAGGACTAATCGTTTAGCCTCAATGGACGGTATCGATTTATTTTGGAAGTATCGGGTCGAAATGGCGAATGGAAACAGGCCGAATATTTATGGATACGTCATGTTAGATTCCGAGGTGGGATAGAAATGGGGAGTGGAGAGAGGAAGGGGGCACAGTGGGATCTAAGTCAGGGATGGAGAAGAAGAAGAGGGGGAGGAGAGGAACTGGGAATATTGAAGGAGGACGGAAATTAAATCACAGAGACAGAAGAGTAGAAGGGGTTAGACGGAAACAATGCAGAGGTAGAGAGGAACAGAGGGGAGCAGTGTGTGTGTGTGTGTGGAGGGCGGGGAGTGGGGGGGGGGGGTTAGTGAAGGGAGATTAAGATGGAGAGAGGGATCATCATGTAGCATGTCGTTTGTAGAACGTCGCTCCCATCACAGTCTGTCTGAAAGAAACTCGTTCCCTTGCCAAAACTCCAGCCTCCGACAGTCATACTCAGGCATTCCTGGATATCTTGGTGCCATCGTCTTCTTGGTCTACCCCTTCTTGTTTTGCCTGGCACCATACCTTCCATCACCGTTCTCTCAAGACCGTTGTGTCTTTTGATGTGACCAAAGTATTTGCATTTTCTAGCCAAAATGGAATTGATAAAACAGTTCTCCTCAATGCTCAACTCTTTCCGGATGTCTAAATTTGTCTTTTTCTCTGTCCAGGGTATTTTGATGAACTTTCTGTAACATTTTGACTCGAAGGATTTGATTCTTTGTCTGGAAGTTTTGGTAATCGACCATGATTCGCAGTTATGAGCTGCCACAGGAAAAACACAGACTTTTATTTTTATCGTTTTGTTGGTACTCTGCCATAATTTCTTCAGGCTGTTCAATCTCTGCATTGCCATGGCTAGTCTTGTTCTGATTTCTTTCGAGCAGTCGCCATTTTTGTCAATTGTGGAGCCCAGATATTCAAAATGTGTGACTTGATCTATTTCTTCACCACCCACTGAGAGAGGTATAAAAGAGTTTTATAGATATAGATGTAGACACTACTTCATCTTCTTCTGTTGTTGTCCTTCTGCTCTTTATGAGGCGATGCAGAAAGTTAGGATGCCTAGATTTCTTAAAATCGTCAGGTGGGAGGTGTGTACTGTCGTTGGGTGTAACTTCCTCAGTGTGTCAGAGGTACCCTCGATACACCAAGGTGGAGGTCGTCCCTTGCTCGTGAAAACGGAAACCTGTATATCTTCTTCTTCTTCTTCGTTCGTTTTCAATCTCCCGCTACCAAACCCTGAAAGGGCTTAAGTAGCAGAATGTAGTCCAGAGAACGGAATGCTTGGCTGCGATATTTGCACCTTTCGGTCCAACACATCCTACTTCAGCAAGCATTTTTTTGAGTACCGGGTTAGCATTCCCTCTTCGATTCCTTCTCCTTAGCCAGTCTGCCCTGCTGCAGCCTGTTATCCAGGATCACGGCGTGGAGGTGTAGAAGGGTCTTGGCAGCTACGGTTCGCTGGCCCTGACGCTAGCAGTCAGCTATGGGTCGCTGACCACTGCAGCTCATGCGCTGCTCAGCATTTTGATCCCGAAACCTGTATACGATATGCTCTATCTTCAGGCTGGTCATAATGCATTCTGACTAAAGGACAAAACCACTAGATTTTTTTGGGTGTCGATGTATGCACTAGCTGGGTTTGTCACCACTATCTGCTTCAGCGTGGTGTTGCTCATTCGGTCACAGATTGTCTATCCGGCTGCATTCCTCACACAACGCGTCTCACAGCTCTGGATGTTTCCTCTCATGTCATCCTAATACTGACCAATATTGACATTGGTAGCACAATGTAGGAATAAATAATGCATTTATCAACCTTCTGTAAATTGAAAGAAACTCTCTAGGGTGTCTCAAAATCGGTGCAATTTGATAGTGAACACAGTTCACTTTCTGAATTATATGTGTAAAATATCTGTTCCCTCTGCCATCTTCAGTGAACATAATTTCTAGGTATTTCATCTCCCGTACTTGCTTGATACCAATGTCACTGATTTGGAAACTTCTCTGTAATTGTTCACGTGAAACGAACATATTCTTTGTCTTACCTGTGTTGATCTTCATGTAAAATTCGTTACAAACACAATTGAGATCGTTCAAGTGGTGTTGTAGGTCTTCTCCATTTTAGTAAAAGATGAACAGATCATCAGCAAACAACAGTTAATTTTGGGACTCTTAATGACGGTAACGTTTGTAACAGTTCCAGCCGGAGCAAGAGAGTTTAGGGCAGGGGTGATGTGGTTGATGACTCAGAACAAAGGTACCTGAATGCGTGCCAAGGTCACTCTCCGTCTGGACACTATGCCAAGGTCACTCACTGTCTCAACAAAGGAAAAAGGAGTTGAAGCAAAGAATGTGGACAGGTAGGAACGGTCCACTGGCGTTCCGATTTGAACAGTGGCGGGGGGGGGGGGGGGGGTGGTAAGTGACAGATATGACGGCAGCAGAGCTTGCTGCGATAGATAAGTGACAGAGGTTCAGAGGAATTCGTTCCAATAAAGACTGAATAGAGCCTTCCCCTGAGATTCATTGGTCAGCTCTGATACTGCTTGAGTGTATATAACACGAGACAAAGTTTAGCTCAGGAGGTTTGATGGAGAGGGGATGAGAGCGGATGAAAGACTAGAGATAGGAGTTCGTGTAGCTCACTGATTTGGATAATAGAGCGATTGATAGACTGTTGTACATATGTTAGTGATAGAACAGGATCGCTCAAATAGGTGTGTGAGTTTTGTATTAATAGATAATCTGAATGTATGTTGTAAGCAGGACACATTGTGAACGAGGTATGTCCAGATCACCCGCCTGAGGGGATTTGAGTGAGGAAGAGTTTTTGATAAGGTGTGTTGAGGACGCAGTTAAATAGATGTGTGTGTGATGTTAGTACGGCAATAGAACGGGGTTTTGATAGTTGGGAATTCCATCAATAGCTAATGCTAAAAATTTCCGCTTTAGTTAATATGTATATTAACTAATATATATAATATATGAATATTTAGTTAAGATCATATGTATTGTATTGTGTTTGTAATTTCACTACTCATTTTTCTAGTATGAGTATTTTATAATAAATATGCCACCTGCTGTGTACTATATTATTTGCATTGTGTGGTCATGATGATGTGGATGAGTGTGATAATGTTCTAAGTTAGAATAACCCTAGGGCAAACAGTGGGATCTGCTACACGTTTTCTACAATAATGGTCAGTCTTGGGCCGCTGCACACCTGGTGGAGACCATCTCTCTCTAGGTGGCCTGATAGAGAACTTGACCCTGTAATGTATACAATGGTAACCTCGGTATACCTCTACGCGTGTGAGAATTGGACTCTGACGGCTGCCCTAGAACGTAAAATTTGCGCAATGGAAATGAGATGCTTGCGAAGAATTCTGGCATTTCACATCTGGATCTCGTTACAAACGAGAGTGTTCTTGAAATTGTTTGGAAGGAGTTAGGCCAGTAGAAAAACCTACTGAGTATAGTAAAAACATTAAAATTGACATGGTCTGGGCATACATCACGATCGGTGGGGCTGACCAAGACCGTCCTGCAAGGCACTGTGCCTGGAAAGCGTGGGAGAGGGAGACCAAAAAAGAGATGGGAGGACAATATACAAGACGGGAGGGTCTATAACTGAAACGAATACCCTGGCGAAAAATCGAGCCGTATGGCGTGAACTGGTTCGACAAACTGCAATAACTGTGTCTCAACGACCTTCTAGGTTACGGGACTGATGATGATGATGGTGGTAAGCTAATTGTGTGATTGTATCAAATCAATAATGAATACAAGTGGGGTAAGAACACGCCCATGTCGAACACAGCACTGGATACCAATATTCCATACCTGCATTTGTTCGTACTGCACTTTCGCTGTTTACGTACAAACCTCGAACGCCACCCAGTAGTTGACCCTACACGACATATTCCTTCATTACCTCCCGTAGCTAGCCTTGGTTTACCTGGTCAAATGCCTTTTTCTGTTCAATGAAGGCCCACATCGAGTTTCTTATTGTATTGTAGGTTTTTTTTGTTCTTCTTTATTGTTTGAGTGCAAAAATAGAATTCGTATATCCCCTGCTTGTCCGGAATCATGATTGTGAAGCACTGAGCAGTGGCTCTACAATAGCGACCGCATTTGGCTACACTCGGAGGGGAACGACAAAAAGAGACAGTGTGAGGGAAAATGTGGGAGGGAGTGGCGATAACTTAGATTGGAGAAAGGTTAAAAGCCATTGATGGAAAGTGCAAGTTAATTCTTAGTAAAATAGAGAGAGAAGTGGGAGGTAGGAGAAAAGGAATGAAAAGAGGAAGGTAGGAGAAAAGCAAGGGGGTAGGAGAAAATAAAGCAGAAGAGGGAGGGAGGAGATTAAAAAAGGAGAAGGGAGGTAGTAGAACAATGAGGAGAAGAGAGAGGTAGGAGAAAAGGAAGGAGAAGACGGGGGTAGGAGAAAATAAATAAGAGAGAGGTAGGAGCGAAGAAGTAAGAGAGAGACAAGAGTGAAGAAGTAATAGAGAGAAAGGAGGATAAAAAGAAGATGAAAGTAGGAGTAAAGAAATAAGTGAGAGGAGCAAAGAAATAAGATGTAGGTAGAAGTAAAGAAAGGAGAGCCAGGTAGGAGCAAAGAAAGGAGAGGAATAGAGAAGAGCAAAAGAAACGAGGCAGATAGAAGCAAAGAAAGAAGAAGCAGGTAGGAGCAAAGAAAGGAGAGGGAGGTAGGTGCGAAGAAAGAAGAAGAGGAACGTAGGAGCAAGGAGAGAAGTAGAGGAAGGTAGGTGCAGAGGAAGAGGAAGGTTTAAAGAAAGAAAGTAGAGAAGAGCATGACAGTATGAGAAATAAGAAAGGATCTGGGGCAAAAATGTAGAGCAAAAGATAATGAAAGAGGCGAAGAATGATGGAGAAGATCATAAATTAGAAACGGTCCATACGAAGAGTCAAAAAGGTTTATTAGAGCCAGATACATGACCAAATGGGAAACAGAACATACTGGCTACACAAAAAACGATGCCTATTACCAGTTGAACAGAAGAGATCAGGTCGTGGTCTTCAGACTTCGCACTGGCCACAATAGACCGAGGTACCACCTATTCAACAAATTGAAGATAGGTGGCACTGACGAATGCACCTGTGGTACCGGGAAAATTACCGTTGAACATTTGCTGCAAAACTGCCGACATACGAGGATCAGAGAAAGCAGATGTTGCCATCACCAGTGGCAACACTAGACAAGCTCTATGGCAGTGTCGACAGCCTCAGGATGACCGCTGCTTTTTTCGAAAAAATACGGGTTGAGGTCTGACAGCGTACGAAGAAGAAGAAGAAGAAGAAGAAGAAGAAACGGTGGAAAAAAAGAGAACTAAAAAAACAAAACAAAAAAACGTTACCTGACTATTCTAAACCATCAGGAATGAGACACCCTATGTGGAAGGTTAATTTTCCTTACAATACACATTTCTTGTTGTTCTTTATATGTATGCCATCTTGTCATATCATCCTATAAACGCCAAATCTGTTTTTTTTCTTTCCTTTCTTACATTCACACTTACATTCAAATTTTCGTGAGTTTTGTTAAGTTGAAGAATCAACATCATTGCACACGGTTTAATCCATAAGTGCTCTGCTCTTCTCCATATTGTTGAAGAATCTCAGCACAATGCACGAACTCCGTAACACCAGCAAGGATCCCGTAATAGATTGAGTAGATTTGTAACATAATTTTGACACGGGGGTCCCATCTCTACTACCCAGAGATACGGGGAAATACCAGACACACAGGCGTCCAATCTCTACTAACCAGAGATCCGGGGAAATACCAGACACACAGGTGTCCAATCTCTACTAATCAGAGATCCGGGGAAATACCAGACACACGAGCGTCAGATCTCTACTACCCAGAGATCCGGGGAAATACCAGACACAAGGGCGTCCGATCTCTACTACCCAGAGATCAGGGGAAATACCAGACACACGGACGTCCGATCTCTACTAGCCAGAGATCCAGGGAAATACCAGACACACGGGCGTCCCATCTCTACTACCCAGAGATCCGGGATCCGATCTCTACTACCAAGAGATCCAGGGTCCGATCTCTACTACCCAGAGATCCGGGGTCCGACCTCTACTGCCCAGAGATCCGGGGTCCGACCTCTACTGCCCAGAGATCTGGGGTCCGACCTCTACTACCCAGAGATCTGGGGTCCGACCTCTACTACCCAGAGATCTGGGGTCCGACCTCTACTACCCAGAGATCTGGGGTCCTTCTTCTTCTTCTTCTGCGTACGCAGTCAGACAGTAACCATTATTTTTTCGAAAAAAGCGGCGGTCATCCTGAGGCTGTCGCCACTGCCAAAGAGCTTGTCTTGCAGTTCCACTGGTAATGGCCACATCTGCTCTCTCTGATCCTCGTATGTCGGGCAGTTCTGCAGAAGATGTTCAGCGGTCATTTTACCAGTACCGCACGGGCATTCGTCGGTACACCCTATCTTCAATTTGTTGAATAGGTGGTACCTCAGTCTATTGTGGCCAGTGCGAAGTCTGAAGACAACGACCTGCTCTCTTCGGTTCAACTGGTAATAGGCATCGTTTTTGCTGTAACCAGTATGTTCGGTTTCCCATTTGGTCATGTATCTGGCTTTGATAAGCCGTTTTGCCTCTTCGTACGTCATACTGGTATCTGTTTGTGGTAGCCTTGCACCTTCTTTTGCCAGTCTGTCTGCCTCCTCGTTGCCTTGGATGTTGCAGTGTGACGGAACCCACTGTACCACCACCCTTTTTGGTGCGGACTGCTGGCACAGTTTGCAGAGTTGGTTTTTAGTCATTAAGCTCAGTGTTTTTCTGGCTTTTTAGCGCTGTGACTACGGCGAAAGCATCTGTCAGCAGGACTATATGGCTCTCATTTTCACCGTGTGTCACCATTTCTTCCACTGCCGCCCTCAGTGCCTCTGCCTCCGCTCTGAAATTGCTTGTGTACTTACCAGTAGCGAATGACAGTGTTATTTTTCTGCCATTTGGTAGGTTCAGGAATGCTCCTGCCCCTCCGTTCTGTGTTGTGTTTGTTACAGAGCCGTCGGTGTATGCATGGGTCCAGTCCATGCTTGGGTAGCTTTTCGTTATGAAGCTTAGGGTAGTATCTCTCCTTTCTTTTTCAGTCTGGCAGTTTTTGTTTGCAATACCTGGTATATTTTCTACCACCTCTGGAAATATATCCTGCCTCCAGGTAGGTTTTCGTACAGTAGTGATGGGTTTTGGTGTTGTTAGTGCGTTTATGGGATCTTCGTGCATCTTTGTATTGGCTATTTCTGCAAAGTTTCTCCGCTTTAGTTTCCCATTTCCCAAATTGTTTAGTCTCTGGTGCATTGGATGGTCGGTCAGTCTTCGGAGTTTCTCTGACTGCAGCTGGGCTCTGCAGTCTCTTCTATTGGTCATGGATTGCAGTTTTGTAATCTTTTCAAGTTCTACAATTGGCGTTGACTTCATGCCACCTGTTATAATTCTCATGGCTTGGTTTTGAAGTTTGTTAACTTTATCGAAGTTCGCCTTCGCTGCTGTTGTCCATGCCGCAATGTCGTACTCGAGAACTGGTCTCACTCTTCCAGTGTACAGTTTCTTTAGTATGCCTTCGTCTGCTCCCCAGCTAGTGCCAGCAAGTTTCCTCATGATTGCCATTCTTTCTCTGGCTTTCATTCGGTTTCTCTCAATCTGACTTTTCCATGTCATGCGCCGATCAAATGTGACTCCCAGATAGGTTGGGTTGTCGTTTGGCTGCAGGAATTTGCCATTTAGACTTAATTTGGTACTTTTGGGTTTTAATGAAAGCGAGAATATTGTGCATGTGGTTTTCTCCTCGTTTATTTTGACCAGCCATGAGTTCGCCCACTCTTCCAGCGATGTTAGGGCCGTCTGCATCCGATTTCTTGCTATGGTGAGATTCTTTTCAGAGGTCCACATAGCCAGATCGGCTGCAAACATTGAGCTATGGACTCTTCTTGGTATATTATCTGTAATATCGTTTATATGATCTGGGGTCCGACCTCTACTACCCAGAGATCTGGGGTCCGACCTCTACTACCCAGAGATCCGGAGTCTGATCTCTACTACCCAGAGTAAACTACAACAACCCGCCACTAAGCGTCGTTTTGAGGGCTCACAAATAAGTAATCCTATTCGTTGTGGGCATTCAATAATAACAACGTAAATTTAGAAAAGAAACGTATGACAGAAGATAATTACAAAAATTGAGGTCTAGAGAACATGCAACTTTCCAGTGACCACGTACGGATATCAAACAAGATCAGCCACACATACCCTACGGAAGAATATTAAATCGTTCTATCTAAAATGCTCACAATATCATGGTTTGCGAAAAAAAACGCAGAAATCCCAGAGGAGCTTGATAAAAAAACACAAATAGTTCTACTCCGTCTAACGAAAGGTTGACACGGGTCAAAGCAAAAGCATGTGGCATAATTGGCTTCTGGTTGGTTCGTTGGACGCACTATGCCTCGAAGCTTTCGCTTGACATATTCTTGCCCGTACTAACATAGTCCATTGAAACATAATAGAAGGCAAAATTCATTTTAATTAATGCTGTTTTAAGCATGTTTATAGTTAGTTAGTTTTCATTCCACTTGTGCCGTTTAGCGACGTGGGGAGCTTAAGTCGTCTATCCTGCGCCAAGTGCGTTGCGTCGGTCAATGTGAGCCCTTGTTGCTGCACAATCACTCTAATGTTATCTATCCACCTACCTCGCGGCCGGCCTTGTGCCCTGTAGCCAGATCTACCAGCATTACAATCCATCAGTGGAAGATGATGAGGGTGCATTCTCATGAGATGACCAAATCAACTTATTTTCTGCCTGGAAATGTATTCGACACAAGACGTAGTGCCGACCATACTTCGAATGTCGTCGTTCCGCATTCTGTCTCTCCTGGTAACACCGATGACCTTCCTCAAGCACTTCATTTCACAAGTCGAAATTCTGCTCTCGCGCGACCTTGACAGAGGCCATGTTTGGCACTGGAAGCACAACATCGGCATAAATATACTGTTTTTACAATAATTTTGTATGATTTAAACAATTTTTTCTTCTACTATGTTTTTGACATTGCATGATAAATGATTGTATCACCCATTACATCGATAGGCATGCGTGGTGAAATCCCGATGTCAGGCCAGGACATGTTTGCTTAGTTTAATGAATTAATCAGCTCAAAGGTACTTAGATGTGACACACGAAGAAGCTTGACCACTTCCATCTGGGCTGCTTAAGAAACTGCTCAACATAAAATTGCATGACAGGATCACAGATTTAGAAGTTCTTTCGCGGACTGGCATGACAAGCTTCCACACAACTCTGTGCAAATCGCAGCTTGGAGGGACTGGCCATGTAGTCCGCATGTCAGATGAGCGGCTTCCAAAGAAAATATTCTATGGCGAGCTCGAGTCAGGCAAGCGAACTCGCATTGGCCAAATAAAACGTTACAAAGACATTCTGAAAGCCTCAATGAAGAACAGCGACATTGACCCTGATAACTGGGATAACATTGCAGCTGATCGTCTGCCTGGCGTCGTACATGCTCTTTTGGCACGACACACGTGGAGCAGCCAAGACTCCAGAACGCTGCACGGACACGTGCGACACGAACGGCAAGAAACGATTTGCCTCCGTCTGACGATCAGACAGTGTTTCCTTTGCCCTCAGTGTGACAGACGCTTTCGGGCTCGGGTTGGTTTGATCAGCCACCTACAAACCTACTCCAGGATTGACAAATGACAATGCGGTCATCTTCGGAAACGATGGACAAACAACAACAACAATAACAACTCAGATGGGATTTAGAAAGAATAGAAGCTGTACCGATGCAATTTTTACACTCCGACAATTGGTGGAGAAAACAATTCCATACGATTAGGAATTGTATATTGCATTTGTATATCAAGAAAAAGCTTTAGACAGGGTAGATGTATATCATCTATGGAAGATAATGGCACACTATGGAGTAACCGATCACCCAATTAACCTTTATAAAAGCCTTTACACCAATGGCCAGTGCTCTGTTCGAACAATAACCGGACTCTCATCAAAATTGTATATCAAAACAGGTTGACGTTTGACAGCGTACGAAAAAGAAGAAAGTATATCAAATCAAGAGTACGACAAGGATGTGTGCTATCCAATTTGTTGTTCAGCACATATATAGACCACATTTGTAAGACAGCCAACCAAAATTATGGTAGCAACATAGGTGAACTCTTAAATTAAGTTTTTTTTTGCTGACGATCAAGCAGTCATAGCAGCTTCAGAACTACAATTGCAGAAACATACAGATAAACTAAATACAACATGTCAAGAATGCAGCATTAAAATCAATATAGAAAAGAACGGACAATATAAAGATTAGCAGGAGACATCAATCTCGCCAAAAGAAAAAAAGCAAATCAAACAGGTGAAAGATTTCACATACTTAGGGAGCACGTTATCAGCAATCGGAATAATTACACGGAAATCCAACTAGGATGCAATAAGGCAAATCAGATTATTGGACAATTAACTCCAATATGTAAATGCAAGCACGTGACAATAACTACAAAAAGAGCTTTATACAACACGATTTTCGTCCAAACACTTTGCTATCAATGTCAAAACTGGACACTTACATCAAATGAAAAACGCTACATCATAACAACAGAAATGAAATTAACAAGGAAAGACATGATCAGAAACGATGACATCGGGAGACTAGTAGGAACAACACCAGTATTAGACTACATTACAAGATAGCAACTAAAATGGTTTGGTCACGTAACAAGCCTACCACCACACAGACGCCCCCCCCCACCCGCCCCAAACAATCAATGCTATTTAGATACAACGGGGATCAAGATGCTGAGCAGCGCATGAGCTGCAATGGTCAGTGACCCATAGCTGACTGCTAGCGTCAGGGCCAGCGAACCATAGCTGCCAAGACCCTTCTACACCTCCACGTGGTGATCCTGGATAACAGGCTGCAGTAAGGCAGACTGGCTAAGGAGAAGGGATCGAAGAGGGAATGCTAACCCGGTACTCAAAAAATGCTTGCTGAAGTCGGATGTGTTGGA
Source organism: Ariolimax columbianus (assembly GCA_036924085.1). Taxonomy (NCBI): domain Eukaryota; kingdom Metazoa; phylum Mollusca; class Gastropoda; order Stylommatophora; family Arionidae; genus Ariolimax; species Ariolimax columbianus. The sequence continues at coordinate 53,251,710 of JAVGWX010000012.1, forward strand.
CCGAAAGGTGCAAATATCGCAGCCAAGCTGTAAACAACGACACAACGCATTCCGTTCTCTGGACTACATTCTGCTACTAACCCTTTCAGGGTTTGGTAGCGGAAGATTGAGAACGAAAGAAGAAGAAGAAGAAGAAGATACAACGGATCCAAAGGCAAAGGCAGACCACGAAAATGGTGGCTTACATAAATATGTGAGGCAGTGAATGCTACTGTGCACAAGGCTCACATACGGGCTCGTTCTTCAGATCTCTTCACAACCTGACACTGACAGGCATAACAGGGTAAGCGAGAAGAAAGACAAACATTCATTAATGTTCTTCAGATCTCTTCACAACCTGACACTGACAGGCATAACAGGGTAAGCGAGAAGAAAGACAAACATTAATTAATGTTCTTCAGATCTCTTCACAACCTGACACTGACAGGCATAACAGGGTAAGCGAGAAGAAAGACAAACATTCATTAATGTTCTTCAGATCTCTTCACAACCTGACACTGACAGGCATAACAGGGTAAGCGAGAAGAAAGACAAACATTCATTAATGTTCTTCAGATCTCTTCACAACCTGACACTGACAGGCATAACAGGGTAAGCGAGAAGAAAGACAAACATTCATTAATGTTCTTCAGATCTCTTCACAACCTGACACTGACAGGCATAACAGGGTAAGCGAGAAGAAAGACAAACATTCATTAATGTTCTTCAGATCTCTTCACAACCTGACACTGACAGGCATAACAGGGTAAGCGAGAAGAAAGACAAACATTCATTAATGTTCTTCAGATCTCTTCACAACCTGACACTGACAGGCATAACAGGGTAAGCGAGAAGAAAGACAAACATTCATTAATGTTCTTCAGATCTCTTCACAACCTGACACTGACAGGCATAACAGGGTAAGCGAGAAGAAAGACAGACATTCATTAATGTTCTTCAGATCTCTTCACAACCTGACACTGACAGGCATAACAGGGTAAGCGAGAAGAAAGACAGACATTCATTAATGTTCTTCAGATCTCTTCACAACCTGACACTGACAGGCATAACAGGGTAAGCGAGAAGAAAGACAAACATTCATTAATGTTCTTCAGATCTCTTCACAACCTGACACTGACAGGCATAACAGGGTAAGCGAGAAGAAAGACAGACATTCATTAATGTTCTTCAGATCTCTTCACAACCTGACACTGACAGGCATAACAGGGTAAGCGAGAAGAAAGACAGACATTCATTAATGTTCTTCAGATCTCTTCACAACCTGACACTGACAGGCATAACAGGGTAAGCGAGAAGAAAGACAGACATTCATTAATGTTCTTCAGATCTCTTCACAACCTGACACTGACAGGCATAACAGGGTAAGCGAGAAGAAAGACAAACATTCATTAATGTTCTTCAGATCTCTTCACAACCTGACACTGACAGGCATAACAGGGTAAGCGAGAAGAAAGACAGACATTCATTAATGTTCTTCAGATCTCTTCACAACCTGACACTGACAGGCATAACAGGGTAAGCGAGAAGAAAGACAGACATTCATTAATGTTCTTCAGATCTCTTCACAACCTGACACTGACAGGCATAACAGGGTAAGCGAGAAGAAAGACAGACATTCATTAATGTTCTTCAGATCTCTTCACAACCTGACACTGACAGGCATAACAGGGTAAGCGAGAAGAAAGACAGACATTCATTAATGTTCTTCAGATCTCTTCACAACCTGACACTGACAGGCATAACAGGGTAAGCGAGAAGAAAGACAGACATTCATTAATGTTCTTCAGATCTCTTCACAACCTGACACTGACAGGCATAACAGGGTAAGCGAGAAGAAAGACAAACATTCATTAATGTTCTTCAGATCTCTTCACAACCTGACACTGACAGGCATAACAGGGTAAGCGAGAACAAAGACAGACATTCATTAATGTTCTTCAGATCTCTTCACAACCTGACACTGACAGGCATAACAGGGTAAGCGAGAAGAAAGACAAACATTCATTAATGTTCTTCAGATCTCTTCACAACCTGACACTGACAGGCATAACAGGGTAAGCGAGAAGAAAGACAAACATTCATTAATGTTCTTCAGATCTCTTCACAACCTGACACTGACAGGCATAACAGGGTAAGCGAGAAGAAAGACAAACATTCATTAATGTTCTTCAGATCTCTTCACAACCTGACACTGACAGGCATAACAGGGTAAGCGAGAAGAAAGACAAACATTCATTAATGTTCTTCAGATCTCTTCACAACCTGACACTGACAGGCATAACAGGGTAAGCGAGAAGAAAGACAAACATTCATTAATGTTCTTCAGATCTCTTCACAACCTGACACTGACAGGCATAACAGGGTAAGCGAGAAGAAAGACAAACATTCATTAATGTTCTTCAGATCTCTTCACAACCTGACACTGACAGGCATAACAGGGTAAGCGAGAAGAAAGACAAACATTCATTAATGTTCTTCAGATCTCTTCACAACCTGACACTGACAGGCATAACAGGGTAAGCGAGAAGAAAGACAAACATTCATTAATGTTCTTCAGATCTCTTCACAACCTGACACTGACAGGCATAACAGGGTAAGCGAGAAGAAAGACAAACATTCATTAATGTTCTTCAGATCTCTTCACAACCTGACACTGACAGGCATAACAGGGTAAGCGAGAAGAAAGACAAACATTCATTAATGTTCTTCAGATCTCTTCACAACCTGACACTGACAGGCATAACAGGGTAAGCGAGAAGAAAGACAAACATTCATTAATGTTCTTCAGATCTCTTCACAACCTGACACTGACAGGCATAACAGGGTAAGCGAGAAGAAAGACAAACATTCATTAATGTTCTTCAGATCTCTTCACAACCTGACACTGACAGGCATAACAGGGTAAGCGAGAAGAAAGACAAACATTCATTAATGTTCTTCAGATCTCTTCACAACCTGACACTGACAGGCATAACAGGGTAAGCGAGAAGAAAGACAAACATTCATTAATGTTCTTCAGATCTCTTCACAACCTGACACTGACAGGCATAACAGGGTAAGCGAGAAGAAAGACAAACATTCATTAATGTTCTTCAGATCTCTTCACAACCTGACACTGACAGGCATAACAGGGTAAGCGAGAAGAAAGACAAACATTCATTAATGTTCTTCAGATCTCTTCACAACCTGACACTGACAGGCATAACAGGGTAAGCGAGAAGAAAGACAAACATTCATTAATGTTCTTCAGATCTCTTCACAACCTGACACTGACAGGCATAACAGGGTAAGCGAGAAGAAAGACAAACATTCATTAATGTTCTTCAGATCTCTTCACAACCTGACACTGACAGGCATAACAGGGTAAGCGAGAAGAAAGACAAACATTCATTAATGTTCTTCAGATCTCTTCACAACCTGACACTGACAGGCATAACAGGGTAAGCGAGAAGAAAGACAAACATTCATTAATGTTCTTCAGATCTCTTCACAACCTGACACTGACAGGCATAACAGGGTAAGCGAGAAGAAAGACAAACATTCATTAATGTTCTTCAGATCTCTTCACAACCTGACACTGACAGGCATAACAGGGTAAGCGAGAAGAAAGACAAACATTCATTAATGTTCTTCAGATCTCTTCACAACCTGACACTGACAGGCATAACAGGGTAAGCGAGAAGAAAGACAAACATTCATTAATGTTCTTCAGATCTCTTCACAACCTGACACTGACAGGCATAACAGGGTAAGCGAGAAGAAAGACAAACATTCATTAATGTTCTTCAGATCTCTTCACAACCTGACACTGACAGGCATAACAGGGTAAGCGAGAAGAAAGACAAACATTCATTAATGTTCTTCAGATCTCTTCACAACCTGACACTGACAGGCATAACAGGGTAAGCGAGAAGAAAGACAAACATTCATTAATGTTCTTCAGATCTCTTCACAACCTGACACTGACAGGCATAACAGGGTAAGCGAGAAGAAAGACAAACATTCATTAATGTTCTTCAGATCTCTTCACAACCTGACACTGACAGGCATAACAGGGTAAGCGAGAAGAAAGACAAACATTCATTAATGTTCTTCAGATCTCTTCACAACCTGACACTGACAGGCATAACAGGGTAAGCGAGAAGAAAGACAAACATTCATTAATGTTCTTCAGATCTCTTCACAACCTGACACTGACAGGCATAACAGGGTAAGCGAGAAGAAAGACAAACATTCATTAATGTTCTTCAGATCTCTTCACAACCTGACACTGACAGGCATAACAGGGTAAGCGAGAAGAAAGACAAACATTCATTAATGTTCTTCAGATCTCTTCACAACCTGACACTGACAGGCATAACAGGGTAAGCGAGAAGAAAGACAAACATTCATTAATGTTCTTCAGATCTCTTCACAACCTGACACTGACAGGCATAACAGGGTAAGCGAGAAGAAAGACAAACATTCATTAATGTTCTTCAGATCTCTTCACAACCTGACACTGACAGGCATAACAGGGTAAGCGAGAAGAAAGACAAACATTCATTAATGTTCTTCAGATCTCTTCACAACCTGACACTGACAGGCATAACAGGGTAAGCGAGAAGAAAGACAAACATTCATTAATGTTCTTCAGATCTCTTCACAACCTGACACTGACAGGCATAACAGGGTAAGCGAGAAGAAAGACAAACATTCATTAATGTTCTTCAGATCTCTTCACAACCTGACACTGACAGGCATAACAGGGTAAGCGAGAAGAAAGACAAACATTCATTAATGTTCTTCAGATCTCTTCACAACCTGACACTGACAGGCATAACAGGGTAAGCGAGAAGAAAGACAAACATTCATTAATGTTCTTCAGATCTCTTCACAACCTGACACTGACAGGCATAACAGGGTAAGCGAGAAGAAAGACAAACATTCATTAATGTTCTTCAGATCTCTTCACAACCTGACACTGACAGGCATAACAGGGTAAGCGAGAAGAAAGACAAACATTCATTAATGTTCTTCAGATCTCTTCACAACCTGACACTGACAGGCATAACAGGGTAAGCGAGAAGAAAGACAAACATTCATTAATGTTCTTCAGATCTCTTCACAACCTGACACTGACAGGCATAACAGGGTAAGCGAGAAGAAAGACAGACATTCATTAATGTTCTTCAGATCTCTTCACAACCTGACACTGACAGGCATAACAGGGTAAGCGAGAAGAAAGACAAACATTCATTAATGTTCTTCAGATCTCTTCACAACCTGACACTGACAGGCATAACAGGGTAAGCGAGAAGAAAGACAAACATTCATTAATGTTCTTCAGATCTCTTCACAACCTGACACTGACAGGCATAACAGGGTAAGCGAGAAGAAAGACAAACATTCATTAATGTTCTTCAGATCTCTTCACAACCTGACACTGACAGGCATAACAGGGTAAGCGAGAAGAAAGACAAACATTCATTAATGTTCTTCAGATCTCTTCACAACCTGACACTGACAGGCATAACAGGGTAAGCGAGAAGAAAGACAGACATTCATTAATGTTCTTCAGATCTCTTCACAACCTGACACTGACAGGCATAACAGGGTAAGCGAGAAGAAAGACAAACATTCATTAATGTTCTTCAGATCTCTTCACAACCTGACACTGACAGGCATAACAGGGTAAGCGAGAAGAAAGACAGACATTCATTAATGTTCTTCAGATCTCTTCACAACCTGACACTGACAGGCATAACAGGGTAAGCGAGAAGAAAGACAAACATTCATTAATGTTCTTCAGATCTCTTCACAACCTGACACTGACAGGCATAACAGGGTAAGCGAGAAGAAAGACAAACATTCATTAATGTTCTTCAGATCTCTTCATAACCTGACACTGACAGAAAGACAAACATTCATTAATGTTCTTCAGATCTCTTCACAACCTGACACTGACAGGCATAACAGGGTAAGCGAGAAGAAAGACAAACATTCATTAATGTTCTTCAGATCTCTTCACAACCTGACACTGACAGGCATAACAGGGTAAGCGAGAAGAAAGACAGACATTCATTAATGTTCTTCAGATCTCTTCACAACCTGACACTGACAGGCATAACAGGGTAAGCGAGAAGAAAGACAAACATTCATTAATGTTCTTCAGATCTCTTCACAACCTGACACTGACAGGCATAACAGGGTAAGCGAGAAGAAAGACAAACATTCATTAATGTTCTTTATCTTTTGCGTTAGAAATGTCTTCTGCTATTTATCAACGTCATAAGCACATGCAATCGCGGAGTAATACATTGCGGTTCGTGTTAATCCACATCCATCTTTCGTTGGATAGAGTATAGTAAACAACGTTACGTCTAGGACATTAACACACTATGGCCACATCCATCTTTCGTTGGATAGAATATAGTAAATAACGTTTCGTCTAGGATATTATGATCCACATCCATCTTTCGTTGGATAGAATTTAGTAAATAACATTACGTCTAGGACATTAACATTATTTGGCCACATCCATCTTTCGTTGGATAGAGTATAGTAAATAACATTACGTCTAGGACATTAACACTATTTGGCCACATCCATCTTTCGTTGGATAGAGTATAGTAAATAACATTACGTCTAGGACATTAACACTTTTTGGCCACATCCATCTTTCGTTGGATAGAGTATAGTAAATAACATTACGTCTAGGACATTAACACTTTTTGGCCACATCCATCTTTCGTTGGATAGAGTATAGTAAATAACATTACGTCTAGGACATTAACACTTTTTGGCCACATCCATCTTTCGTTGGATAGAGTATAGTAAATAACATTACGTCTAGGACATTAACACTTTTTGGCCACATCCATCTTTCGTTGGATAGAGTATAGTAAATAACATTACGTCTAGGACATTAACACTTTTTGGCCACATCAAACGTTACAATGGCAAATCAAAAACGATACTTAAGGGTGTGGTACCTGGCAAAAGATACAGAAGTAGACTGGAGAGAAGATGGACGAAGGACATTACAGATGTCTGAGGCTTGACAGTGTCAGAGGCGGGAAAGCTGGACAGGGATCGAGTGTCTTACAGATTAACTGTTATGAGAGGGAGGAGTTCCGCAAAGGAATGCTACATGATGATGATGATTTCTTATTTTCATCCTCATTCGATTTATTGATTGTCCATGTTGCGCGTGTCATCATATTCAGGAACCACAATTATGTCACGGAAGAGGAAGCCGTAAATATCTCTGTAAAAATCGACTATGTCCACCTCTGCGGTTCAGTAAGTGTTAATAAGAAATATCGGACTAATCGTCTAGTCTCATCGGGCGGTATCGATTTATTTGAGGGTATCGGCTGAGAGGATAAATGGAAACATCTCGGCGTTTTGTTTAGTTATTGAGGGTGCGATAAATACAGCTCAATCGGCGGTGGTAGGGAGGGACGAAGATTAGAGCGGTCGAGAGAGAGAGAGAGAAAAAGATATAGATCAGAGAGGTAGTGAGTGACGAAGAGACGTAGATCAGAGAGGTAGGGAGAGACGAAGAGACGTAGATTAGAGAGGTCGAGAGAGTGACAAAAAGATATAGATCAGGGAGACAGAGAGAGAGAGAGAGACAAAAAGATACAGTACCGGGAGGTAGATAGAGAGAGAGAGAGACAAAAAGATATAGATCAGGTAGGCAGAGAGAGACAAAAAGATATAGATCAGAGAGGCAGAGAGAGAGACAAAAAGATACAGATCAGAGAGGTAGATAGAGAGAGAGAGACAAAAAGATATAGATCAAGTAGGTAGAGAGTGACAAAAAGATATAGATCAGAGAGGTAGAGAGAGAATAAGATACGTAGATTAGAGAGGTAGTGAGAGGCGAAAAGACATAGATCAGGGAGGTAGAGAGAGACAAAAGGACATAGATCAGGGAGGTAGAGAGAGAGACAAAAAGATAAAGATCAGGGAGGTAGAGAGAGAGAGAGAGAGAGAGACAAAAATAAATAGATCAAGGAGTTAGAGAGAGATAAAAATATATAGATCAGGGAGGTAGAGAGAGAGAGACAAAAATATATAGATCAGGGAGGTAGAGAGAGACAAAAAGATATATATCAGGGAGGTAGAAAGAGAGAGACAAAAAAGATATAGATCAGGGAGAGACAAAGAGAGGTAGATAAGGGAGGTAGTGAGAGATGAAGAGAGGTAGATAAGGCAGGTAGTGAGAGACGAAGAGACGTAGATCAGAGAGGTAGTGAGAGACGAAGAGACGTAGATAAGGGAGGTAGTGAGAGATGAAGAGAGGTAGATCAGGGAGGTAGAGAGAAAGTGAGAGTTGAAGAAGTGTAG
>JAVGWX010000012.1:53265046-53327546 GCA_036924085.1 Ariolimax columbianus
TGGCAGGTGGTGTAGACATAAGGGCGACACGAGCTACGAGTCAACCGGAAGGGGACAGAAGTACTTCGTAAGCTGCGGTCATGTTGGACAGGGTGGAGCAATTAGGCAAATAATGGCTGAAACCGAAAGCTAAACGAGTATAGATGCTCGGGGGTTTTATCCACTATACCTCTTTGGTGTTGCACTTTCAGCTTAGAAAATTAATAGTTATCCTTTCCCAGCGACACAAGAGAGAAAACTGATCACTTGGAGGGACTAAGTTGAAGAAAACGTTTCTATGGATTTCACCGACATCAGTTCTTTATTATCTGCTGGAAAGGACACAAAATTGTTCACGTAGGAGAAAGCTGTTTACGTTATCTTTGTGATACTTGTCGGTTGTGGATTTCCAAGAAATCAGTTCTTGATGATCCGCAGAAATAACAGCGAACTAAGGTGTAAGAGGGACACCTAAAGATGGGTCTCGCAGACTGTCTCAGAAAGGGTTTATGTCTTATTATATGGAAAAGATGTAAGTGAAAAACATAACATAACAGTCTCGTAGACTCTCTCCAACGTTGTCTGTACCAAATTAGTTTGAGGGATCGACCCTAGCCACCTGATCGGAGGTAAGATGTATCACTGCATCAGGGATTATATTCCGAGTACCAACCCGCTTTCAAAAATATGGTGAGAAAAACGGCCAGACTCAGTGATATGTACGATAAACTTCCTCAGCGAGCACTCCTAGAAAGCTTGTGTGAGAAAAACGGCCAGACTCAGTGATATGTACGATAAACTTCCTCAGCGAGCACTCCTAGAAAGCTTGTGTGAGAAAAATTGTGCTCCACAGCAGGGACCAGAGCTTAGCGAAGCTGCAGATTCGTCAGAAACCAGAAAGTCACACAACGAAGAGGATCCAAAGACTCAAGAAATCAGCTTAATTATATTTCTTTTCTCTAATCAATTGATGCTTTTCAGCGTCAGATTATGAAGAGATTTCCAGAACGAGCCCGCCCGTGCACGTCAAGCACAGTAGCATATACTGCTTCAGATATGTCTGTAAACCCCCTTTTTTGTGTGGTCTGCCTTTGGCTTTGAATCCGTTATATCTAAATAACATTGCTTGTTGGGGGGTGCTGTGTGATGGTAGTATTGTTACGTTACTAAACTACTTTAGTTGCTGTCTTTTAATGTAGTTTAATACTGGTGTTGTTCTCACTAGTCTCCTAATTTCTGATCAATTATAGTTGAAAGTGTTAAACAATGGAAGACATAATCTGGAGTAGTTTCAGAGATTCAACCAAGCGCATGCTAAAATATATAATTCTAGTTAAATTAATCATATATTAGTTTTAATATTGTTGTATATGACCAGATATATAATAAATGAATTGCCTTGTGTATTGTTCTACTAAGCAAGATTTCGTAATTTTATATGTTGATATTGCGTCATTGTCCCCATCCTGCTTCTCGCGAGTTAGAGCTGGACTGTCTTCGCTGGTGACGTCAGAAGGCTAATCATTTTCACATGAACTGTCTGAAACACACACTGCATATACACTGGCCGGACCATATCCCAGATACTGCCAACATGCAAATTATTCTTTGCACTTTTGCAAAAATCCCAATTTAGATAGGCTGGCCACCTTGCCCGATTGTCTAGCGAAAAGCTTCCACGAACCTCTTTAGCGAATTGAATGATAGAGAGCGATCACAAGCACGTCCAAAAATCATCTGAAGAACGGTCTGAATGAACCCTTACAGTGCTGTTAAATAGACACTAACACATGGGAGAGCAAGGCTCAAAGTCGCTAATCGTTGAAGAGTGCAGTCACAAACGGCGTTGAACTCAGCGAGGGTCTTCATATCGAAGCAGCCAAGGATAGACGTGCAATCAGGAAGTCAAGAGAAGAGAAAATAAGAAAGACAACTGCCGACTACGTTTGCCATTCGTAGCATAGACCATTCCAGGATCGAATTGGCTTGATCAGTCTTGAGCGCACACACAAACTCTAGGTTGCATTATGACATGTTTTGATGTTGGTGATTTCGACTGCGAACAACAACAACAACAATGTTCGGTTAGGCGTCTGAGGCCCTTTGCGTCGAATGAACACCACCGTGTCCAGTTGTAACTGCCAGGCCTCCTCTAAGGCATATGGGGAAGCCGCCACCTGTTGAAGCCATGCGTTTCGGGGACAACGCCTCCGGCGCTTCCAGCCAGCAGGGTGGAGGCCGTTTGCACTGTTGACTGTCTTTTGAAGAATCTGGTGAGCTGGGACCTCCTTGTCCAGTCGGACAATATGACCGAACAGGGAAATGCAGCGACGTGTTCCAGAATAACCGACACAGGGGAGAGATGTGTCTTTGCGGAAACATCCACATTCCGGACAAAATCGTACCAACGAATGCAAAGGATGTGTCGCTGATTTCGCATATGGAAAGCCTCAAGTCTCGAGGTGTCGCTTTTTAGCAGGGTCCAGATCTCGGAGCCATACACGAGGACCGGGATCACGGACGACTGGTAGAGTCTCGGAGCCATACACAAGGACCGGGATCACGCACGACTGGTAGATGCGCAGTTTTGTGCCCATGGAGAGCCTACTGTTCTTCCACACACGATGGAGATCGTTCATCTCCGAAGCCGTTAGACCAATCCGCTTGTGTATGTCGGAGTTACTGCGGCAGTCGGGTGCAATCGTGTTGCCGAGGTAGGAGAGATCATTGGCACCCTTCGCAGTGTGGCCATTGACTACTATGTCCTGAGGCCGTTTGTCAGAGCCAAGATTCGGGATTTTGGACTGCAATCGACGTATTATTATTATTATTATTATTATTATTATTATTGTGTGTAAAGTATAATTGTGTTGAAAGAGAGATACGACAGAGTAAGTTGAATGAGTGTAAGAAAGTGAATCGGCTATAGAATTACATGAGAGTGAAGCCTATTAGAAGTGAATGCATTCACTTTCCTTTTGACATTGATTTAGTGAATTTAATTTCCTCAGTCCTTCCTCATTCGATTTATTGGTTATCCATGATAAATGTGCCATCTTGCTCAGAAACCACATCTAAATCGATGATCAAAAAGCTATATATCTGTGGTCCAGCTGTGGGTCTGCAAGTGTTACTAGAAAATATCGAGAGATGACCAATCGTCTAGCCTTATCGGGCAGTATCGATTTATTTAGAGTATCGGTCAAAATGGCGTTAGGACACGGCGATTATTTTTTGAGTCGGCTTCTTAGTTATTGAGGTGGGGTTATTTAAATATGGAAGAGAAAGGGAGGGGGGAGGGAGGCATTAAAGTTAAATCTGGAAGTAGGAGAATGCAGCAGAGAAGTACAGAAAGAAAGAAAGATAGAGAGAGAGAGAGAGAGAGAGAGAGAGAGAGAGAGAGAGAGATCAGGTGGGAAACGGAAGCAGGATTGAAGGACACAGAGTTTGAAAAACAAAAAGTCGGAGAAGGAGGAGAGACATAAATTGGGATAGAACGATTGGAAGAGTGAGCATTGATAAGACGGCGATAGTTGTAGAGATGGAGGAATAAATAGAGGGGGAGGAGGTAACGGGTGGAAGAAAAGAGAGAGGGAGGAAATTAGGGGGATTTCAAGAATGCTGTGGAGAGTGTTGTGATTAAACTCAGAGAGGTAGATAGAGAAAGTGATTTACGGAGCCAGAGGATGAGGGGGAGAAGGAGGAAGAAGCGAGTGGTAGAGAAGAATAGAAAAGAGTTCTGGAGAAAGACCGGTAGGTACAGAGACAGATTAAGTCAGAGAGGGGAAGTAAGAGGGAGATGGTATTGAGAATGTGAGTATGGGTGAGAGGTTGGGAGGAAGAGAGAGAGAGAGAGAGCGAGAGAGAGAGAAAGAAAGAAAGAGAGAGAAAGAATGAGACGAGAAAGAGGAAACCAGTGGTTATAATGCTCAGCGAGAGTGAAATACAATTGATCTAAGGAGAGAGGGAGAGAGATAGAGAGAGAGACATAGAGAGACATAGAGAGACATGGAGAGACATAGAGAGAAAGACATAAAGAGAGAGAGACATAGAGAGTGACATAGAGAGAGACATAGAGATAGACATATAGATAGACATAGAGAGAGGCAAGGAGAGAGAGACATAGAGAGAGACATAAAGAGAAACATAGAGAGAGACATATAGAGATAGAGAGTGACATAGAGAGAGAGACATAGAGTGGGACACATAGAGAGACATAGAGAGATACATAGAGAGAGACATAGAGAGAGTGGCATAGAGAGAGACGTAGAGATAGAGACATAGAGACATAGAGAGAGACAGAGCGAGAGACATAGAGAGAGCCATATAGAGAGATAGACATGGAGAGAGACATAGAGAGAGACATAGAGAGAGACATAGAGGAACACATAGATAGAGACATAGAGAGATAGAGAGAGAGACATATAGAGAGACATAGAGACATAGAGAGAGACATAGAGAGAGACATAGAGAGAGATAGAGAGAGAGACATAGAGAGAGACATTTAGAGAGACATAGAGACATAGAGAGAGACATAGAGAGAGAGGCAAAGAGAGAGACAGAGAGAGACATAGAGAGACAGACACAGAGAGAGACATAGAGAAATATATATAGAGACATAGAGAGAGACAGACAGAGACATGCAGAGAGAGACATAGAGAGACAGACACAGAGAGAGACATAGAGAGACAGACACAGAGAGAGACATAGAGAGAGACATAGCGAGAGACAGGGAGAAAAAGATGGCGGTTACCTAGTTATGGAAGATACAGCAAGTCTGAAAGACAGAAAGAGATAGATATGTAGATTGATAGATGGATTGATATATATATATATATATATATATATATATATATATATATATATATATATAGAGTAATGTAAGGTAAAGTAGCTCCATAGCATTACTGTCGAAGGGGTGTGAGGTGTTCGCGATCTCGCATTTAAAAGGTTCGACTATATGAGGGAGGTAGCCATCTCCTCTCCCTCGCAACTTTTACTTCCCGGACTGAACCGGTACCCATATAACGCTGGGTCGATCCAAGATGGCGTTGCGGTCTGAAAAAACATTTCTGCCTCAAACTGTGGAATTAACCAAGAACCACTCAGGGGCGAAGCCAGCTCGCTAACCACTGCGCTACGCGGCTCCCTCAATATATATATATATAGATAGATAGATAGATAGATAGATAAGTAAATAGATTGATAGACATAGCTAGATAGATATATAGATAGATAAATAGATAGATAGATTGATAGATAGATATATAAATAGATAGATAGCTAGATATATAGATAGATAGATAGAAAGATAGATAGATAGAAAGATAGATAACTAGATAGATAGATAGATAGATAGATAGATAGATAGATAGATAGATAGATAGATAGATAGATAGATAGATAGATAGATAGCTAGATATATAGTTAGATAGATAGAAAGATAGATAGATAGAAAGATAGATAGCTAGATAGATAGATAGAAAGATAGATAGCCAGAAAGATAGATAGATAGATAGATAGATAGATAGATATATAGATATATAGATAGATAGATAGATAGTAATATTGTTAAGAAAAAAAAAGCCTGCCGATTTTAATAGGCAGAAAGAGAAAGACACTCGATATGTGACAATTTGCAGAAAATGTACGAAAAAAAATCTCACAGTAAGTGAACAGACAATTTTACGAGAAGAACTTTAACAGACGAGAAATGGCGTTTTGATCAATACAAGTCTTTATCGTAGATCAGACAAAGCGAAAATAGCACAAAAGATGCAAGTAAACTAAGCTAGTTAAATGTAGTTACGTTGTAATTCTAGAAAGTCTTGAAAAAAAGATAAAAAATAGAAATATCGCCCTGAGAACGTCAAACGGATTAGTAGACACGGCTAAGGTTACGACTAGTGGGCCACAAAGACGTTTGCTGGCATGTCTGTTTCTAACCGTTTAAATGGACACTGGTTACGTTCGAGTCGAGTGACTATAACAGCTGTCCGAATCTGGTCCGCAAAGACGGGTTTCGTGTCCTCTGGTGCGGTACGTGTGTAAGAAGTATCTTCTTCTTCTTCTTCTTCTTCTTCTTCTTCTTCTTCTTCTTCTTCTTCTTCTTCTTCTTCTTCTTCTTTTTCTTCGTTCGTTCTCAATCTCCCCCTACCAAACCCTGAAAGGGCTTAAGTAACAGAATGTAGTCCAGAGAACGGAATGCGTTGTGTCGTAGTTTACAGCTTGGTTGCGATATTTGCACCTTTCGGTCCAACACATCCGACTTCAGCAAGCATTTTTTGAGTACCGGGTTATCATTCCCTCTTCAATCCCTTCTCCTTAGCCAGTCTGCCCTGCTGCAGCCTGTTATCCAGGATCACCGCGTGGAGGTGTAGAAGGGTCTTGACAGCTATGGTTCGCTGGCCCTGACGCTATCAGTCAGCTATGGATCACTAACCGCTGCAGCTCATGTTGTAAGAAGTATCTGATAAAGGGCGGGGGGGGGGAATTCCTGGCTTATTTACGGGAGATCTGAGAAACATTACAATATTTTCATCAACTGCAACCAGCTACTGTGAATTTCATCATAAGTCTTATAACCTAGAAGGACGTTGAAGCACCAGCTCCCGTCGTACAATAACGGTGCGTCTTGGGCTGCTACACACACGACAGAGCCCATCTGTGCCTAGGTGGTATTTCATTAAAGTTGTGTCCTAATTTCATACACCAAAGATGACACTGTTTGCAGCTAGGGTGGAGGGCGCCAATCTCGTGAAGTTCAGCCGGGTGAACTAGACCGTGAAATATGACACATGTTTAAGCGTAGTGCTATTCATATAGCCGATATCGAATTCCAGGATAATCGCACGGAAGAAAATGATTTGTTCCTCAGGTGAAGGCGACATACACAAAGTCAAGTACAGCTTTATTTTACTTGACTCTATCATTCAACTGATGCTTTGACGCGTCGTGGGGAGCTGTGTATCTCGTTCTTGGGCCAGATTTGATGCTGTAAACCCTTGCTGGTATAGGATACTTTATTGCATCCCTCCACTGATGTCAAGCGTCGTGGGGAGCTGTAGGTCTCGCTCTTTGGGTCAGATGTGTTGCTGTGGTCGGTGTGAGACCATGCCGGCAAATCATACTTTACTTTATCTTTCCACTGTAAAGTCATCTAATTTCATCGTTTCAGCTGTGTTGCTGTGGTTGTTGTGAATCCGTGCTGGTAGAGAATGTCTTCGACTATATGTGACCATTTACCGCTTAGTCTTCGCTTCGAACCCCGAACTTCTACTGTTGTATGCTCTTAATGGCATCCGATCTGATGTCATTCTCATGAGATGGCCAAATCACTTAACCTTCTGTCTATCCATGTGTTATTGGGGGGAGGGGGGTGGATGTTATTACCACAATTTGTCTGGTGTCGGTATTTTGCATTCTGTCTCTTCTTGTAACGTTGATGACTGTTCTCAATCATCTCAATTAACAGGTCACAATTGCTTTTTTTCCCCTTGACTTTGGCATGGGCCATGTTTGGCACTGACATCACAAAGTTGGTAAGAAAATAGAGCTTATCAGTTGCCGTTTCGTTTCTATACTGATGTTCTGATGTTTAAATAATGGTGACGGTCGGTAGGTCACTGCACATGCTTTCTGGCATCTCGTTTCGATTTGACTGTCCAATAGTCCGTCGTCAGTAAAAATGCTTTCCAGGTAGTGGACGTGTATTAGAACAGTGTACAATGAGAGAGAATTCTTGACTCTTGTCAAATGTATAAAATTAGCGCCCGATTATTAGATTCACGTTTCACACATTCTCACTTTGTGTCGTACAATTCAGATCCCTCAAATGAATATCACATAAATGCTGCATAAAATATTCAGTATATTGAAATTCAATTCAGAAATCGAGAAATAAATTGCACGTCTTCTAAATAAAATTGAACAATTGGAAAGGTTTTCATCATACAACTATGAAAGATAAACACATTTTTGCAAACCAGATTCGAATACCACGCTAAAAATTGTTAATTTGCCCCCATCAAGAATTATATAAGTGGATGCTGATGAACACGTGATACTGTGACCGACGTACAAAACACACGACGAGGATTATGTTCTCTAATATAACATAAAAGGGGAATCTGCTCGACTAATGAAACAGAAGCACGAGAAAGCTACTGAGAATGCATTGATTACATGTGAGTTAACGTACGCAACATATATATTATAACAAGTGCCATCCCGTAATAACAGAGGCTGTGAACTTTGTAGAAGAAGTTTCTTTTTCAAGATACGAAGATTATGACCATGTTTGCTAGCAGTTAAATGTGTCAACCGTTTTTTTCTCATCAATAAAATAAACAACACAGCATTACAGTCAAGACTTGGGAATACGCACTTGGCAGTGACACTTAGATTAACACAGTCACAGGATATTAACATTGATGTGCTGGTTGAAGCAAGGCGATCTCAGTTAATAGGCCAACAATGACTGATCAGGTAAATGTGCAAGTGCTGAGCAAAACGCAATTGCATATATTTGGGTTTTACATATGTTTACATTTACAGGTTTTACATAGATATATGTTTACATTTACAGGTTTTACATAGATATATGTTTACATTTACAGGTTTTACATAGATATATGTTTACATTTACAGGTTTTACATAGATATATGTTTACATTTACAGGTTTTACATAGATATATGTTTAAATTTACAGGTTTTACATAGATCTATGTTTATATTTACAGGTTTTACATATATATATATATTTACATTTACAGGTTTTACATAGATATATGTTTCCTTTTTCAGGTTTTACATAGATATATGTTTACATTTTCAGGTTTTACATAGATATATGTTTACATTTACAGGTTTTACATAGATATATGTTTACATTTACAGGTTTTACATAGATATGTTTACATTTACAGGTTTTACATAGATATATGTTTACATTTACAGGTTTTACATAGATATATGTTTACATTTACAGGTTTTACATAGATATATGTTTACATTTACAGGTTTTACATAGATATATGTTTACATTTACAGGTTTTACATAGATATATGTTTACATTTACAGGTTTTACATTACACAATAAGATTTTTTTTTTAAACGGAGAATTCTAACTTTAAAAGCTACGAACATTTCTCTTTGTTAAAGAATTCTCCATAAATTTAGAATGCTCTATTGAGCAACACATGTACTATTCACAAGAGAGAAGAAGGGTGTTTGGAGGCCTTTGAAATGAGGTGTTATACATGTTTATAAGAAAATCAAGGTAGAGAATAAATTGCACTTAAGAAATTTTTTAAAGTACAGACACTTACAAGAATAAGGGGGAATGGCTACAAATGATTTGAAGATAGGTCCAGAGTATATACTTGAAATATTTTTTTTTAGTCAGTGAGTGGTGAATGCTTGGAATAGATTGCCATAGCAAATTGTGAATGCAGGGTAAATTAATTCATACATGAATAAATCGGATGCGCGTATTTATTTTTAGATCAAGGTAAGTAAAAGAAACTGGTTTCACACTCACTCTGAATAGTTTCCTAAACCAGTATAAATACGCTACATACAATTGAGCATGGAAGCGATCAGTTGGACAGGAACGAAATAAAATTGAATAAAATTAAGCTAGCGACAGTTGACGTAAGAAGACAGCTTTTGACAATAACCTGAGGTTGAAAATTGTTTTGCCTTGGCTACAATATAAGACACTATGGTCCAGTACATGCACCTATTGCGAAACAAGGACAAGGCAAACGAGACAGATATTGACCAAGGACTACTTTCATCACTCAGACCTGCAGAGATGTGACAGCTAAACAATTCGACGAACTCAGAGGTTCTGCAGAAGACCGAAGATAATGGTGGGAAATGATAGTCTCCAAAACAAATCTTTGGACCAAACACATTGACATGACATGATACAAGGTCTTCAAAACTAGTCTATGGACTGACGACATTGACATGACATGATACAGAGTCTCTAAAACTAGTCTATGGACTGACAACATTGACGTGACATGATACAATGACTCCAAAACTAGTCTATGGACTGAAGACATTGACATGACATGATTCAATGACTCCAAAACTAGTCTATGGACTGAAGACATTGACGTGACATAATACATCGTCTCCAAAACTAGTCTATGGACTGACGACATTGACGTGACATGATACAATGACTCCAAAACTAGTCTATGGACTGAAGACATTGACGTGACATAATACATCGTCTCCAAAACTACTCTATGGACTGACGACATTGATGTGCATTGTTTCAATGACTCCAAAACTAGTCTATGGACTGAAGACATTGACGTGACATGATTCAGGGTCTCCAAACCTAGTCTATGTACTGAAGACATTGGCATATCATGATTCAACATTTCCAAAACCAGTCTATGGACTGAAGACATTGACATGACATGATACAATGACTCCCACATTTGATCGGCGCATGACATGGAAAAGTCAGATCGAGAGAAACCGAATCAGAGCCAGAGAAAGAATGGCAATCACGAGGAAACTTGCTGGCACAAGCTGGGGAGCAGACGAAAGCATACTAAAGAAACTGTACACTGGAAGAGTGAGACCAGTTCTCGAGTATGGCATTGCGGCATGGACAACAGCAGCGAAGGCGAACTTCGATAAAGTTACCAAACTTCAAAACCAAGCCATGAGAGTTATAACAGGAGGCATGAAGTCAACGCCAATTGTAGAACTTGAAAAGATTACAAAACTGCAATCCATGACCGACAGAAGAGACTGCAGAGCCCAGCAGCAATCAGAGAAACTCCGAAGACTGACTGACAATCCAATGCACCAGAGACTAAACAATTTCGGAAATGGGAAACTAAAGCGGAGAAACTTTGCAGAAATAGCCAAAGCTAAGATGCACGAAGACCCAATGAACGCACCAACAACACCAAAGCCCATCTCTACTGTACGAAAACCTACTTGGAGGCAGGATATATTTCCAGAGGTGGTAGAAAATATACCAGGTATTGGAAACAAAAACTGGACTGGACTGGACCCATGCATGTACCGACGGTTCCGTAACAAATGCAACACAGAACGGAGGGGCAGGAGCATTTCTGAACCTACCAAATGGCACACAAATAACACTGTCATTCGCTACTGGTAAGTACACAAGCAATTTCAGAGCGGAGGCAGAGGCACTTAGGATGGCAGTGGAAGACATGGTGACAGGTAAAAGGAATGAAAGCCACATAGTCCTGCTTACAGATGCTCTGGCCGTAGTCACAGCACTAAAAAGCCAGAAAAATACTGAACTTAACGATTTAAGAGCAGTACTCTGTCAACTATGCCAGCAGTTCGCACCAAAAAGGGTAGTGGTGCAGTGGGTTCCATCTCACTGCAACATCCAAGGCAGCGAGGAGGCAGACAGACTGGCAAAAGAAGGTGCAAAACTACCACAACCAGATACTAGTATGACATACGAAGAGTCAAAACGGCTTATTAGAGCTAGATATATGACCCAATGGGAAACCGAACATACTGGCTACACCAAAAACGATGCCTATTACCAGTTGAACAGAAGAGAGCAGGTCGTGGTCTTCAGACTTCGCACTGGCTACAATAGACTGAGGTACCACCTATTCAACAAATTGAAGATAGGTGTCACCGACGAATGTCCGTGTGGTACTGTGAAAATGACCGCTGAGCATTTGCTGCAAAACTGCCCGACATACGAGGATCAGAGAGAGCAGATGTGGCCATCACCAGTGGCAACACTAGACAAGCTCTATGGCAGTGTCGACAGCCTCAGAATGACCGCTGCCTTTTTCGAAAAAATAATGGCTACTGTCTGACTGCGTACGATGAAGAAGAAGAAGAAGATACAATGATTCTAAAACTAGTCTATGAGCTGAAGACATTGACATGACATGATACAATGACTCCAAAACCCGTCTATTGACTGAAGACATTTACATGACATGATACAACGTCCCCAAAACCTCTCTATGGACTGAAGACATTGACAAAATACAAGGTCCCCTAAACCTCTCTATGGACTGAAGACATTGACAAAATACAACGTCCCCAAAACCTCTCTATGGACTGAAGACATTGACATAATACAACGTCCCCAAAATCTCTCTATGGACTGAAGACATTGGCAAAATACAACGTCCCCAAAACCTCTCTATGGACTGAAGACATTGACATAATACAACGTCCCCAAAACCTCTCTATGAACTGCAACGTCCCCAAAACCTCTCTATGGACTGAAGACATTGACATAATACAACGTCCCCAAAACCTCTCTATGGACTGAAGACATTGACATAATACAACGTCCCCAAAACCAGTGTATGGACTGAAGACATCGACATAATACAACGTCCCCCAAACCAGTCTATGGACTGAAGACATTGACATAATACAACGTCCCCAAAACCTCTCTATGGACTGAAGACATTGACATAATACAACGTCCCCAAAATCTCTCTATGGACTGAAGACATTGGCAAAATACAACGTCCCCAAAACCTTTCTATGGACTGGTGACATTGACATAATACAACGTCCCCAAAACCTCTCTATGAACTGCAACGTCCCCAAAACCTCTCTATGGACTGAAGACATTGACATAATACAACGTCCCCAAAACCTCTCTATGGACTGAAGACATTGACATAATACAACGTCCCCAAAACCAGTGTATGGACTGAAGACATCGACAGAATACAACGTCCCCAAAACCAGTCTATGGACTGAAGACATTGACATAATACAACGTCCCCAAAACCTCTCTATGGACTGAAGACATTGACATAATACAACGTCCCCAAAACCCGTGTATGGACTGAAGACATCGACATAATACAACGTCCCCAAAACCAGTCTATGGACTGAAGACATTGACATAATACAACGTCCCCAAAACCTCTCTATGGACTGAAGACATTGACATAATACAACGTCTCCGAAACCTCTCTATAAATCGAATAACGGAAGACGACGATCATGATTTTCAAAATGGCAAAAGTCTGAACTAAATCCCGCAGGAAATGGCTGAGCTTTTGAAAACATGTATTCTTGCAATGTGTAACTATGACTACGGCGTGCAGATTTATTATACATTTATTTTTTAAGATCAAGAAACCGGTTAGACAGGGATGTTTTATTATCTCCAAGCCAATTTAATTTGTATTAGGAGATAACGATGACAGAAGCTACGATACATTGCAGCATACGAGTCAAGGTAAATACAAAACGAAAAAGTGAGATCAAATTTGCGGATTATCAAGCCATTATAGGAAGAACAGTAAAAACCATTACATAAACTACATACCAGGATCAACGACACAGACAAGACATTTGGTATGAGGATAAATACAAGTAAAACAAAGGCGATGGTAGTCGACATTAACCGGCAGGACACTTGATGATGATGATGATAATGAGAATTTCTTGACCGTCTTTATACTGGTTTAG
This sequence comes from Ariolimax columbianus, assembly GCA_036924085.1. Taxonomy (NCBI): domain Eukaryota; kingdom Metazoa; phylum Mollusca; class Gastropoda; order Stylommatophora; family Arionidae; genus Ariolimax; species Ariolimax columbianus. Next base: position 53,278,504 of record JAVGWX010000012.1, read on the forward strand.
AAGACTCTGCAGAGTCTGTATACAACCAGTTTCATTTACTTTACCTTGCTCTAAAAGCTATGCGCATCCAATTTATTCTTATATGCATTAATTGTCCCTGCCTCCACTACCTCCTGTCGCAATGCATTCCAAGCATTCACCACTCTCTAACTAAAACAATATTTCCTAATATCTAATCTGGACCTCTCTTTAGTTAATTTATAGCTATGCTCTCTTGTTCTTGTGGGTGGTTGTATTTTGAAAAAAAGTGTAATAATCTAATTTATTCATTCCTCCGATTATCTTATAAACCTGTATTAAGTCACCTGGAAATCTTCTCTCTTCTATAGACTGTATGCAGGTTTTTCTGAATCTTTCCTCAAAACTGTTTTAGTATTACTGTTCTAGTAAAATAAGATGCTGATCAGTGGGCGAGCTGTATCGGTCAGCGAGCCAAGGCTGACTGCAAGCGTCAGGTCTTGCAACTCAGAGCTGCCAAGACCTTTCTCTACCTCCACGTGGTAGTCCTGAATACGAGACTGCACACGGGCAGACTGGCTAAGAAGACAGAATCTAAGAGAAAAGGCTAATACGGTAACCAAAAATACCATGCTAAAGTCGGATATGTCAGACCGAAAGCTGCAAATATGACAGTTGTTGTTGTTGTTGTTGTTAAATGCCCATAATGACTAAGATTCCTTTTTTTTGCGCCCAAATAAGGACGTTAAGATGCGGTTGTCATAGCTTTCCTTACATCTCGAGGTAGCTGAGGAAGGTAGACCCGGGGTCTTCCATCATTCATCTGCGTGTAGCTCACTACTACGGGGATCACGTCGATCCCTCATCTTGTTAGCCAGGCTGCCACGAAAACAGCCTTTTTCCAGGGATGACTGCGGGGAAGTCAAGGTGAGGGTATTGGCCAGTATGTTTTGCCTGAACCTGACTAATATGTCTGATCCGTAAATTGGACCTTACTTACTTTCCGTGTCCAAACACCATGTCACATGGCATCCGTTCAGTATTCAGCAACTTGAACTGCCTTGTCGTTCGCCTCCATCATGTCGTTCATGTCACAGGTTTCAGGGAGGTTGGGGCAGGGCATCAGATGATTTTGGTCCTGAACTGCGCCACATTCACATGTGTCGACATCTGAGTATCCCCATTTCTTCAAGTTCGCTCTGCATCTTGACACACCAGTTCGAAATCTGTTCACTGCCTTCCATACAGCGTAGGGCAGGTGGTGTCCAGGCGCACCCTCTTCCTTGAGCTCTATCCATGGATTCTGAATTGTTTCGCGCCACCTCTCGATGCGTCGACCTTCCGGGCTGTCTGGATGGTCTCTGTCGATTTTAAGAAACTGTGTCGTGATTTAAATCTTGTGGCTTGTTCCTGATGGGCAAACATCGGGTGTCTAGGGTCGTTTTCCTGTTTTCCTCGTTCGATTTCCGCAGCTACACCTCATCTTATATCAGGTGGTGCAATGCCAATTAAGGGATATATTTTGTTTGTGGGGGTGGGTTTAAGGCACCCCGACACTATCCTGCTCGTCTCGTTCACTGCTGTATCAACTTGATTTGCATGGGCGGACTTTTTCCAAACTGGAGCTGCATATTCCGCTGCGGAAAGGCACAAGGCAATCGCTGATGTGCGTAAGACTGATGGCAGAGCACCACATGTTGTGCCTGTCAATTTTCGGATAATATTTGATCTGACCAGACGTTAGTCTTCCTCCCCAAAATTTCGTGTTAAAGCTGTAACTTATGACAAATGCATTCTTTTCTCTGGACTACATCACTTACAAAGCGCCGTTCATGGATTGGTAGCAGGAGTTTGAGAACGAACGAAGAAGAAGACGTATTTGCCCGTCAAGTCTTATCTGCACAACATATTCCCAGTCTTCGTTATTAATTACTATCATCATCATCATTATCATCATGATCATCATCAAGTGCCGTCTCCGCAACAGAGTTGTCTCTGTCTTGCGCTAGGCAGGAACACGCAGTCAAACTGTGGTCCGACCACATCATGATGTTGTCTGTCCATCTGTACCTCTGTTGCCCTTTTACTCACGTGCCCTCTACTCTGTCCTCTAAATTATTTTAGTTTATTTTTATTATTATAGTTTCTGTTTACTCAGTATTAATATCCAATCCATACACCCGACTTTCCTTAGTTACATACATCCTCTATTACGGTAGTTCTTGCTCGCTTTCAGTCCGTAAAACTGCACCATCTGCAAATCTCATCTAACGATCGACATCGAAAAAGCACGTCCATTCACTTTTACTACCATTAAAGCCGCTACTGAACATTCTCAGACACATATTCTGAAAATAGGGCAATTGTAGTGGTAACCTTATGCGTCGTCTCTAGCGGAAACGCGAATCAGCATCGGAGTGGGGGGGGGGGGGGGGGGGAGTGAGGTGGGGGTGAGGTTGGGGGTCCTGGAAGAACATCGCTCTCAGACCTCGGCATTGACACAGCCAAACTGTTATCTTCGCGAAGTCTGAGTTACCAAGCGCCCACGCCAGGAAACTGAAAAGGTTTTTAATATTGAGAAGCGTATGTTGTTCCGTCGGCAGTGATTTCATTGAATCGGAATGCATGTCTTCCCTAATGTTTCGGACAAGCACAGGAAGAGTGAGTGGGAGGGCGATAGAGAGAGCGGAGGAATAGGGGTTGTGAGGTATGCAAGGGTGTAAAAATAAAGGGTTAGAAACCCACATATTCTGAGGACTGAACAAAAATAATGATGTCCAGGCACCGCTTTACAAAAATTTGATATGTGCTAAGGTTAACACCAAAACAATTTATGTGTGCTAAAATAAACACCAAAACAATTTATGTGTGCTAAAGTTAACACCAAAACAATTTATGTGTGCTAAAGTTAACACCAAAATAATTTATGTGTGCTAAAGTTAACACCAAAACAATTTATGTGTGCTAAAGTAAACACCAACATAATTTATGTATGCTAAATAGAAATAACTACTTCTTTGTGTAATGTTAGAGCACTCGCTTTTAACGGCATAGAGACGAGGTTCAAATCTCGCAACCATCAAATACCTGTCGTCTTAGCGGGCAGATTGGTACCTGGCCTACTGTTAGGAAAAGAAAGGGCAGCGAGGAAGGGAAGTGTCCACCCCGTCTCCTATAAGCTTTGGCTTTGTATATTTCGTGCACTTCATTCCCCACTAGCGGTTAAGTGTGCTGAAAAATGTCCTTCACCTTTTGATCTCGAATGCCACATCAGAACAATTGATATGTTTTAAAGAACACATCAGAACAATTGATATGTTTCAAAGAACACATCAGAAAAATTGATATGTTTCAAAGTACACATCAGAACAATTGATATGTTTTAAAGAACACATCAGAACAATTGATATGTTTCAAAGAACACATCAGAAAAATTGATATGTTTCAAAGTACACATCAGAACAATTGATATGTTTCAAAGAACACATCAGAACAATTGAAATGTTTCAAAAAACACATAAGAACAATTGATAAATCTCAAGACACATCAAGACAATTTCTGTGTTTCGGAGAACATACCAAACAGTTTATATGTTTTAAAAGTCCACATCAACACAATTACTATTTTTCAATAACCACATCAGATAATTTATGTTTGAAAGACTACATCAACAATTGATGTGTCCGAAAGACCATATCAAACAATTGCTGTGTCTCAAGGAACAAATAAAACAATGTCAAGGTCCCACAGACCCATACCCAGGTCTCAAAGACTATCTAGAACAATGTCCATGTCCCAAGAAACATATGAAATATAGCCCAGATCTCACAGTTCGTATCATACAATGCCCGGGTCCCCCAGACCGTATCAAGCAATGCCAATTTCCCAAGAAACATATGAAATATAGCCCAGGTCTCACAGATCGAATCATGCAATGCCCGGGTCGTCCCACATACCGTATCCAGCAATACCAATGTCCCAAGAAACATGAAATATAGCCCAGGTCTCACAGTTCGAATCATACAATGCCCGGGTCGTCCCACATACCGTATCCAGCAATACCCACGTCACAAAGAACATATAACACATTTCCCAGGTCCAACAGATCGTATCATACAATAAACAGGTACCACAGACCATATCAAACAATATCCAGGTCTCAAAGAACAAATCGAACAATATCCATGTTCCAAGAAACACATCAAACATATCCCAGGTCCCACAAATCGAATCATACAATGCCCGGGTCCCACAGACTGTATAAAAAAATACCACATCATAAAGAGTATATCAACAACAAAAAATCCAGGTTACACAGTCTGTAACAAACAATATCCAGGTTCCACTGTCCGTATCAAACAATGTCCAGGTCCAAAAAAAACAAAACAAAAACAAATCACACAATGTGCAGACTGTATCATGCAATTTCCAAGTCCCAAAAAATAAATTAAACGATGTCCAGATCCCACAGACCATATTAAATAATATCCAGGTCCCACATACCGTATCATACAATGCCCGGGTCCCTCAGACCGAATCATACAATGCCCGGGTCCCACAGACCGTATCAAACAATGCCCGGGTCCCACAGACCGTATCAAACAATGCCCAGGTCCCACAGACCGTACCACCCAGGTCCCACAGACCGTATCATACAATGCCCAGGTCCCACAGACTGTATCATACAATGCCCAGGTCCCACAGACCGTATCATACAATGCCCGGGTCCCACAGACCGTATCAAGCAATGCCCAGGTCCCACAGACCGTATCATACAATGCCCAGGTCCCACAGACCGTATCATACAATGCCCGGGTCCCACAGACCGTATCATACAATTCCCAGGTCTTACAGACCGTATCATTCAATGCCCGGTTCCCACAGACCGTATCAAACAATGCCCAGGTCCCACAGACCGTATCATACAATGCCCAGGTCCCACAGACCGTATCATACAATGCCCGGGTCCCACAGACCGTACCATACAATGCCAGGGTTCCACAGACCGTATCATTCAATGCCCGGGTCCCACAGACCGTATCAAACAATGCCCAGGTCCCACAGACCGTATCATACAATGCCCAGGTCCCACAGACCGTATCATACAATGCCAGGGTCCCACAGACCGTCTTATACAATGCCCAGGTCCCACAGACCATATTAAACTATGTCCAGGCCCCACAGATCATATCAAACAATGTTCAGGTCTCAAAGACTATATCAAACGATGTCTATGTTAGACATACCATATCATACGGTGGATGTCTATATCTCAAAGACAACATAAAACCGTGTATATGCACCGAAGAACATATCAAGATATGTCTTTGATTCAAAAACCGATATGCAGACAGATAGACAGACACAAAGATATATATATATATATATATATTTAGGTTAGGTAGGTAGCTAGGTAGGTAGGTATGTAGATATATAAATAGATAGATGAGACATATAAATAGATGATATATATATATATATATATAGATTTATAGATCGATAAATATATAGCTAGATAGATAAATAGACAGACAGACAGACAGACAGATAGATAGATAGATAGATAGAAAGATATATATATATATATATATATATATATATATAGATAGATAGATAGATAGATAGATAGATAGATAGATAGATAGATAGATAGATAGCTAGATAGATAGATAGACAGATAGATAGATAGATAGATAGATAGATAGATAGATAGATAGATAGATAGATAGATAGATAGATAGATAGATAGATAGATAGATAGATAGATAGAATGGACATTACAGCAGAACGACCTTTGTGTACATTCTTCAGCTCATCTTGAACCAAGATATATTTGAGATCTGTGACAGAGAAATGTGTAGAAATACATAATGACATTTATATTTGCTTCATAGACTACCAGAAGGCTTTTGACAGAGTCCATCTTCGAAAATTAATTAAATGTCCCAAAGTAATAGGTCTAGATGGTAAAGACATAAAACTGATCAGTAATCTATACTGGGAACAAACTGCTACAGTTAAATCAGGATGTAAAAATTAGGAATTAGACAGGGATGTGTATTATCCCCTGTGTTTTTAATATCTACACAGAACACATATTTAAACAGATAGAGGCGATGCCTGTGCTTGTATTTGGAAGAGATGCAATGAATAATATTAGATATGCGGATGATACAGTTTTGATGGCAAAAAGTAAGCAAGAATTACAGGAGCTTGTGACAACAATATACAAAATAAGTCAAGAGTTTGGATTTGACATAAACATAAAGAAAACAAAGACTATGATTTTTGGGAATATTGACAAGAAACCATGTATACAGATACAAATAAAAGATAAACTACTTGAACAAGCACAGCGTTTCTCCTATCTAGGTCATATAAAACGAAAGAAGGCAGCTGTGAAAAAGGAATCAGAAAGCGAATAGGTATGGCCAAAATGGTATTTTACAACATGCGACACATACTGACATCCAAACAGATAAATCAGGGTTTGAAAATGAGAATTGTCAGGAGTTATGTATACTCATCACTACTTTATGGCGCAGAAACATGGACAATGAATAACAAGTTGGAAAAAGAGTATTGAAGCCTTCACTATTTTGGTATAAAGAAGATTTGGGTTGCATTTACTGGAAAGAGAATAAAACAAATGTGGAGGTATTGAAAACGTTGTGAGAGAAAGAGAAGTAATGAATTAATGACCGAAATCAAGGATAAATAGTTATTATATTTTGGTCACATAACAAGACATACTTTCTTATTGAAGACCATACTGGAGGGTACGGTGGAAGGCAGTCGGCCAAGTGGCAGATAACGTTATAAGTTGGCGAATACCATCAGAAGATGGACTGGAAAAAGACTGTAACATTGCTCCATCTTATCAAGAGATAGAGTACACTCGAGACCAATTGCAGCCGACCTACGATGCGGAGATGGCACTTCAACGGAACTGTTATATAAGAAGAGATTTTACAATGTTCTCCCAGACCAAATGTACCGATATCCGAAAAACACTAGAAGAGCAACTTAAGACGACAGCAACAAACCAGAGTCACGAATTAGATCAAGGAAAAAGACAATAACAAAAAGAATGAAAGAAAGTATGAGAAGAAAAAAATAAGAAAACCAAACGAAGAAATGGAGAAGGGTAACGAAACGACACGGTGAGATGGAGAAAGGATTGACGGGAAGAAATGAGGCGTAAGGGAACGTGCTTCAGAGATTGAATGCGCGTCTTCAGGTTAATAAGCGAGGTCCTGTGTGAAGGAATGCGGAGTTCCGATTTGTTGTTAAGGATAGTTGTACGGTTGTCAGCCGGGTCAGCATTGAAATTAAGAACGTAATTAGTCTATGATAATTAGGAAAGTAGATTCAAAATCATTTCTACACATGAATAGTCAAATATTGGAACAAGGGAAGAAAATCTCTTGCCTGGACATACGATAAAAATAAATGCGAGATGGAGATAAGGAAGAGAAAAGGGATCAGTTCAATAATTTCGGCCGTATCTTTTCGGCACGGAAATCAAGGCTAGGTGTCAGAAAGCATCTGCGGTAACTTGTTAGATAATCACCACTGCTTAGGCAACCGAGCATTAGTTTGACAATAAAGTAACAGCTGATAACAGCAAATGTATGCAGACTCTGTGCTACCAAACATGGCCTGTGTACAGGGCGCTAGGAAGTGTTTGTGGAAGATCGTCGGTGTTACCAGGAAAGACAGATTGCGAAACGACGACATTCAAAGTATGGTCGGCAATACATCTTGTGCAAAATACATTTCCACGCAAAAAAATGGTTGTTTGGTCATCTCATGAGAATGCACCCTCATTAACTTCCACTTCTGGCTTACAACGCTGGTAGATCTACAGGGCACATGGGCGGCCGCGAGGTAGGTGGATAGATGACAGAGTGATTGTGCAGCGACAAAGGCTCACATTGACCGAAGTAACGTACTTGGCCCAGGACAGACGAGTCTAGCTCCCCACGGAAGTTAACTAAAACTAACAAACATAGGAGCGGTCAAATCTGTTTTCACCAACAATAGTCACATTCTCAGTAGGAGGTGAGACTTAGCACCTAGTCCTATCGGAGATAAACGATTAAACTCGGAAGTCACGTGTACATGCGGTGCACACGAAAGAAACCTTAACAGGTGATAAGCGAAAAGCGCAGGCTGTTAGTCGTTATGCTGGCGCCACATATAAATACATTTGTACCGAATACGCATTCTGTTTTTCCAAGGCTACTGTCTAGGAGCATACATGGATGCATTTCAATAGTGCATCGTTCATGTGTTAATATGCACAGATGTAAATAATTGATAGGAAATCTAAATCTCAGTAGCCATTGAAGAATTCTCAAATATCTTAAGATCTAAGACTTTGAGCTTTGATCATCATCATCATGTGGCATGCCCTTTGTAGAGTGTCGCTCTCACAACATCCATTCGATATGAATCTCGACCAGCAGTCGGTCTACCCGCCTGGTGCATGTTCATGTTTAGGGCGTCCTTGATGTCTCGACCAGCAGTCGGTCTACCCGCCTGGTGCATGTTCATGTTTAGGGCGTCCTTGATGTCTCGACCAGCAGTCGGTCTACCCGCCTGGTGCATGTTCATGTTTAGTGTGTCCTTGATGTCTCAACCAGCAGTCGGTCTACCCGCCTGGTGCATGTTCATGTTTAGGGTGTCCTTGATGTCTCGACCAGCAGTCAGTCTACCCGCCTGCTCCATGTTCATGTTTAGGGTGTCCTTGATGTCTTCTGTCCATATACGTGTTGGTCGGCTACTGCCTCGACTTCCTGGAACAATGCCCTCCAGAACTACTTTTTCCAGTCCGTCATGGCGCTTGCTGTGTCCAAAAACCTCAAACATAACGTGATTTATAAGCCGATTGTCATCGACACTCAGATCTTGCAGGATGCCTTTATTTGTTATTTTCTTTACCCAAAGTATTTTGAGGGTTCTCGTGCAGCATTGAGTCTTGAAAGTCCTAATTTTCTTTTTTAAATATTTTTTTGATGGTCCATGTCTTGCATCTGTACATTGCCACCGGGAATACGCATGTTCTAAGGATCTTCAGTTTGAATTATTTGTTAGTATTGTGCGAGACATTGTGCATAATATTCAGTTTCTGCATCGCTAGAGACAATCGTCTCCTTATTTCCCTTCGCCAGTCCCCATCTCCAGTGAATTCATCTACAGATATCGAAGTGAGCAAGAACTAGACAAAGAGGGAGAAAACTCAAACTGAAGACACGGCTACATTTGAAGCGATACAGGCAACGACAAGGAGACCACTCAGAATCGGATATGACAAAAGCGTACTGCTGCTTGCCAAGATGAGATCAAGTGATAATATTCAAAATGAGAACAGGTCACTGAAGGTTGGAAATTCATCTGTTCCTAACAATTTTTTTAAATCGGTCATACAGACATGTGATAAGAACAAACAAAAGATGAACCATGTTCACCAGTTCTTACGGATCCATTAAATGACCAGAAATGACCATTCGCAAGAAAATTGTGGGACAGACTGTAGCGTGATGAGATAAGTCTGAGGGAAACGGCCAAGCACGTGAGAGAAATAGATGCACAGAACACAGAAAATAGAAGAAGCGGAAGAATAAGGAGAATGAGACAAACTATGAAGACGACACGAAACACATTTAGAGATTAGAGTTTGAGACAAACTATGAAGACGACACGAAACACATTTAGAGATTAGAGTTTGAGACAAACTATGAAGACGACACGAAACACATTTAGAGATTAGAGTTTGAGACAAACTATGAAGACGACACGAAACACATTTAGAGATTAGAGTTTGAGACAAACTATGAAGACGACACGAAACACATTTAGAGATTAGAGTTTGAGACAAACTATGAAGACGACACGAAACACATTTAGAGATTAGAGTTTGAGACAAACGTAAATGGAGTGTATCGCCTAGTCGACAGTGAGTTAGTTTACTAGATTACAACGTGTCAGGGGTTCGAGTTAACGGAGGGACAGGAAACGAAATCTGCGGTTCGTGCCTAGTACAACCGCTCCCCCAGTTCACCCAACTTCTAGTGCCAGGGCCAGCAACTCAGAGCTGCCAAGACCCTTCTTCACCTCCCCGCGGTGATCCTGGATAATTGGGCAGATTAGATGTGAAGAAGGGATCGAAGAGGGAAAGATAGCGCAATCCCCAAAAATGGCTTGCTGAAGACGGATGTGTCGGACCGAAAGGTGAAAATATCGCAATCAAGCTGTAAACTCGACAGTGAGCTGGCTTGCTAGACTTGGATTACAGCGTGCCATGGTTTCAATTGAATGAACAGACAGAACAAAATCAAGCGCAGGTTTGTAGTTGGTGTTTGGAACGACCACTTCTTCTGTCCACCCAGCTGTAAATGTGTACCTGACGTATGAGTTGGAGAAAGGAAAAACAGCAAGGAAGGCAACTGATCAACCCAAGTCATATACGCTGATGCTTAGTGCATGAAGAGTTATCTTTATCTCGGACAACAATTGTTGCCATGAGACTGACCTTACCATTTTTTCTTTAGAAACATCAATGGAACAGGCAAGACATGAAGAAAGCTGAAATAAATGGTCAAAGGCAGGATCAATTAGTTTGCGTTTGTCAAAGACGTTAACGCCACTGAGAGCTGATCGGTTTTGATTGATTCATTGATTGACTGAATGCATGATTGTGAATGTGAGAAAAAAATACCTTTTTCAGAGTTTCCAAGTTGACATGGATGGCTAGTTCTGTCTTGAGCTTGTCCGGGAGAAGTCCGAGAGAGTTGATGTCGCAACCATTGAGTCTTCCCCTGGACCACACATAGTCGTACCATCGCTGGACACGCTTCTGCAAATTGTGGGGAACGTTGTGCGTCTGCATGTAGATTTTGGCCCCATCCTAGTAGGAGTTGACAAAACACATAGAAGGGAAGAGAAATTAAAATTACTAACGAAATAGCCTAGTAAACAATATTTCGTCTAGTAAGTAAATTAACATACTTTGTTTCACATCTTTTATCTTTTCGCTTTTTTAACAGATTGTGCCTTTCAGTGTCAGGTTATGAAGAAGTTTCTTGACCGGGCCCTAGTATGTGCTTCGTACACTTAACTTAACGTCTTTTATGCTGGTTTAGAAGATTCTACAGAGTCTATATACAATCAGTTTCTTGGAGGAGGATTTTTAACGTTGTTAATAGACTCAAAAACTAGAGCTAAGTAGACCCACAGCCAGTTAGGCGCCATCTATAGCTGCTCTTAACAAACCACTCGGGGAAAGGTACAAATAACATGGTAGATTTTTTAAATTTGAATTTTGTCCGGGCATGACAGAGAGGGCGGGATCGTCCAAGGAAGAGATGGACAGACACCATCACTGAGTGGTCAAACCTTCGTCCCGGTGAGACACGACTGGCGGCAGCGCACAGAGAGAGATGTGGAATTGTGGGAGTGTCTTCAAGTGTGCCCCAACGACATGATGGGTTACGGGATGAACTGAACTGAACATCTCCCTCTATCTGCTTTACTTCTTCTTCTTCTATTTCTTCTTCCTTTATTATGTTTCTTCTTCTTCTTCTTCTTCTTCTTCTTCTTCTTCTTCGTTCTCTTGTTCTTATTCGATCTGCTTTTCTTCCTCCGATTGTTGTTGTTGTTGTTGTTCTTCTTCTTCTTCAACCTCTTCTTCTTCTTCTTCTTCTTCTTCTTCTTCTTCTTCTTCTTCTTCTTCTTCTTCTTCTTCATTTTCTTCTTCTTCATATTCTTCTTCTTCTTGTGTCCGCTCATAAATAATTATTCTGTCAGACGAATTTCTGTCAGGGTCTAGACCGTTTCCAGGAGTTACTGTGAAGCTTCGTACAGTGTTAAGGATACTGTCGAGCCCTTTGCCTAGTGCGTCTGTCTCATTGGTTATTCAGAGATCAGACTAGCACAAATATGCTCTACATTATGTTCCCTCAGCCCATACGTGCACAGTTGTTGTGATGGGGACAGAAACAGCCTATTCAGTTCATACCGTGACCTCTTGAGATCGTTGGGGCACCCCTGCTGGCATCTCCACAAACCTTCGCCTCTCCTGCTGCAGTTGCTTTTTGTGTCTTCCCATCAATTTATAGGTCGTCTCCACCTTCGCATGCCATATACTGTGTCCCGTAGTAACGTATCTGCATGGCTGACCATATCAGCTCACGTTTTTTGATCGCTGTAAGAAGGTCGTTGTAAAGTCCACTTACATTCACATGTTTATTCTGTTTATTTTGTCCTGTCACGTTACCATTAAAGGTGATCCGTCCCTGCCGGTCAATAATGAGGCAGTGGTCGTGGTGTTGTTGTTTATCTTTTCTAACATCCCGATATCTCTTGTTTTCCAAACATGTGATGTCTCTGTCGGCCTGTTCGCATTCTCCTCTCCTTTTTTCAAACGTGTCTGCTTTTTCATTCCGGATATACATCAACATGGGCCGGTAAACGCTAAAAGATGGTCTGTTTTTATATCAGGTACCCTACTTAGTCAGTTCCTCAGAAGTATGAGTTTATCTCTTTTGAGGTGGGGGGGTGTGTGTGGGGTGGGGAGGGGGGTGTGTGGGGGGGTGTGGGGTGGGTGGGTGGGGGGGGAGGAACTGAGACGCTAGTACGGTCAGGTACACCCTTTTGATCAGGATGTCGCGTCAAGGTCAGTCACAATATCCTGATCAAAGACCCCTATCCCTCTTCCATGAAGTCTTTCCTGGAAACAGATTGTGTTCAAGGCGGTCTGGAAGACGAGATGACGAGATGTGGATCGACATGATCCCTGGAGTTCTCATCCTCACGCAGATGAAGCAAAAAATAGCAAAACCACCTGGAGTACCGCTGTCCACCATTATCAGCACGCTCGGGATGGGAGGAAAGCTACTAAAAGCCGCCCCTTAAAGCATTATTTCAGAGTGCACTAAAAAGGTAAAAACGACCATTGTAGGCATTAAAAACAACAACAATCTCCCTTGGCAGCTCGCATTGCAGAAAATGCACTGTAAAGATGGCAGCCTGATGGGAGATGGCAATGCTGTTGTGTGGAATAGCAGTAGCCTGTTCTAGAGTTTGAACCTCCGCTGTATAGTTGAGACAGAATTTACCAGTGGGAATAATCAGTGGTTGCACAGGACATGCTAAGGGCAGGATAGGACATGCTAGGGACAGGATAAGACATACTAGGGCCAGGATAGGACATAATAGGGACACGGTAGGCCAACTAGGGCCAGGAAAGGACATACTAGGGACACGGTAGGACATGCTAGGAGCAGGATAGGACATAATAGAAGTAGGATAGGACATACTAGGGACAGGGAGGACATACTAGAGGTAGGATATGACATAGTAAGGACATGGTAGGACATACTAGGGGCAGGATAGGACATGTTAGGGGTAGGATAAGATATACTAGAGGTAGAATAGGACATACTAGGGACAGGGTAGGAAATACTAGGGGCAGGATAGGACATGCTAGGGGTAGGATAGGACATACCAATGGCTGGGTAGGACATTCTAGGGGCAGGATAGGACAAGCCAGAGGCAGAATAGGACATGCAAGGGGCAGGATAGGACATGCAAGGGGCATAATAGGACATGCTAGGGGCAGGATAGGACATACTAGTGGCAGGATAGGACATGCAAGAGGCAGGGTAGGATATCTAAGGGCAGAATAGGACATACTAATGGCCGGGTAGGAAATGCGCCGTGAAAGGCACATTCAAATTTAGCTAGACAGGCACTTACATGGAATCCACAAGGGAAGAGAAAGAGAAGTAGACACAAACATACACAGAGCAGAGAAAGTGAGAAGGAACAAAGATTAAATGATTACACCTGGAGAGAGCCAGAAAGAGCTGTCCAGGACCATGTATGCTGGCGGGAGATTGTCAATGGCCTTTGCATCGAGAGAAGCGACCATCTTTAATTGATTGATTGATTGATTGATTGGTTGATTGAATACTCAAAATAGTTTTCAGGGTGTGAGACAAAAATACCGGTTCCTCCATTTTTGAAGTCATCTGTTGTGCATTCATCTGTGAAGACTGTTTTGGATGATGATAGAGATATAATCCATTTTGCTGAGATCCGCTAGTTCTAGACAGCCAAATGTACTCCTGGACAAAAGCAAATCTCTTCCTCGGTTGTTGTGGTGGGGCATAGAGTGTGTGGTGGGATGTGGCGTGAGCAACCGGTTCCGCAGATCAGCTAGCCCTGGGCACAACGTAAGGATGTGCTTGACTGACTCCTCGTGGTCGTGGCAGGATCTGCATCTTGATTTAAGAAGTGGATCTATTTTATACAGATTTTTGTTGAGAGAAGCAGTCCCTGTTGACAACTTGAAGATTAAACTCTAGTCTCTTCGTTTCAATTTCTTGCCTGGGCCTTGGAGATCTAGTTTTGCTTGGTGTCTGAAATATTTTCAGCCTCTAAGGAATATAGCCCACTGATTTAGGCATTGCAGTTTGCAGTTTAGACTCAGGATCAGCCGCAGGTCTGTAGTGGGATACTTGCTAGTGACTTTGGCTCCTTTGCTTCCCTTCTGGCCAGCTGAGCAGCCTTCCCTTCTGGCCAGCTGAGCAGCCATCCCTTCTGGCCAGCTGAGCAGCCTTCCCTTCTGGCCAGCTGAGCAGCCTTCCCTTCTGGCCAGCTGAGCAGCCTTCCCTTCTGGCCAGCTGAGCAGCCTTCCCTTCTGGCCAGCTGAGCAGCCTTCCCTTCTGGCCGGCTGAGCAGCCTTCCCTTCTGGCCAGCTGAGCAGCCTTCCCTTCTGGCCAGCTGAGCAGCCTTCCCTTCTGGCCAGCTGAGCAGCCTTCCCTTCTGGCCAGCTGAGCAGCTTTCCCTTCTGGCCAGCTGAGCAGCCTTCCCTTCTGGCCAGCTGAGCAGCCTTCCCTTCTGGCCAGCTGAGCAGCCTTCCCTTCTGGCCAGCTGAGCAGCCTTCCCTTCTGGCCAGCTGAGCAGCCTTCCCTTCTGGCTAGCTGAGCAGCCTTCCCTTCTGGCCAGCTGAGCAGCCTTCCCTTCTGGCCAGCTGAGCAGCCTTCCCTTCTGGCCAGCTGAGCAGTCTTCCCTTCTGGCCAGTGGAGCAGCCTTCCCTTCTGGCCAGCGGAGCAGCCTTCCCTTCTGGCCAGCTGAGCAGCCTTCCCTTCTGGCCAGCTGAGCAGCCTTCCCTTCTGGCCAGCTGAGCAGCCTTCCCTTCTGGCCAGCTGAGCAGCCTTTCCTTCTGGCCAGCTGAGCAGCCGTCCCTTCTGGCCAGCTGAGCAGCCTTCCCTTCTGGTCGGCTGAGCAGCCTTCCCTTCTGGCCAGCTGAGCAGCCTTCCCTTCTGGCCAGCTGAGCAGCCTTCCCTTCTGGCCAGCTGAGCAGCCTTCCCTTCTGGCCAGCTGAGCAGCCTTCCCTTCTCCTGGGATTCCAACATTGCCAGGCATCTACTTTAGCACCTCTTCTACTTTATAACAAGTGGGCTCTTGGTCATTTAATTTATAGATAATACAACATCTGCAGACGGTCTGTTCTCAAACGTTTGAAGCGCTGATTTTGAGTCTGAAATATAATCATTTTGAATAATTTTTTGGGATCAAATTCAGTAGATTCATTTATTTTTGCAGATCAGTATAGCTGTACCAAGTTGTGACACCAATAGCTGGAGTTCTTATTTGTAGAGTTTAGCTTTGTCTGGATCCTCACCCAGCCTTCTGGACACAACCCAAGGGTCGCTGTCAGAGACTTCCAGTAATCAATCTCGTCCACGCTGATCACGTCATCCTATCGATTCTCAGACCCTGGTAGGTCCCAAAGAAACACTGAGTCCTTCAGCTAGTCGCCTAGGCTTGCACATTTCCTGGACGAAGACGATAATTCAAAACCTCAGCAAGAACCCATCTGCGTTGAGCGTCACCTTAAACGGCATCCCTGTTACAGACACCAATGATTTCATCTTCCTGAGCAGTAGGCAGTCCTCTTATATGCGCAGGCAGCAGTCACGTCACTCGTAGGATGGGCATGGCGGATTCATCCAAGCTATCGCTCTGTAGAGTCTGGTACCAGGGAAGGCTCTCCCTGGAGACAAGGCTTCGTATTTACTCATCATGCATCGTCGCTATCCACCTGTACGCTCCAAGACTTGGACTTTACTACAGCAGGTCCTTCAGCGGCGTCTTTAGGCTTTCCACCTGCACAACCAGAGACGCAACTTCTGGATCCACTGGCACGACCAGATCAGTGAAGTGGTTCGACGTGCTCAACTTGCAGGCATTGTCTCAACGATTGATGGCCGTCGTCTCTCCCTTTTCGGTGACGTTGCTCGACTCTCCCGGGAGGTCCCAGCCCACGAGATGCTCCGACAGTTTGTGGGGTCGAGTTACGGGAAAAAGCCGTGCTCACCATGGAGACGTCCTCAGGGTCACCCTTGCAACACCTAAAACTAACGCTAAAACAGATCGTCATGTTCCCAACAGAACTACAGGCCGCCTGGAACGCGACCATCAGACGTGGTCAGTGACATGGATATTCGATGCAATGGACCCTGGTCGCCTAAGCGTATTATTGAACACTGATTTATAATTGTCCTTATGTCAATGTGAATGGCAACAGGTGGGGTTCAGGAATGTTGCTTTCTACTGATATCTGTCTGGCTATATCCAACATTTGTGATTTTATCAAATGGGGAAAAAAACATGAAAACAATGGTAAAAGTTGATAAAGGATGAGTTTAATCAAAATTTAAAAATGGGTAAGGTCAGATACCGAGACGAGAACACAAACAGAACCTACGTTACGACAAATAGGCCTTCATCAGGGACAACAATACTCAACTAACAAATCAACATATAAGGAAAAAAGATTACAGTTCTCAGTTCTTAGTTGATTTTATCAAACCATTTCAATCTCTCTATTCTAAAAACGCTTTTATGAATGCATGTTCCTTTCTTGTTATTGTTTCAGATCCAATCAATAGAACGGCCTTTTTGTAAGAGTTCGAACTGTATTTATGTGTGGATGATTCAACTTGAGTTCCATAAATACCCTAAAACCTAGATCTTCCCCCCCCCCCCCCCTTCCCCCTCAAGCAAGGAGAAAAATGCGGATAAGAGAAATCTTCTTCGTTTGCCAGTTCTTAAATGATTCGGAAAACTGACCTTCACATCTTCATACGATTAAAAAACAATTCTGTTTGTGAACTTCATGGGCATATTGCATACTGCATGAGCACCACATGGGCATTGCATACTGCATGAGCAAACTCCAGATTGATTCTCTGTCTAAGCTGTCAAATGTTTTTTGATAGTCGACACGCTCTGTCCATCTCTTAATGGATTTTTCAATTCACGTTAGGAAACGAGAGCCAACGAGAAAGTGAGCTGTTCCCTTTACCTAGCAATAGATGAGACAACATTACTGACTTGATCGCTCCTTTTCTAATATTGGGTGTAGATCCTTCTACCTTGGGATGTAGATCCTTCTACCTTGGGATGTAGATCCTCCTACCTTGGGATGTAGATCCTTCTACCTTGGGATGTAGATCCTTCTACCTTGGGATGTAGATCCTTCTACCTTGGGATGTAGATCCTTCTACCTTGGGATGTAGATCCTTCTACCTTGGGATGTAGATCCTCCTACCTTGGGATGTAGATCCTTCTACCTTGGGATGTAGATCCTTCTACCTTGGGATGTAGATCCTTCTACCTTGGGATGTAGATCCTTCTACCTTGGGATGTAGATCCTTCTACCTTGGGATGTAGATCCTTCTACCTTGGGGTGTAGATCCTTCTACCTTGGGATGTAGATCCTTCTACCTTGGGATGTAGATCCTTCTACCTTGGGATGTAGATCCTCCTACCTTGGGATGTAGATCCTTCTACCTTGGGGTGTAGATCCTTCTACCTTGGGATGTAGATCCTTCTACCTTGGGATGTAGATCCTCCTACCTTGGGATGTAGATCCTTCTACCTTGGGATGTAGATCCTTCTACCTTGGGATGTAGATCCTTCTACCTTGGGATGTAGATCCTTCTACCTTGGGATGTAGATCCTTCTACCTTGGGATGTAGATCCTTCTACCTTGGGATGTAGATCCTTCTACCTTGGGATGTAGATCCTTCTACCTTGGGATGTAGATCCTTCTACCTTGGGATGTAGATCCTTCTATCTTGGGATGTAGATCCTTCTAACTTGGGATGTAGATCCTTCTACCTTGGGATGTAGATCCTTCTACATTATTTACTTAGACACTCCTCTTCTAACAGTGGATGTAGTCTTTTAGCAAGGGGTGTAAATTCGTATATCTTACTTGCTTAGTGTTCATGTATCTTAATAGGGTGTAGGTATCATAATAGGGTGTGGAGTCTTCTACCTGACTGACTGACAGCCACTAATCTTGAATTCTAGGATGTAGACCAGTGTTTTTCAATACTTTTTATACCTGGCTCCCACTTTGATAACTTTCTTGAGTGACAATTTTCCTTACCACCCACAAAAATCTAAATTGAACAAAATTTCATGATCGCCCACTGAGTCTGTGTATTTTTGATGTTTTTAATCATCATGTAGCATGTGTTTTGCAGAACGTCGCTCCCATCAGAGTCCGTTTGAAAGAAATTCGATTTCTCTCCAAATCTCCAGCCTGCTCTAGAGTCAAGCCCAAGCATTTCTTGACATCTTGGTGCCATCGCTAGAGTATTTCAATTTTCTGTTCATGATAAAATTCATGAACCAGTTCCTCTCTATGCCCAACTCTTTTAGAATGTCTGCATTCTTCATTTTGTTCGGGACACGCTATTCTGAGGACTTTTACAAAACATTTCCACTCGACAGACTTGATTCTCATTCTTCACAATCGTACGCATCCACAGGAATAAAAACAATTCTCAAATTTGCATTTGTTTGGTTTGTTGATATTCTGCGATTGTTTTATCAGGTTGTTGTTTAAAAAAGAACATGTAATTATTATTCTACCGCCCACCTGAAAGGTAAAATCACTCACAAGTGGGGGGGGGGGGGGGGGGGTAACAACCAGGTTGAAGATCACTGATATAGAGTCTTCTGCCTTACTGGCTAAGTCGTGCATCGTGTACTATGAGGTCCAACGTGTTCTGCCTTACCTAGAATTTTATCCTAGGGTGTAGAGTCTTCTACCTTTCTAACGTTGTCGGGCCTCCTCTACCCTAGAGTACAATAAATACCAGATCAGTCTTTTCGCTGTCTTTCTCTTGGACTGGTCTTAGTCTGGTCGTCCGTCTCCTGTAAACTGTCTTATGTTGCTTTGGATCGTCCTCTCGGTCTACATTCTTTAATGCTTTGCGTCATATGTCTACTGGTAGCCGACCTTCTTTCATTCTGCATACATGGTCAATTACATAAGTGAAGATTGATCCTTCGTCTCTACATGTGCATGTTCACGAAAACCTGCCTTAATGCCTGACTGATCCCCTTGTCTTTACAAGTGCATGTTCACGAAAACCTGCCTTAATGCCTGACTGATCCCCTTGTCTCTACAAGTGCATGTTCACGAAAACCTGCCTTAATGCCTGATTATTGCCTTCGCCTCTATCGTATTACTTGGTCCATTTTCCTTAGATATCGTTTTTCTGAGCCTTGGAGATGGCGTTTCTGTGTTATGGTTATTGTTCACGAATCAGGATAATATTGAGAGTGGTATACATCCATTTTAGTTTCTTGCCATTTTCTTTTACTGAGGAATCATTTGCCAGTTGCTGCTCTTCGAACATCCACAGACCTTTTGGTTTATTACAGCTCAAATCTCCAGTAATTTGGGCGGTATTTTTCGGCAGACGATAGGATCGACACGGAAATTGAGATTAGGTTTCAGAACGCACCTGCTGGGACTCATCAACTGTCACCACGACAAAGGCACCCGAGCATTAGTTTGGCAACAAAGCAACAGCTGATAAACAGTATATATATGCCGACTCTTTGCTATCAATACCAAACATGGACTCTGTTCAGGGCGCGTAGGAGCAGGATTTCCACGTGTGAAATGAAGTGTTTGAGGAAAGTCATGGGTGTTACTAGGAAAGACAGAATGCGGAACGAAGTGTGGTCGGCACTACGTCTTATGCCGAATACATTTTCAGGCATAAAATAAGTTGGTTTGGTCAACTCATGAGAATGCAGCCTCATAAACGTGCACTGATGGCTTACAACACTGGTAGACCTGGCTACAGGGCAGGGAGGTGACCGAGTGATTGTGCAGCGACACGGGCTGACATTGACCGACGTAACGACGCAGGACAGACAACAAGCTCCCCACGCCGCTATAACGGCAAGCGGAAAGAATACTAACTACAATTCCAAGGTATCTGCCTGACCTGTTCCCGAAGCGGTTCACACATTACGGTGGCATGTATCTTCCGTTCCCTTTAGATCGCAATCGATTTTGTTTAGGAGCTTCTAACGGTTATCTCTCTTCTGCACAGCATCTTTCTAGATTCAAATTTTGCGGGACGCCGTGGGCTAGTGGTTAAGTGACACGACTCACAACCAGAAGGTGCTGGGTTCGTTCCCCGTCACATTACCGGCCGTTACCCCGGAGAAACAAACCCTTAGAAAATGAAGGAGGAAGCAGACCCTTGCATAAAATGCATGCTGAAGTCGGATGCACTGGGCCGACAGGCGCAAAAATAAAAACCACAGTGTAACGCATACCGCCTTGTGGAATAGAGAAATAAGGTGAACGCAAAAAAAAAACTTCAAAAAAACCAAACAAATATTGGTCTGGAGAAGGGCCTCCGATCTAGTAGCCAGGGACACATCAACAGAGAACGCCAGCTACGTTATATAGACTAGTACAATGAATGTGTTATTACAATCCTTTTGTATGGTTCTGAAATACAACTAATCTTACAACAATATTAGAAGCTGCTTGAAGTATTTTCCAT
This sequence comes from Ariolimax columbianus, assembly GCA_036924085.1. Lineage (NCBI taxonomy): Eukaryota > Metazoa > Mollusca > Gastropoda > Stylommatophora > Arionidae > Ariolimax > Ariolimax columbianus. The sequence continues at coordinate 53,299,366 of JAVGWX010000012.1, forward strand.
GGAAAACCAACGACTCATTCTTGGAGTCCACTACAGAATACGTTTGTCAAAATTGAGGTCACAGGACAGACGCAGCTCGAGAGCCTTTCTTCAATGTTGGATCGACGCCGCCTCTATATTTCACTAGCCTCTTTCAAGATATCCCGGCCGATTGCTTCTACATCTGTTTATAAAAATGAGGGGTGAGAAAAGACTGCAATTCACACGGAATCGCATTTGCATCGCCTGAGTCCCCCATTTCATCTTAACTTAACTTAACGTCCTTATACTGGTTTAGAAGACTCTGCAGAGTATGTATACAACCAGTTTAATTTGCATTACCTTGCTCTGAAAGCTACGCGGATTCAATGTATTCTTAAATGCATTAATTGTCCCTGCCTGCACAACTTCCTGTGGAAATGCATTCAAAGCATTCACCACATCTGACTAAACAAATATTTTTCTAATATCTAATCTGGACTTTTCTTTAGTTAATTTGTAGCTATGCCCTCTTGTTCTTGTAGGTGATTGTGTTTTGAAAAAAACTTGTTCTATTCTAATGTATCCGTTCCTTTGATTATCTTATAAACCTATATTGTCACCTCGAATTCTTCTCTTTTCTAAACACTGTAGGCCGCTTTTCTGAGGTTTCCTCATAATTGTAATTCTGGAATCCCACTATCATCTTTGTCGCTCTTCTTTCTATCTTTTCCAGCATGTCTATATCCCCTCTATAATAAAGACTCCACACCTGTACACAGTACTCCAATCTAGGTCTAACTAATACTTTATGAAGTTTGACTATCACTTCCTTGCTCTTATGTTTAATATTTCTTTTTATCATACCTAACATTGCTTTTGCCTTTTTCACTGCTACCTTAACTTGCTCACTCACATTACATGTATGATCTATTATAACCCCTAGGTCTCTTACCTTATCTATCTTTCTAATATTTTTCTCGCCCATTCTGTAATTATGTTCCATATTGCATCTACCTATGTGGATGACTGTACATTTATCTACATTAAACTTTTAGATTTGATCTAAATCCGACCTCAATATATCCATTTCTACTTTACATGAGACACTACTGCATAGTTTTGTGTCATCGGCGAATTTTGCAGTCATGGATCAAGTTTCAATGTCCAAATCGATTATATATATGTAAATAAGATAATTGGTCCCAAAACCGAGCCCTGTGACACTCAACTTTCACTTCAAACACCACTCAGATTACTCCATATTTATGCCCACCCTCTGTCTTCTTCCCATTAACCAATTTTCAATCCATTTGGCAACTTCTCCACATATTCCATGTGATGTTAACTTTCGAAATAATCTTTGATGAGGTACTCTATCAAAGGCCTTTGCAAAATCTAGATAAATAAAATCGAATGGCTGCCCTTTATCTATCACTTTAGTAATCTCCTCCATGAATTCTGATAGATTTGTTAAGCACGATCTCTCTCTAGTAAACCCATGCCAACTATTTATGATTAGATTAAACTTGTCCAAATGCCTGTCAATGTTTTTCTGATTACTGACTCTAACAATTTACAAACTATGATCGTTAAACTCATCGGTCTATAGTTAGCTGGATCTGATTGTTTGTTCTTTTTGAATAAGGGGATCACTTCTGTATGTAGGCAGGTACTCTGTTGCCATAGACATTCATGGATGTACACAAGTTGCCTAGGTGCATTACTTACTTAGCACAGTGACATGTCTGTCACTCCCCCCCCACTCAGCAACGTCTGCTGGGAAATCAAAAATACCTTGTACCGTCTATTGACTGCCTCACGTGGAAGGCAACCATTCGCTACCATTTTGTATCAATCCTTATTTAGCTGTCACTCATATTCTGCATCACTTATCTTTTCAACATCATTTATCTTCTTCTGCTATTCGTGTTGTTATTGTTGGTGTTGTTGTCGCTGTTGATGTTGTTTTTGTTGTTGTTGGTGTTCTTCTTCTTCCTCTTCTTATTTTCCTTTTTTTCTTTTTTGTAATCTTTTACTTCATTTACGATTACATCATCGTATGTAGTTGCAGGCCTTCGTCTTTGACTTCCTTTTCACCTGCGTATCTTTCTTCCGGGGGGGGGGGGGAAGGGGGGGGGAGGGAGGGAGACAAGGACAGAAGTGTGTGAGGGATAGTATCTCACTGTGAGAGGCAGCCACATCCTTGATGGCCAGGACCCTATTTGGTTCCTTCACTTCTGTCTGGCTCACGTATGGCTCAAAGGACATGCTACGTAATGATGATCTTTCATCCCCTTAGCCTCCTTTTTCTTCTTCTTCTTCTTCTTCTTCTTCTTCTTTTTCTTCGTCCTCTTTTTCCTCTTCTTTTTCTTCGTGTTCTTCTCCTTTTTACTTCTTGTACTTCCTTTAAAAAAATGTATCTTCTTCTTCCTCAGTTTTCCACTATAAATGCTTCTTGTACTTCCTTTAAAAAAAATGTATCTTCTTCTTCCTCAGTTTTCCACTATAAATGCTTCTTGTACTTCCTTTAAAAAAAATGTATCTTCTTCTTCCTCAGTTTTCCACTATAAATGCTTCTTGTACTTCCTTTAAAAAAAATGTATCTTCTTCTTCCTCAGTTTTCCACTATAAATGCTTCTTGTACTTCCTTTAAAAAAAATGTATCTTCTTCTTCCTCAGTTTTCCACTATAAATGCTTCTTGTACTTCCTTTAAAAAAAATGTATCTTCTTCTTCCTCAGTTTTCCACTATAAATGCTTCTTGTACTTCCTTTAAAAAAAATGTATCTTCTTCTTCCTCAGTTTTCCACTATAAATGCTTCTTGTACTTCCTTTAAAAAAAATGTATCTTCTTCTTCCTCAGTTTTCCACTATAAATGCTTCTTGTACTTCCTTTAAAAAAAATGTATCTTCTTCTTCCTCAGTTTTCCACTATAAATGCTTCTTGTACTTCCTTTAAAAAAAATGTATCTTCTTCTTCCTCAGTTTTCCACTATAAATGCTTCTTGTACTTCCTTTAAAAAAAATGTATCTTCTTCTTCCTCAGTTTTCCACTATAAATGCTTCTTGTACTTCCTTTAAAAAAAATGTATCTTCTTCTTCCTCAGTTTTCCACTATAAATGCTTCTTGTACTTCCTTTAAAAAAAATGTATCTTCTTCTTCCTCAGTTTTCCACTATAAATGCTTCTTGTACTTCCTTTAAAAAAAATGTATCTTCTTCTTCCTCAGTTTTCCACTATAAATGCTTCTTGTACTTCCTTTAAAAAAAATGTATCTTCTTCTTCCTCAGTTTTCCACTATAAATGCTTCTTGTACTTCCTTTAAAAAAAATGTATCTTCTTCTTCCTCAGTTTTCCACTATAAATGCTTCTTGTACTTCCTTTAAAAAAAATGTATCTTCTTCTTCCTCAGTTTTCCACTATAAATGCTTCTTGTACTTCCTTTAAAAAAAATGTATCTTCTTCTTCCTCAGTTTTCCACTATAAATGCTTCTTGTACTTCCTTAAAAAAAAATGTATCTTCTTCTTCCTCAGTTTTCCACTATAAATGCTTCTTGTACTTCCTTTAAAAAAAATGTATCTTCTTCTTCCTCAGTTTTCCACTATAAATGCTTCTTGTACTTCCTTTAAAAAAATAGTATCTTCTTCTTCCTCAGTTTTCCACTATAAATGCTTCTTGTACTTCCTTTAAAAAAAATGTATCTTCTTCTTCCTCAGTTTTCCACTATAAATGCTTCTTGTACTTCCTTTAAAAAAAATGTATCTTCTTCTTCCTCAGTTTTCCACTATAAATGCTTCTTGTACTTCCTTTAAAAAAAAATGTATCTTCTTCTTCCTCAGTTTTTCCACTATAAATGCTTCTTGTACTTCCTTTAAAAAAAATGTATCTTTTTCTTCCTCAGTTTTCCACTATAAATGCTTCTTGTACTTCCTTTAAAAAAAATGTATCTTCTTCTTCCTCAGTTTTCCACTATAAATGCTTCTTGTACTTCCTTTAAAAAAAATGTATCTTCTTCTTCCTCAGTTTTCCACTATAAATGCTTCTTGTACTTCCTTTAAAAAAAATGTATCTTCTTCTTCCTCAGTTTTCCACTATAAATGCTTCTTGTACTTCCTTTAAAAAAAATGTATCTTCTTCTTCCTCAGTTTTCCACTATAAATGCTTCTTGTACTTCCTTTAAAAAAAATGTATCTTCTTCTTCCTCAGTTTTCCACTATAAATGCTTCTTGTACTTCCTTTAAAAAAAATGTATCTTCTTCTTCCTCAGTTTTCCACTATAAATGCTTCTTGTACTTCCTTTAAAAAAAATGTATCTTCTTCTTCCTCAGTTTTCCACTATAAATGCTTCTTGTACTTCCTTTAAAAAAAATGTATCTTCTTCTTCCTCAGTTTTCCACTATAAATGCTTCTTGTACTTCCTTTAAAAAAAATGTATCTTCTTCTTCCTGAGTTTTCCACTATAAATGCTTCTTGTACTTCCTTTAAAAAAAATGTATCTTCTTCTTCCTCAGTTTTCCACTATAAATGCTTCTTGTACTTCCTTTAAAAAAAATGTATCTTCTTCTTCCTCAGTTTTCCACTATAAATGCTTCTTGTACTTCCTTTAAAAAAAATGTATCTTCTTCTTCCTCAGTTTTCCACTATAAATGCTTCTTGTACTTCCTTTAAAAAAAATGTATCTTCTTCTTCCTCAGTTTTCCACTATAAATGCTTCTTGTACTTCCTTTAAAAAAAATGTATCTTCTTCTTCCTCAGTTTTCCACTATAAATGCTTCTTGTACTTCCTTTAAAAAAAATGTATCTTCTTCTTCCTCAGTTTTCCACTATAAATGCTTCTTGTACTTCCTTTAAAAAAAATGTATCTTCTTCTTCCTCAGTTTTCCACTATAAATGCTTCTTGTACTTCCTTTAAAAAAAATGTATCTTTTTCTTCCTCAGTTTTCCACTATAATAGCTTCTTGTACTTCCTTTAAAAAAAATGTATCTTCTTCTTCCTCAGTTTTCCACTATAAATGCTTCTTGTACTTCCTTTAAAAAAAATGTATCTTCTTCTTCCTCAGTTTTCCACATCTCCTCATCTTACTTCGTGTTCTCACTCTTTCCCTTCAACTTATTTATCTCTGTCTTCTTCCGATTTTCCCGTCCTTCCCCAAACCCCTCTCCCCCCCCCCCCCCCCCCCAAAAAAAAACAAAAAAAAAACACACGATGTAATCCCATGCACCTTGAATGGGCATTTATTCCTAGAGTTCCCTATCAAAGCTGGAAACGTTACTCTCAGATTCAGCAAACTTTTAGAGTAAGTGACTGGGGATCGGTTCTCAGCTTCCCTGTTGCACTACACCCGTTAGTCGCTCTAACCGCAGATACCATTATCTCTTTGATAACTTCCTTACATTTTTTGTTCTTCTATTTTTACCAGTAAAGAGAGATTCGGTAGAGCTTTCTGGAATAATCGATCGAAATATATAACCATTTTGCCGCGAAGATTGCACGGTTCAACTGATCGATCACGTGATATGTGCCAGAGAGATCGCCGGTTCCTTTATTCTCATATCTATATATAGCAGCTTGCAGATCTACCTACAATTTCTATATTTAGGTTCAATGATAGAAGCACCCATTCTCTGCCTCTCTATGTTTATGTTTTCGTAATGTCACAGGATTGTATTATAAATATATTTATAGGCATCACGTGTCATGGCACGTGTCTGTGAACGGGGCACTATGCTGCTCACACCGAACATCTACTCTTCGGTTATTCTTGGGGTTTAGATAATTATTTGCTTCACCAGTCAGCACATTATGAAAAACCAGATGATTTTTGTTGTATAATTTGAAGCATCGTGAACTGTGTATCTTTTTCTTCTTCTGCATATTCTTCTTCTTTTTCTTTTTCTTGTTGCAGTTCTTGTTCTTGTTCTGCTTATTCTTCTTGTTCTGCTTATTCTTCTTCTTATTCTTCTTCTTATTCTTATTCTTATTCTTATTCTTCTTCTTATTCTTATTCTTATTCTTATTCTTCTTCTTCTTCTTATTCTTATTCTTATTCTTATTCTTATTCTTCTTCTTCAATCAATTGATGCTATGCTTTCTAGCCCAATGAAGTTCACGAAGGAAAATGTTTTAGGACTTTGCCGGTCCTCCACAGCTTTTCGAACATGGTCGCTTCCCAAGGTCCTACTGTCTCTATTGTTTCTGTATCAGTAGGTCAGTCCTGCAGGATATGTTCTGGTGTTTGATTGGATGGTCCGATTTCTTCTTTTTCTTCTTCTCTTCTACTTGTTTTTATTCTTTTTCTTCTTGCAGTTCTTCTTATTTTCCTTCCTCTTTTTCTTCTTCTTTTTTCACATTTCTTCTTCTGGACGAATCCTGGACAGGTCATTTAGAAGGTGTAATCAAAAAGCAGTAAACAAAAATGTAATTGTTTGCCACTTCTAAATTTTAATTAAGTCTGTTTAGTCAGGGTCAGCAAACCATATCTGACTGCTAGCGTCAGGGCCAGCAAACCATATCTGACTGCTAGCGTCAGGGCCAGCAAACCATATCTGACTGCTAGCGTCAGGGCCAGCAAACCATATCTGACTGCTAGCATCAGGGCCAGCAAACCATATCTGACTGCTATCGTCAGGGCCAGCGCACAATAGCTGACTGCTAGAGTCAGGGCCAAAGAACCATAGCCGCCAAGACTCTTCTACACCATCACGCGGTCATCCTGGATAACATGCTGCAACAGAGCAGGCTGCCCAAAGGAGAAGGGATCGAAGAGAGAAGGATAACCGGTAATCAATAAATGACTACTGAACGATGTTTCCTACCGAAAGGGGCAAATATCGCAATCAAGCTGTAAACTAACGACTACATCCTGATACTTGCTAATCCCCTTTAAGGGACTGGTAGTAAGTTATTGAGAGCGGACAAAGACAAAAGAAGATTTAATTGAAGAAAATGAACAGACGAGGAACAAGGAACTACCAAGATCTGCACAATGGAAATCCGAACATCGAAGGTCGGTTGCAATGGCTTGACTATGTTATCATTCTCTTGTCCTTATGGTGCAATCTTTTCTCTGTCCATCTTTCGATGTTATCCTCCTACTTGTAGGACTGGTTACTTCTGGCATGTTTACAGTCCACTGTACTTTCAGCATTCTTTTCAGCAATGTGTTATGTCTTTTGAATGTGACCACATATTTTAACTGTGAGAGGTTGATTTCGTTCATCAATTCTCTTTGTTTTCGTTCCTAAATTCTTCGATTTCATTCATAAATTTTCTACTCGTACTTTGATTTTTTTCATCAATTGACTTTTGTTTTCGTTCATCAATCCTCTTTGTTTTTGTCCATCAAATCTTTTTTTTTCTATTCTTAATTCTCTGATTTCGTTCTTAAGTTCTCTTTGTTTTCGCTCCTTCATTATCTCATTCGTGCTGTTTCCGCTCATCAATTCTCTTAGATTTTGTTCTTCATTTCTCTGTTCTTCTTCCCTTCTTCAGAGTTTATGAAAAGGACGTGTGTCTCTGTGTCATTGTTTACAAGGGTGCTGCGATATCTGCACCTTTCGGCCTAACACATCCAATTTCAGCTGCCGTTTTTTGGGTAGCATGTTCGACTTTCCATTGCGATCGATACATTTTTAGGCAAATTACACAAATACAACCTGTTTCTTACTGCCCCCATTTGGAGGTGAAACAGAGTTCGCCAGCCCGGGTTCGCTGACCCTGATGCAAGCAGCCAGCTATGAGTCGCAGGCTGCTGTCAGCTCATTCACTATGCTACATGTATAATAATAATGTTCCCTTAGACATCATTGACCTGTTGTGTCAATCGACGACTGCTATGGCCACGTACTAAAGCTTGTTGCTAGGCCTCGTCTAAAGGCGAAGGGACCCCTACCAACGAGTCATGAACTGCGGGGATGACCTACTTCTACGCCTTCAGCCGGTCGGCAAGTAGTCTTTGACATAGAGGAATTATTTGAAAAGCTGATGAGCAGGGATGTGTAATCGAATTTCCGTGTTTCCTACGGTCGGCTAACCCTAGGATTTTTTAAAATATTTATTTTATCGTGATCCTCCACGAAGATGACTCTCTGGAGCCTTGAGTCCCATACCGCACACATTTAAAGTAGCGACTTTGAAAGTCAGCTCTGTGTTTGTGTCTGTCACCTTGGTTACCGCTTCCATTGTACATGTTCACAACTACCTATTTACGTGAGCATATATTTAAAGAAACAGTTGTAAATCAGCTATCGGCTTGTTGCAAGATAATTGTTTCACTTTTTGTAGTTCCTGCAGGTCTTACATTTGTAATAGGTTTCTTTAAAATGGGAAGTAACAAATACTATTCCGTCAATAAATATAAGAAAGTTGATCTTGATTGGAACTGTCCACTATCAACCTGAACCGATTTTTAAACACCCAAGATTGCTTCTTTCAACTAAGAGCAGGCTGATAAATACACTATTTATTTATAAATTGTGTTCTTATTGTCAATCTTGGTCCTTACTAACAGCCATTAAGAGTAAGATTCAGAGCTGGGAGATGTGCTGTGTGAGAAGTGCAGCCGGAAAGACAATCCGTGACGGAATCAGAAACACCACGTTGTGGTAGACAGAGGAACAAACCCAGTTAGTGCTTACATGGACTCTCAACAAATCAAGTGGTTTGGTCGTTTAGTCAGAATGCATTACGACCAGTCTGCAGCGAGAGCATATCATATGCAGGTCTCCGGTCTACAAGGAAGAGGTAGACCACGACGTCGATGGATCGATGGTGTCTCTGACACTGAGGAAGTTATTCATAGCGACAGCACAAGCCTCCCACTCGGTGATAACAGGGAATCTACGGATCTCACTTCTCTGCGACGCCGTATTGCAAGAATAGTAGCACACAAGAAGAAGGAGACGATGAGCTGAGACGTCCTGATCCTGCCGGACAACATGGCCGAAGATGGAAAGGCGGCGTCGGACCAGATTTCCCATAATGAGAGGAAGATTTGTCTGCGCGGTAACCTCAGCATTGCGATCAAGTTCGTGTCAGCGAATTCCGAGAAGGTGTCTTTGATTATTATATTTCAAGTCAGTGTGAAACTAAAACATTAAAATGTATATACAGAAACCGGGGTAATACGAAAACACTAACACAATCTTCGTTTCGACATAATGGCCATCATCAAGGACAACGAACAACAACAATAATGAACTAGTGAATCACAGAGAAAAGGAAAGAAAACATGAGAAATGGACATTTACAAATACGAGAGAATAAATAGGTACTTATCTAGATAAGACTGGCGAAGCTCTTCACCTATTTCAGTTATTGATCTTCTATTGTTATCTGTAGAGTAGATCTCGAGTCTACGTTACTCATACTCACGAGAAAAGAGCGAGGGCACAAGAGGCAATGAAAGAGGATATGAAAAAGCTAGAAAAGCAGTGTGAAAATATAAAACACTTGAAGTGGAGCTTTGATCAAAAGACATGGTGATTTTGGAAAGAATTGATGGTCGATGTTACGTGGAATGACATTTGCAGTTTCACCATGATCAATCGACAACGTGGTTGAAGAATGAATTGATAATCAACGTCACTTAGCGTGACATTTGAAATGATGTACCAATCAAAGCACATGTTTGTGGAAGGATTGGACAGTTGATAGTCAACGTCACGTAGCGTGAATTTTGAAATGATGTACCAATCAAAGCACATGCTTGTGAAAGGAATGGACAGCTGATAGTCAATGTCACGTAGCGTGACATTTGAAATGACGTACCAATCAAAGCACATGTTTGTGGACGGATTGGACAGTTGATAGTCAACGCCATGTAGTACTGACATTTGAAGTGGTGTACTGATTAAAGTACATGTTTGTGGACGGAATTTATAATCAACGCCACCAAACGTGATATTTGAAGTGGTATACTGATCCAAGCACATGTTTGTGGAAAGAATTGACAGTTGATAGTCAACGCCACTAAGCGTGACATTTGAACTGGCATACTGGTCAAAGTACATGTTTGTCGAAAGAATTGATAGTGAACGCCAGGTAGTGTTACATTTGAAGTGTGCAAATGTTAATTAGGTCATATATTCTGTTGGTCTGTAAAGCTTGTCTTGAAGTGTTGATCATCGAGTTTTGCATGCATCTTTTACTGAATCATTGGCAGATAAATTCACCCAGGGCGTTCTATCTGTATCCTCACCGTTGTATTCGTTGTATTAACACCGGTTTTGCTATAGAAACGGCTAAATCGAAAAAGAGATCACTTCCGCACCACTCGGAGAATAATACAATGTCTTTGTTGACTCAAAACAATTTTTAACAGATTTTTTTCCAGTTTTACATAGATTGATTATAGGTTATCTCATTATTTAGAGTGACGCAAGTCACATTTTTGCAAAGGGCTTTTCTATGTAGATGTTATAAATACGTTTGCAGTAGAAACTCAACATATATGTCGTAATAGGTAGGAACGCTATCAGTGCTTTGTGGACATTTCATGGCTTTATTAAACAACTGGTGTACCCACAAATTGGTAAGCCTAAATGTTTGTGACGTGATATACAAATTTAGAAATAAAAGGATTTTACTTACCAGCAAACGCTCGAATTCCTGTCTGCTAGCATTTCTGTTGTTAATGACATTTCCGACCTGGCCTGTAGAAGAAAAGCGAGAGGTAAAGTTGATTGCCTTTCAAGTAACGAAAACACAAAACGGGGGGTTACCGAGTACCAAGTCCCACAAGTTTCATACGTTCCCTGATCTAAATATACACGAGACTAGCGTCTAGTCACATTGTAGATTGACAAAAACGCGGAGATTCCGTATACATTTTACATAAGTTACAAGAACAGCTGTAAGTTGATAGGTGTTACTCGCTGTCCAGACACAAGTCGGAAAGTCATACAATTACTGTACAACACACACTTTACATTCTCCCCTGGTCTGGTAAGCCGCAGGAAGTACTTGCATACTTACTTAATCGCTCGTCTTTTACCGTAAGGTTTAGAGGTTCGTCCTAAAGTAAGCCACACTGTTCTACCCCCCGTCTTTCTCCTGGCCTCTTCCTAATCCAGCCCTCGGTCCCTTAGAACTGTTATATGTTGTCTTCCCAACATACTTTGGGACACCCTGAGGGGTCCGCATCCTTTTTTGTCACTCATGGTGTCCGATGTTCTTCCATTCTCCAGACCTGGCCAAACTGCAGTTGAGACTGTTTCACGCGCATTCGAAGGGGCTGGGATTTGAGATTGGTACGTATTGTCTGAATTCAGATCTTTACCTTTTGGTCACCTGATCTTAAGTTTGCATTTGCCTTTATTGGGGTGTGGTCATTATCCATGACTCACATTTATACATCAGGACAGACACATATGTTGAGCAATATACATCCATCTTGTTTTTCTGTATATTTCTCTTTTGCTGAGGAATCATCTGTTTAGTGCATGGAAAAGTTTACCAGCTGTTTCCCTTTGCATGGTTAACTCTGCTTTGATTCCTTCCCTGCTGTTTAATACCACTCCTAGATATTTGAAGTGGCTGGCCTGCTCCAGTGGCAGTTTTCTAAGATTATCTGATGTCTCTTCTAATCTCTTGCGTTCACCATGTATTTTGTGTTGGAGTTGTTGATGTGCATTCATCTCTTCTTCAACTATTTCCCAGACCTGACCAAATGTTGTAAACGTTTGTACCTGGGGCAGGAACCTACCTCCTACCACGCGCATCAGCTTCCTAATTTGAAGAATGTGAAATAAGCAGCCGTTGACAAAAACAGGCTTACAGGCAAAGAGGCTGTATGGAGGCAGCCCCTCCACCATGCAAAGACACATCAGGCTAATCAGCTAGGTGTCTCAATCATTGATTACAAAACAAACCGCAGGAAAGAAACATTGCATAATAAAGAGCGTACTAAAGATAACCTTCGACTACCTGGCAGTAGGCATGACCTACCAGTTTTCAAGGATTAAAGTAACTGATATTTCTGTTTCAGATTGTCACTTGAAACGCAAGATCACAGTGTGGAGGACTACAACACGTCCACATATCTTCGCAGCATGTCCTCATCTGTTGGGCGCAGAAGTCTCGATATGTCAAGACGTATCAGATTAGCTGAATCTACATTGCACGCCCTTCGACGTGTACATAGTAGCGACAGGACTTTTCTTCAAACAAAAAATCCACATCTACCAATATTACGTTGTCTCAGTCCTACTCTACGGCTGTGGAACATGGACATTACTGGAACATGTCATATCGAGACAAGAAGCCCTCATCACGCATGGGCAACCAGCGGCGTATCATGGGCTTTATCCGATGGCATGACTACAACGTAGAGGTCTCTGCTAAAACAGGCATCCACTTAATCTCGGAAACTCTGGACCAGTACCTAAAAGATACCTCCCCAATCATTCCTCGCCGCCAAATCACTTTCCCTCATCAGCTTAGGTGCAGAAGAGTCCGTAGTTGCACATCTTGGATCAGCAGATACGAGCCTTTCCTTTAACTCTGGACAATGCCTGGAGCCGTGCTGCAACTGTGAGCCATGATATCCCAATCAACACAAGGGCTCTTACACGCCTTCGCTAACTGCCAACAGTTGCTGTCTACCGATCTTATACTATGAACCGAAAAGATGGCGCCGTACCGACTGCAGGACTACATTGTTCTGGTGTTTTAGTTTATTATCGATGCCGTCAGATCACGGATTTGCCTGAAATTCCCACTAGTCGACGACTTACTTAACTTAACTTAACGTCTTTATACTGGTTTAGAAGACTCTACAGAGCGTGTATACAACCCGTTTCATCTACATCACCTTGCTCTAAAAGCTATGCGCATCCAATTTATTCTTAAATGCATTAACTGTCCCTGCCTCCACTACGTCTCGTGGCAATGCATTCCAAGCATTTACCACTCTCTAGAAAGATATTTCCTAATATCTGACCTGGACCTCTCTTTAGTCAACGTGTACCTATGCCCTCTTGTTCTTGTGGGTGGCTGTATTTGAAAAAAAAACTAGTTATAGTCTAATTTATACATTCTTGTAATACATTCTTGAATACACTTCATGAATACATGAATACACTTGTGTTCACTGAAACGGGAATGGAATTAGCACTACGCTTAAACCTGTGTTGTATCTTCACTATCTAGTGAACATGGTTGAACTTCACACCAGTTTGGCGCTCTACGCCATAGCTCCAGACTGTGTTGGTTTGGTGTGACTGTGAAATTTAGTGGTCTTTGTTTTAGGTGGCTCAGTTGTCTCGAGGTAAGGTGTCCACCTCGGGTGCCGGTGGTCGCGTGTTCAAATCCCAGTGGAACAATTCCCCCGATGTTTGTGTAGTGAGGTCGGACTCCCCTGTGCAGTGTCGAGCACGTTAAAAATCCATTCGGCATACAGAAATTGAAAACAGTAGGTTCAACGGCCGCTGCTCACATAAAATTCTTGTTAAAAATCCACTCAAATTATTTGTACCTTAACTCAGGCCTAGTAAGCTGCATCAAGTTTAACAAAATACCTACTACGGATAGCCGATAGCCTTCGGCTACCTGACAGCAGACATTAACCTGCATGTTTGAATACCATGACTCCAAGTATTCCAAGTATTCCAAGTATGACGAGGTTTCTATCCTCATCCACAACCCTACTTGATCACCTTTTACTGATTCCCATTACTGCTCAGAGGTATTTTTCTTTACTCCCAGAGTAATCTCGTGTGTTATCGGGGTCCAAAATGAGAACACATAATAACGACACTGTAACCTATCAGGCATGTCGTAAGAGGTGACTAAGGAAGGTTGAGATTTGGTTGACTTGCAGAAATTGTAAGCCATCAGAGAAAAAGGAACCAAGATCTCCCCATATCATGGTAGCAGACGAGTGGCTAAGTCAAGCCAACTTGATATTGAACGCCGAAGAATAAATAAAACGAGGCAATTTGTTCTCATAACTCGCATATCATTGACACTCACTTCCTGGTAACGGCTGCCAACTTAAACCGCATTGTATTAATGTCGTATATAATGTCTTGTGTTTGGGACCGGGAGAGGGGGGATTTGATTTATTAGTTGTTTTTGTTTCCTCTAGCGCTTGGCCGAATGGTTTCGAGGCCTGCCTGTCAAAAAGGAAGGCAGCGGCTCGAATCCCCGGTATGGCCAATGTTGTTTTATTTCTGTTGGGGATGAAATAAACAAACATAGCCAGCACACGACGAAGCGACATCAGATGCGAGACGGCCTGTAGTCCTTAGCCTTCAAAACACTTTGACTACCCCAGCAATGGGGAAAATGTATGAGAGTTTTTGTTGTTGTTTTTTTTTGTCTGTTTCCTCTTTGTCTCTAACAAAGGCCTTGTGGTTCTAACGTGTAGTTAGTTTTGTTGTTTGTCCTGTTGCGGTCAATCATTCATTGCTTATTTATGTTTTTAAAAAAAAAATCTCATGATTGCAATGAAAGCAAACATTTATGAAATTGAGATACATTGACTGGAGGCTTAGGGCAAACCACAGGAGGGTCAAGGTCGATCACATCTTGGTCAGGTAAAGAATATTGACCAACCCCCACACTCCTCCCTGGTGTTCGCATGAAAACTGGATTTGTTGCAACAGCCTGGTCGTCTTTGTGGGTATTGGAGCTTACACAAAATCCTAACATTGAACTACATTCAGGTCCATATGAAGCTGTTGATCATCATCTCTTTCAGTGCTCAGCGCTCAATGATTTTAGGACAATGCTTCTTCCTCTGTGGCCAGATACACGGAACACTATGTATGGCACTATACAACAGCTGATAGACACGTGCAGATACCATTCAATGGTATTGGACCGAAAGGCGAGAGCCCGGATGGTGCTGGATCCGTAACAACAACTATATTCAGGAAAGCCATACCTATACATCTTCAATACGTCTCGGGATATAAGAAGAACGTATGTAACCTGTCACGAAAGATATGTTGAAAGTAATGAAGACTTCAAGACGAGTAGCTTTGAATAGTTACTGGTCATCACAAGGAAAGATGGCGACAGCCTCTGGTATATATAGTCAGATGGGACAGCATATATTTAATGAAGGACAAAGATTGTACTGTTCGTCTGACAGGTTTGATTTGCGTTTGATGATATGTAATTGAGGAAGACATCAGAAGTAATGGCCGTAACTGAGAAGCACGCATCTTTAGAATGTTGTAAAACGGCGAGCTAGACGGAACTCAAACAAGCACACACATTTCAATACATCAGTTCTGATGAGAGAGGACTTTCCTCATGATGATGTCATTATCATCAATCCCGTAACCCGGTAGGTCATCGGGACACCAAAACTGCAGATTGTTGGACCAGTTCCCGCCACTCCAGACACCAATACTGCAGATTGTTGGACCAGTTCCCGCCACTCCAGACACCAATACTGCAGATTGTTGGACCAGTTCCCGCCACTCCAGACACCAATACTGCAGATTGTTGGACCAGTTCCCGCCACTCCAGACACCAATACTGCAGGTTGTTGGACCAGTTCCTGCCACTCCACTCGGTATTGTGCCAGGATATGTGTTCTAGCTATGGACCTTCCCGTCTGCTTGCTGATGTTGTCTTCCCATCTCATGTTCTGCTTTCCTCACTTATTCTTCCCAGGCACAGTACTTTGCAGGATCGTCTGTGTTTGTTGATGGGAGATGCATGTATTAAATAAAGAACAGAATAGTCAAGATATCTTCAGTCTTCCAGAGAATGAAAGGGATCATGTGAAATAATAGTTTGCCACTGGATTTAAGGAAGACAGTTCTTTGGTGCTATGTGGAACCAGTACTGGCATACAGCAGCGAGTCATTGACAATCAGCAGGCAAGAATATGAATCATTTGAGGCAGCAAAAATGTGATTTTTTAGATGGAATGTTTAAAATGCCATGTTCTGCAAAGGCAGCTGATGAGTGGGTTCATGGGAAGGCACAGGAACAAAGACAGCTAATGTAGTTATTCATGAGGAGGCACAGGAACAAAGACAGCTAATGACGTTATTCATGAGGAGGCACAGCCACAAAGACAGCTAATGACGTTATTCATGAGGAGGCACAGCCACAAAGACAGCTAATGACGTTATTCATGAGAAGGCACAGCCACAAAGACAGCTAATGACGTTATTCATGAGAAGGCACAGCCACAAAGACAGCTAATGACGTTATGCATGAGAAGGCACAGCCACAAAGACAGCCAATGACGTTATTCATGAGAAGGCACAGCCACAAAGACAGCTAATGACGTTATTCATGAGGAGGCACAGCCACAAAGACAGCTAATGACGTTATTCATGAGGAGGCACAGCCACAAAGACAGCTAATGACGTTATTCATGAGAAGGCACAGCCACAAAGACAGCTAATGACGTTATGCATGAGGAGGCACAGCCACAAAGACAGCTAATGACGTTATTCATGAGAAGGCACAGCCACAAAGACAGCTAATGACGTTATTCATGAGGACGCACAGCCACAAAGACAGCTAATGACGTTATTCATGAGAAGGCACAGCCACAAAGACAGCTAATGACGTTATTCACGAGAAGGCACAGCCACAAAGACAGCTAATGACGTTATGCATGAGAAGGCACAGCCACAAAGACAGCCAATGACGTTATTCATGAGAAGGCACAGCCACAAAGACAGCTAATGATGTTATTCATGAGGAGGCACAGCCACAAAGACAGCTAATGACGTTATTCATGAGGAGGCACAGCCACAAAGACAGATAATGACGTTATTCATGAGAAGGCACAGCCACAAAGACAGCTAATGACGTTATGCATGAGGAGGCACAGCCACAAAGACAGCTAATGACGTTATTCATGAGAAGGCACAGCCACAAAGACAGCTAATGACGTTATTCATGAGGAGGCACAGCCACAAAGACAGCTAATGACGTTATTCATGAGGAGGCACAGCCACAAAGACAACTAATGACGTTATTCATGAGGAGGCACAGCCACAAAGACAGCTAATGACGTTATTCATGAGGAGGCACAGCCACAAAGACAGTTGATCGCAATAATAAGAACAACTCAGTCATCATTTTTGGGTATGTTAAAAGACGAGGCGGGTTCAAAAACACGGTATCATTGGGAAGATTCAGGGAGGCAGAGAGGGAAACTTTTGGACAACTTAAAGACAATGCAGGGGAGGACATTAAAGGCGGAACTGATAAACGACAGAGGTGATAAGAGGAAGTAGAGATCCGCGATCGCCAAAGCCAACTGGCACGCTACTTGATGATGATGATGTTGACGAATAGAGAAAAGAGGTTTGCGCTGTCGTTAATCTCACTCTATTGGTCCAGTGGCACGACATGGTCGAGACGACTTTAAATAATACAGGACGCAGATTTTTCTTCCGAGTTTAAAACATAAGCCTTTCCCGTTAACAGGAAACCCACAAAGCCGCAAGGGTGCGGCCATATCCTATTATTTAATAATAATAATGATCTATTCAGGCAATGACTCATCATCTATTAAGAGAAAGCATCTATTAAACAAATCGATAATCCTCCAAGTGAGAGCTGTAAGTGTCGAGAATGTTCTCATGTCTGCAGTATTCTTGTGTTCTAAGAATAGCATTACACTCCTGGTATGGCCATATAGAGCATAGCAAACGCACAACCTATAATTATGCTGTTGAACAATTTCTTTTTTAAGCTGTTGCAGCTCACACCCACGGCATTTATAAATGATATATGTTTATGATTTCATAAGCACCTAATCTATTTAGTAAGTCTATATTTCTGTAACCAAAATGACTGTACAGTAGCGAGATGTTCACATTAAGAAAAATATGTTTTGGAGGTTCAAGAGATGTCTGTATAGCGGAATAAAATTGATTTAAGTGCTTTTGGGAAACGTGTTTTACTTGATATAGATAAACTATTTGGATAATGATATTGAATCTATGACCCCAAAATTCGCGGATGACACAAAACTATGCAGAAGTGGCTCGTCTAAAGCAGCAGTGAATGTATTGAGGTTAGATGTAAGTCAAATTCGAGAATGGTCTGAGAGCTGGCAAATGGAGTTTATTGTAGGTAGGTACTTTCATCCACATGGGAAAATCCATTATGGAACTTTATTACAGGATGGGCGAGAACAATATTTGAAAGATATGTAAAGAAAGGTACCAAAGTGTTATAATAGATCATACAGGTAAGGTGAGTGAGCAAGTCCAGGTAGTAGTGAAGAAGGCAAATGGAATGTTAGGTATGATAAAAAGAAATACTAAAGACAGCAGCGTGGAATTGGTAGTCGAAGTGTATAAAGCATTAGTTAGACCTTGATTGGAGAACTCTATACTGGTGTTATCCTTATCGTAGAGGAGATATAGCCATGCTGGAAACATTTCAGTGTAGAGCGACACATGTGATAGTGGAATTATGAAGTTACAGTGCAGAACTACCTACAGCGTCTAGACAAGACAAGAATTAGAAGTGATTTAATACAGGTTTGTTCAAAAATCAAGAGAAATGAAAAATGAGACTATAAAAAGTTTTTCAAAGTGCAGCCGCATATAACAGCAAGAGTGCACAGCTACATATTAATTAAAGAAAGGTCGAGATTATAAACTAGGAAATGTTTGTTTAATGGGAAAGTGATGAATGCTTGGAACGCATTGTTACAGGAAGTAGTGGAGACAGGCTCAGTTAATGCATTCAAGAATATATTGAATGCGCATATTTATTCTTAGATCAAGCGAAACAAAAGAGACTGGTTATACCAGTATAACGATGTTTGGTTTAGTTAGAACACAGCTCAAAAGGTACGTTTCCACACATTTCCAAATTGGGCCGATGATGCGAGCAATACAACAGAAGGACTAGGCAAAAGCACATTTACTAGCTGTGTTTTGAGGAAAGTTGGATAATAAACTCCATAATCTGATTCGCCTAAAGCCCCGTGTAGGTCAGTAGGCAACCGTAAGTGATGACAATAAAATTTAAAATGTCAGGTGGTTGTCCACACAATCTGTTCTTTTCACTTAATTTCAAATTGCTTACAAATTATCTAGCTCGAGACGGAAGAGGTGGGGGACAGGGGGGCGGGGGGGGGGGGGGGAGCTTATACAATCTGTCCCCATCGCTACATCTATATCCATACCAATGTCATCAATATTAGAATATCATCTATATCCACTTCAATCTGATCAATTTAAGAATGTCACCCCATATCTCATCTCATCAATTTAGGAATGTCACAAAATATCCATCTGACCAATTTAAGAATGTCACCACATATCCATCTCATCAATTTAGGAATGTCACCACATATCCATCTGACTAATTTAAGAATGTCACCACATATCCAGCCGATCAATTTAGGAATGTCACCAAATATCCATCTGACCAATTTAAGAATGTTACCACAAATCCATCTCCTCAATTTAAGAATATCACCAAATATCCATCGGATAAATTTAAAAATGCCACCACATATCCATCTGATAAATTTAAGAATGTCACGACATATCCATGTGGCCAATTTAAGAATGCCACTCCAAATCCATCTGATCAATTTAAGAATGTCACCACATATCCATCTTATCAATTTAAGAATGTCACCACATATCCATCGGATAAATTTAAAAATGCCACCACATATCCATCTGATAAATTTAAGTATGTCACGACATATCCATGTGGCCAATTTACGAATGCCACTCCAAATCCATCTGATCAATTTAAGAATGTCAACACATATCCATCTTATCAATTTAAGAATGCCACTCCATATCCATCTGATCAATTTAAGAATGTAACCACATATCCATCTCATCAATTTAAGAATGTCACCACATATCCATCTGGCCAATTTAAGAATGTCACCACATATCCATCTGATCAATTTAAGAATGTCACCACATATCCATCTGATCAATTTAAGAATGTCACCACATATCCATCTTATCAATTTAAGAATGCCACTCCATATCCATCTGATCAATTTAAGAATGTCACCACATATCCATCTTATCAATTTAAGAATGCCACTCCATATCCATCTGATCAATTTAAGAATGTCACCACATATCCATCTTATCAATTTAAAAAAGTCACCACATATCTATATGATCAATTTAAGAATGTCACCAGATATCCATCTGATCATCTTAATAATGCCACTCCATATCCACACGAATAATTTAAGAATGTCACCAGATATCCATCTGATCAATTTCAAAATATCCCCATCGTATCAGCCAGACCGCTGTGGCAAAACCTGTTCCTAGTAGCCCAAGTACCTGAAGTGGGGAAAGTCAGAATATTTCCTCAGACCCTGATTGCTATTCTGGACCCAAGATGCAGCAGCGAATGAGGTGGCTGCCTCAGCGAACCACAGCTGAACAATACCCTTTCTGCCTCTTAGAATTCACTCGCCAAACAGGCTGCAGTAGTGCAGTCTGGATTATAGAATGGTGATCGGTGATCGCTGTAAGAAAAAAACTGGTAGCCCCTAGAACAAGCTAACGTTGGTACGACAGGATATCATGAAAACGGGCCTATTCCAGGAAGCCGAGGTGAGGGTCTTGTCCAGTATGTTTTGCCTGACTCTGACTCAAACTGACATGTCTGATCAGTATATTTTCTTGAGTAGACATTAGTCTTCCTCCCCGAAATGGGAGTCCGGTCTTACTACTCATATATCAGGGAGGTTTTTGCCAGAAGATCCGCGTTAACAAAAACAATTCCAATCTCCACCGGGATTCGAAGCCGCGACCTCCAGCACCCAAGGCGGAAACCTTACCTCGAGACCACTGATCCCATGAGTTGGATGTAATCGAAAATAACTGCCTTTGACGCCTATTGGGCATTGGCTTGAATAAATGTATGACTACTGAGGATGCAATATCACAGTCCAACCATAAGTGACATCTAACGTTAGTTGTCGTGTCGTTCCCGTAAACACAATAGGTCGTAGGGACATCACTCAGCGTGTGAGTGTGTTGGGCATCTCTCGCTGTCTATTATCTAGTACATTTTAGTCGTGTGTAAATTTTAAACACCAAAACTGACACTGTTTGCAACTAGGGCGAAAGGCGCCAATCTCGTGAAGTTCAGCCGTGTGAACTAGACCATGTAATACGACGTTGGTTTAAGCGTAGTGCTATTCATAAAGCAGATGTCCATTCCAGTATAAGTGGTCGGAAGAAATCACACACAAAAAACGTCTAAATGGAAAACACGTTTCCCTGAACATAAGTGTAAGTCGTCGAGAGGTGTAAAGTCCAAGCAAATCCCTGGCGTAGCGACATCCATAATGAACTAAAACAGCAAAGCAATGTAGACCCACAGCCGGAGTAGACTAATAGAGAATCTATGTGAAACTACAAGCAGGGAGAATGCATCTGTGGCGCTAGGGAACACGCAAGACTCACAGAAAGTGCTGACGGACTGATCGTACTGGAGGGTTTCCAGATCTGCCTTATGCTTTGTGCGTATTTGGCGCGGAAAGACTATACAGGAAATTGTTTAAATATTCTAAGTTAGCAACGAACTTTTTAAAGTTCCGGCATCGACAAGAATCAAACCGTCTTCGAGATCAAGATGCTGAGCAGCGCGTGAGCTGCAGTGGTCAGCGACCCATAGGTGACTGCGAGCGTCAGGGCCAGCGAACCAGAGCTGCCAAGACCCTTCTACACCTCCACGCGGATAACAGGCTGCAACAGAGCAGACTGGCTAAGGAGAAGGGATCGAAGAGGGAATGATAACCCGGTACTAAAAAATGCTTGCTGAAGTCGGATGTGTTGGACCGAAAGGTGCACATATCGCAGTTAAGCTGTAAACTACGACACAACGCATTCTGTTCTCTGTACTTCATTCTGCTACATAAGCCCTTTCAGGGTTTGGTAGCGGGAGATTGAGAATGTTCGAAGCCAAGCCAAGCCAATCCAAACCGTATTCATGATGGCATAGTAATTTAACGACGTGTCTATGCTGCTTAACAACTTTTAGACAAACTTGGTTGGAAATGTTTTGTTTTTGCCATTTAGGATTTGTTTATTGAAGGGGTAATGATAAGATTTGGCGAGCTTTCTTCAAGACGTGTTCAAGACGTGTTCAAGACGTGTTCAAGACGTGTTCGTGTTCAAGACGTGTTCAAGACGTGTTCAAGACGTGTTCAAGACGTGTTCAAGACGTGTTCGAGACGTGTTCAATTCGTCTTTTAAGAATGATGAGCATGAGTTTCGAATTAAAAATGTTTAAATGAGAAAGTTGTGTTTATTGAAGCAAAATTAAAAATAAAACCGACAAAACACTTATACTGTATTGGTGTTTGATCACTCATCCTAGAAAGGGTTGGACCACGCCCGGTTAGAAACATGTCCAAGACACATCAATCACACATTAAACTAGCAGCAGTGAGCTGTAATGCCTCTACGACCTCTGAAGGTTACATAAATGGAAACAAGAGACGATATGTTTATTTAAATACGAAAGAGTTATGTTTTTCCCCTGATTAGAATTAGCAGTCGCCCGTGTATGTAAGGCACACCAGTACTATTAGCGGTCGTCCGTGTATGTACGGCACATCAGTACTAGTAGCGGTCGCCCGTGTATGTAAGGCACACCAGTACTATTAGCGGTCGTCCGTGTATGTACGGCACATCAGTACTAGTAGCGGTCGCCCGTGTATGTAAGGCACACCAGTACTATTAGCGGTCGTCCGTGTATGTACGGCACATCAGTACTAGTAGCGGTCGCCCGTGTATGTAAGGCACACCAGTACTATTAGCGGTCGTCCGTGTATGTACGGCACATCAGTACTACTAGCGGTCACACGTGTATGTAAGGCACATCAGTACTATTAGCGGTCACACGTGTATGTAAGGCACGGTAGTACTTACCTACTATGGTTGCAAACACGAACACTCCAATTAGATAGCTGACAATGACGAAGACGTATCTGAGGAGAAAAATAAACAACATTAGTTCATACCAGCCAAAGTAGGACTACATTTGTACAAGAAGGAAATAAAAACAACTTTCAAATAAATGCCATTCCCATGTAAATAATTGCCGTCGCGAAGGAAGATAACCAATCATGTACTAAGCCGCAGTCTGTGTCAGGTGGGGTGACCAGTTCCCTTTCTTGCTGTTTTTACCTTCCAGGACTCATAGTAAAGTACTCACTTACAGCTGGGTCGACTAGAGCAACGGTCGTACCACGCTGGAATCACGACAAGAATTTGTATTCTGTTCGTCCATGAAGTCGAATCCTTAGCACGTTGTAATCCCAGCCTAGCAAGTCAGTTCACTGCCGACTAGGATACACGCTTCACAAGATGTTGAAAATCTAAACCTTAATCACCGGCCTGGTGATGCTTGGAGGTAAGACGCCACCTTAATCACATATCTGGTCCTACTTGGAGGGGAGAAGCCACCTTATTCACAGGTCTAGTCATGCTTGAAGAGGAGAAGCCACCTTAATCACAGGGCTGGTCATGCTTGGAGAGGAGAAGCCACCTTAATCACCAGTCTTGTCATGCTTGGAGGTGAGAATCCACCTTAATCACAGGGCTAGTCATGCTTGGAGGTAAAACGCCACCTTAATCACAGAGGTGGTCATGCTTGGAGGTAAGACGCCACCTTAATCACATAGCTGGTCATGCTTGGAGGTGAGAAGCCACCTTAATCACCGGTCTGGTCATGCTTGGAGGTAAGATGCCACCTTAATCACCCGTCTGGTCATGCTTGGAGGTCAGACGCCACCTTAATCACAGATCTGCTCATGCTTGGAGGTAAGACGCCACCTTAATCACAGATCTGGTCATGCTTGGATGTAAGACACCACCTTAATCACCGGTCTGGACATGCTTGGAAGTAAGACACCATCTTAATCACTGGTCTGGTCATGCTTGGAGGTGAGACGCCACCTTAATCACCGGTCTGGTCATGCTTTGAAGTGAGACGCCACCTTAATCACCTGTCTGGTCATGCTTAGAGAGGAGAAGCCACCTTAATCACCAGTCTTGTCATGCTTAGAAGTAAGACGCCACCTTAATCACAGAGCTGGTCATGCTTGCAGGTAAGACGCTACCTTAATCACATAGCTGGTCATGCTTGGAGGTAAGACGCCACCTTAATCACCGGTCTGGTCATGCTTGGAGGTAAGACGCCACCTTAATCACATAGCTGGTCATGCTTGGAGGTGAGAAGCCACCTTAATCACCGGTCTGGTCATGCTTGGAGGTAAGACGCCACCTTAATCACAGACCTGGTCATGCTTGGAGGTAAGACGCCACCTTAATCACAGACCTGGTCATGCTTGGAGGTAAGACGCTACCTTAATCACAGACCTGGTCATGCTTGGAGGTAAGACGCCACCTTAATCACCGGTCTGGTCATGCTTGGAGGTAAGACGCCACCTTAATCACAGACCTGGTCATGCTTGGAGGTAAGACGCCACCTTAATCACAGATCTGGTCATGCTTGGAGGTAAGACGCCACCTTAATCACCGGTCTGGACATGCTTGAAAGTAAGACGCCATCTTAATCACCGGTCTGGTCATGCTTGGAGGTAAGACGCCACCTTAATCACATAGCTGGTCATGCTTGGAGGTAAGACGCCACCTTAATCACCGGTCTGGTCATGCTTGGAGGTAAGACGCCACCTTAATCACCGGTCTGGTCATGCTTGGAGGTAAGACGCCACCTTAATCCCCAGACTGGTCATGCTTGGAGGTAAGACGCCACCTTAATCCCCGGACTGGTCATGCTTGGAGGTGAGACGCTGGAAGACCAGACTGTAAAGCAAGGACAACATTTCTGTTACTGACCTATATCTGTAAATACAGAAAAATAAAAACTAATACCTGGTCAAGATTGTTTAACTCCAATGTCAAATCAATGCTCCTATACGGAGGAGAAACTTGGATAACGGCAAAGGCAATACAGAGGAATCCAGTCGTTTGTCAATAGAAGTATGTGCGTTCAAATATATATAAAGCAGGGCTTGTGCTGCAAACAGACAATAATTTGAAAATTGAAATTCTTGCACACCCACCATATTCTCCGGATTTAACTCCATCAGACTTTTGTCTTTTCCAAAACTTAAAAAAACAGCTGAAAAGAAATCATGTTGACAGTGACGAAGATTTGATACTGGCTTGTGATAACTAGTTTAGTTCGAAAAATAGGTTACTTTACTTTATTCTGAAGGTCTTTTCAAAATCACGCAGAGATGGCAGAAATGTATAAATTCAGGTGGTGGCTACATTGAGAAGGAATTAGCACTGTGCCAAATTTCAACTTTTTCCTCCTATTCCTTCATGGTCAGGGTAAAGACTTATGACAAGTCCCTTGGACATTTATACGGCGAATAATGAGATTATGCGAGCGAAACATGGGGGTGGATGAGGACATATGGGCAATAGAACAACAACTACCAGTGGTGCAACAAATCAAAATGTAGGAAATGAGATTGGATGGGATACAAATTACTGAAAGCACCGCCAAACGTAGCCATGACATGGATTCCAAAGTGGAAGTGAGAAAACAATGAAAAACTAAGAGAATTAACTGGGAAATAAGAACTTCGTTCCTTGTAACTCAACTGGAGAGAGGCAGAAAGTGCAGCGCAAGATCAAACTTGCTGGAGGAGAGTTGTCAGTGGCATGTGCTCCGAATGGAGCGATGATAACTGACTTTGATGACGATCTGACTTATAAAGTCTGACAGCATACATTTTCCCGAGTTCACCAGGCGTGGATGTGATAGGACGATTCAAAGGCAAGGGCCGCCGCCCATCGTAGACGGTGACGGCATCAATCATTTTGCTAGCGTTTTTTTGGTAAGAATTAACTGCACTACTTTTTATCCCCACTCTCTCGTCTTGAGCTGCCCGACCCCAGTGGCAAGTCAAGGACAAGACGACTAGGGGGCAACTACGAGATTCAAGGGACTCCGCATCAAGCACCCGTGAAAAAGACGGCAGAGTCCGGAGTCGAACTCACACCACCTGATCACGAGGACGACGGCTTAACCACTTCGTCACGGAATCCACGAAGGAAGACTAACGACTTGTCAAACAGAACACGCGTATCATACATGTTAGTTAGGGTCAGAAAAATATACTGGCCAAGGCCCTTACCTCGGTATCCCGTATTTATTCCTGGAAACGGGTGATTTTCATGGCAACCTGGCTAACGAGCTGAGGGATCAACGTGATCCCCATAGTAGTGAGCGACACGCAGATGAAGCCAAGCATAGCACACCCGATTGGAAGACTCCGGTCTACCATCAACAGCACGCTCTGGACGGAAGGACAACTACAACAACACGCCACTAAACGCCCAACGTCCAGGAAAGAGCCAGAACTGGTGGTTTCTGACAGGGGAAGGAAATGCACTCGACTCTCTGGCAATATTATCTGACTCCAAAGTGCAAATCGCTCGAGGCAGTTGGTTATCAAACTACAACAATTCGTTTCAACTAAAATTATTTTGCATTTTGTTGGGTTGGTTGTCGCCCAGTGTATTCCAATTGAGCATGCGTTTTTGTGAGATCAGTCTTACCTGGCCCTATGATGTGTTTCGGGCTGTCTGTGTGGTAGAAGGTTTGTGGCTAAATATGTTTTCTTTTAATGTTCTTCTTTTTCTTGTGTTTCTTTTTCTTCTTCCTTTTCTTCGTCATCTTCTTCTTCTTCCAACAAGAACAACAACATCAATCACGGTGGATAAACTAGTACTAATCACGTCACAAATGGCGACAAAAGAAGCTCGTCCTTAGTACTTGCACACCAATCATTGACAAACAACACGCCATTTCAATACGCGAGAAGAAGATTCACTCGGCGGGGCCAGATTCAGTGGAGGCCCTTTGCTTATTTGGAACGAACAGGTAAATCAACAAGGATTTTATAAGAACATTAACGGCAAAAACACAAAAAAAAAAAAAAAAACAAATCGTGAGCAGGTATGGCTATTTAGGGGAAGCAACATGGACAAGTTAGGAGCAACAATGCTGGATGTCAAAACATGGATTAACTAACCCAGATCTGCTTTCAACTATTTATGCCCAAAAAGGAACACGTCGGCTTTCTTCGAGGAAATAGGATTAGGTAAGGGAGCAGGAATGTAAAATCTATCCATCGATGGAATTTAAAGAACGTGGCATGGGGAAAAGTAAAAGGAGTAGTTTGGTTGTGTTGTTGGGGGATGTTGTTATTGTTATTGTTTTTGTTGATTTTGTTGGTCAAAGCTACTCGGGGTGTGTTCTTTTTTCCTGAGGATGTTTCTCTGGTGATTACTAGCCACACTTGTTATGTCCATTGGCGTACTGAAAAACTGTAACAACAACAGAAACAAACTAGCAACAGTCAGTGACAACACAACAGGAACTGTAACAACATGAACAACACTCATAGCAATATCAACAACATCAGCAACAGTCGCAGCAAATTCAGCACCAACAATAATTGCGTCAACAGCAACAAAAGTCATAGCAAACACAGCACACCAATAATTAAATCAACAGCAACAAAAGTCATAGCAAACACAGCACACCAATAATTACATCAACAGCAACAAAAGTCATAGCAAACACAGCACACCAATAATTACATCAACAGCAACAAAAGTCATAGCAAACACAGCACACCAATAATTACATCAACAGCAACAAAAGTCATAGAAAATATAACACCAACAATAATTACGGCAACAACAGCTGCCATAGCAAATACAAATGTGCGAGGCATTCCCATGAGTTTTGCATCGATGTTGATGGGTGTCAGAGATACTTTGATGGAGTCTTTGAAGCGCTTCTTTTGTCTACCGATCAGAGGCATGCCCTCTTTCAGCTCACGATACATTAGTTGTTTGCGGATGCGATTGTCTGGCATGAGCACGACGTTACCGGTCCACCAAATCTTAGTCTTCTGCAACAGTGTGTGGACGCTCGACATTGCTTGCCTTCATGCGAACCTGGAGTCTGGCACCCTATACTGCCACTGACATCAACAACAGCAATAATAACAATAACAGCAGCAGATTTTGCACAATCGTTTTGTCAATTGTGATCCAGTCTTGCCTGGCGGGTTGCAACTTAAGGATTTCAACGAATAGATCTACTCGTATTTTGAGCGCCTCCTCAATATGGAGAATAACCTGGAACCTGAATTGACAAGACGTAGCCACTGGACAGCCTTCTTGTTCATTAACAGTGACCTTTTTCTTCAATGACACTATGCTCT